>CAUIVZ010000004.1:22324781-22787281 GCA_961763995.1 Juglans cinerea | reverse complement strand
ATTTGTGCGCTCGGGTAATAAATCGAGATGTGTTGTCGAAATTGCAAGAAGACATTGCTACTATACTATGTAAATTAGAGCATATATTTCCACCATCATTTTTTTTATGTCACGGTCCATTTAGTAATACATTTACCGCGAGAGGTATTTTTGGGTGGACCGGTGCAGTTCCATTGGATGTATCCAGTTGAAATATATTTTGGTCGACTGAAGCACACTGTTGGGAATAAAGCCAGAGCTGAGGGTTCAATAGCAGATGCCTATATACAGGATGAATGGTTAACATTTTACTCTCTATATCTTCGTGGTGTTTAGACTTAATCGTCAAGAAAGAAATGTTGATCTTGCTGCTCTGCCTCCTCGTGAGCTATCAGTGTTTTCCAGAATGTACAACCCTTGGGTGCACAAACGGGTTACGATTTAATTGATGGAGAGTTGGGTAAAGTTCGATAGTATGTACTAAATAATTACCGGGAGATTGATGATTATTTCAGGCATGTCGTTCCATGTTTCGAATAATTCTAGTTTTCTTGAAAATTAACTATAACTGTTGTGCTCAAAATATACTTATTTTGCATTTATCTATAACAGCGAGCACATGGACAAATTTAGGACGGAAGGCGTAGAAAATATAGAGTTAAGACATGAGGAAGAATTTCCTAGATGGTTTGAAGAACGTGTATGATCTAAAATTATATATATGTTATATTTTGAAACTTTTAACTCTGGATAATGAAATAATAAATATATACTATTTCAATTGTTAGATTTTGGAATAACATGCTCGTGATCCCGGATCAATTTCTTCTGACTTGTATGTATTGGCCTGTGGTCCCTCAAATAGAGCACTTCGATACACTGCATGCACGATCTGAAGTTATAGATTCCATACTCTGGACCGTAAACGTAATAGAAAGACTCAAAACTCTGGTGTGTTGGTCTAGGGGAGTCATGGAACAGATGATATTGACTATTATAATGTCATACTTGATATTATAGGATTGAAATATCTGGATGGGTCTGTAATATATGTCTTTAAATGTGATTGGTGGGATTTAGGCGGTGGTCGGGTTTCGATACACAGGGATAATCACTTTACGAGTGTCAATACTGCATCTAAATGGTACGAAGATGATCTGTTCGTATTGGTTTGTCAAGCTACCCAAGTCTATTACTTGATTGATCCAATGAAAAGTGCTGATGAAGATAGTGGAGAGATAACTTGGCAAGTCGTATAGAAATTTGTCCCTCGAAATATATATGAAGCAGGAATGAGTACAGATTACGAGAATAATGGAGATGAAGATGACACTCCGATTGTAGAGGCATACCAGGAAGATGGAAAGGGTATTAACTTGTTTGTTGACCTCAGTGCACTTGAGTTGCTCCCCTTGTGCAGAGATGATGTCCCACCCGTCCATCTCGACCCATCTGTATTAAATGATCATTCAATTCAAGTAAGAGAGGAGGAAGAAGTAGAAGGAGAGTCAGAAGATGAAGACGAATCATAATTCGTCCAGGAGGTGGATAAGGACGATGAATAAGAGGTGCATGATGATGATGAAGATGTTATTGAGGGAAATTCTAAAACAAGCATGGAAAATACATCCGAAGAATAAAATATAAAAGTTTAAATATTTTATTCATATAGGTGACTATAAAATATCTTGAATTTTTATAATTTCTTTTCATTAATTTTTTTATATATAATTAATTATTTTCAAAAATGCCGCGAAAATGACAACGAAGAAATGTGACTCTGTCATGTCCAAGTCCCGAACCCATTGAGGAATCCTCACTCAAGGAATCTACTCCTGAAGATCAAGTTAACATGCAAGAGAACTACAGCCAGTCGACACCTACCAGTAAGGAAATATTGTAGTTGATAATTAATTATATAATTAATGCTTTTGTCTCAATAACTATATAACTATAATTACACTATCTATTATCATCTAGTTGATGCAACTGCACGTCGCGGTCGTAGCTATACACGTGGCATCTCTCTTGAGAAAAATAGAAAGCATGGAAAACTGAAGATCACAACTCCTGATAATTCCACTGGAGGAGTGGATGATAGTGCAGCAGTGCTTTCCTCCTATATTGGCACAGTAGTTCGAGCTTATGCTCCATTTTATGTACGCTCATGGCGAGATGTTCCGAATGATAATAAGGAGCACGTTCGAAATCGTGTGCTGGTGAGTTTACTTTGAGAGTACATTTTTTTTACCTAGATTAGTATATCATATTTTTGACCTGATTCACTTGTTAGGACAAATTCGACCTCGACTTTGGCTAAAGCGAGGATTTGAGAACTGTGAATGAGTTGATGGCTACACTATTCCGACGTCACAAGGGACAATGTCATGACCACTTCAAGAAGTTTGAGACGTTGGAAGAGGCTGCGCAGTCTCCTTTCCAGCAGATGAAGTTAGATGATTGGAGAAAGTGTTGTGATCTTTTCGCATCTCCAGATTATCAGGTATTTTACATTTATATCTTTTAATTATTTACATTGATATTCGTTCTATATATTATATGTATACATATTACATTTAACATTCTTAATATATTTTGTAGCACATGAGTTCTACAAATGCATAGAATAGATCCGCTCTGACTGTCCACCATCATGCCGGTTCAAGGTCATTCCACCGTCTTGCTGAAAAAATGGTAATTAAAAAATTATAGAATTCATTTATTTTTTTGATATTATTTTATTTAAGTACTAACATTATCTTTTTAAAATTGCTAATGTCGCTTTGTCAGAAATGTGATGATCCTGAAAACTTTTCCTTCATTCATGTCTATGTTGCTGCTCACACTAATGAGGATAGTGAGTGGATGAATCATGTCGCTGCAGATAATTATATAAGTAGTGTTAATTTTGTAAAATAAATTATGTAAAATTTGAATAATTTATTTTTTATTTTTATTTCTTTTAATACGTTACTTATTTGCGATCGTTACCTTTCCAATTGCAGGAAAAAATGATGGAGATGCAGTCGGCTTCTGGGGAATCCTCTCCTAGTGACATAGACATATTCACCAAGTGCTCGGGCCGCAGTCTAGTGTGGCAAAAGGTTTGGGACGATCTATCAAGTATAGATGTTCATCCTCTTCAACCTCATCGACTTCACAAATTAATAATCTTACCAAAGATTTAGAAGTTACACGACGTGAAAATGAGTATATGAGTTCAAGACAACAAGAGTTAGAGTCTCTCTTAGAACGACAGTCTCATTTAGAGACGCGTTTGCAGGACCAACAGAGAGACCAGGAGGAAAGAATACGCAGTGAAGTCCAAGAGCAAGTGCAACGGGAGATGATGGTGCAAATGGAGCGTGTTATGTCGTTGCAACAGAATCGCAGTGGGTGTGGAAAAAATAAATAAATTTTATCAGTAGTGGTGGCTAGTTTTAATACCTAATTTTAAAATTTTATAAGACATTGTTAGTTGTTAATTGATGGTATGTAATATGATACAATTAGTATGTTTTTAAATTTTATGAAATTAGTATTTCTGATCTGTACGTTCGAATGTAAAGTAAAAAATGTTCTAACGTTGGTTCGCAAGTTCAAACGTGAATACATAAATATGTATAGTAACATTCAAACGTAGGCCTCTACATTCGAACGTACTGACCCTTTAAACGAACAAAACGTTCGAATGAGTAAACGATTAACGTTTGAACAAACCTCCGTACGTACCACTTGCATTCGAACGCTCCTTCATTTACATTCGAAATAATGTCCGAACGTTAAACCGTTACGTTTGAACCTTGGTTCGTTAACATTAGAACGTAAATATGATACGTTCGAACTATAATCAACGAACGTCAATTTCTCTCATTCGAACGCCAATTGGTCAGGTTTTCATTCGAACATTCAATTAGACGTCCGAACATTACTTTATGTGACAGTTCTCAATAGTCACAAAGGAGGAAACGTTCGAACGTCCTACCAAACGGAACACCTCCAACCGTCACTAAAAATATTTTTAGTGACGGTTGAATAGTAAACCGTCACCAATTGTTTTCAGTGACGCACATTAGGTGACGGTTTCAAACCATCACCAAATATCTTTCGTGACGGTTTGATAATTTTTTGTGACGGTTTCCTCTGTCACAAAAGACAAATTGTGTTGTTGTGTATCTTGATCACCAATAATAACAATCTGATTATTCCCAGCTTTCTCTGGTTGAGCAATCCCTCCTTAGGCACCCAAACTTCGTGCCTTAACTCCTTCAAAGGGCCAATTTTCACTACACCCCATCCCTCCTCCTTCAAATGTTTCGGAAAACCGACATGACAAACTATAGCCGTATGACCCTGCCTTTTACACTTGGTGCAATAGAACCCTAATTTCTCATACTTAACTGCCTGCCAAATTTTCTTGTTAGCCACCACAATTGGAAAACCTTGAATCGACTCCTTCAACAAATCCACTTCCACACAAATCCTAGCACCCGTTGCCCTAGTACGATTAAAAGTGGCATTATCAGAACCAATATACCGACTAGATCTACCAGCAAGAATTTGGAGACAATCCTATCGATAAAGATGCATCAGTAACGCAGGCAGGAAAATCCACTGCTCCACCAGCGATGGTTCCTTGTTCACATCAAAATCCTTGGACCAACGAAACATGCAGATACTACACCCATCAATCATCCTGCCTTCTCTAGCCCACCCATGCACAAAATCTCTTTCATCGTTCATCTTAACCAAAACATGATGATCATCCATAAAACACACCGTTGGAATCTCCAACAAACCCCAAGTGTTAACAATCGAAAGCTGATAATATCAATTGAAGGCCTAGTAACTTCAAAACTAGTGTAAACCGAAAATATTTTGCCGCCTTATTCATTTCTGCAGTGAAAATAAAACACAGTTCACAATCAACATCCACCAGATGTCTCATAACCAACTTAAGACCAGAGCCTACAGACTTCTTCGACAGTGCTTGTACGTACGATTTCTGCACCCCACCCTGTGCACCACCATGCACACCCCAACACCACTATCACTACCAGAAGAACCATCCAATCGAGGCCCCACTTATGCCGGCAACGCCAGTAGGGGTAGAGGCTCTCACAAAGTAAAACATAAAGAGAAGGATAAATGCAAGAAAGACATAAGGACACTAAGCAACAAAGCTGCAACACATAAGGAAATATATGCAGCAGCAAAAGCAAACATGTAGTACTCTGCAATAACCAAGAAATGCATGCAGCAACAAAAGTTGAGGTAAAGCACCCTGCAAAAAAAGAGAAGTGAAAAGCAACAACAAAAGGAAGAAGAAAAGCAACAGAAAAAGGAGGAAAGTGTTGTCACAGAAAAGCAAGGGATCATCTGTGAAACACATGGATGCACACACAAAGCAATGTCAGGAAATCAACATGTAAAGCACTACCTAAATCATGTTGTCCATAAAGCTGCAGTAGATTACTTGTAACTAAGTAGAAAGTTTAAAATTAGCTTTTAGAACTTTTTCTTCCTACCTCTGCAATGTATAAATAGCAGTCAGTTTTGTATCATTTTTTTCATATAAATGAGAATGAGATTTTTCTCCATGCTTATGCATTTCGAATTTCCATTCATGTTTTAACATGGTATTAGATAGGGACTTTTTTTTTCTGCTGTGTTTCATTAACTTTCAAACAAATCTCATCTCGTAAATCATGACAACCTCCTATTCTTCTTCATCTCCTTGTTCCCTTGAGGATTCGAATAGTCCCTTCTTCCTACATCACAGTGACAATGCTAACACTGTCATTGTCTCACCCCCCATTAACTGGTTCAAACTATATCTCTTGGAGCAGATCATTTCTCCTTTCTATTTCTATAAAAAATAAATCAGGCTTCCTAGATGGCACAATCACCACCCCTGACTTATCAAATCCTTCCTATGTTTTATGGCTAAGATGCAATAACATCTTCCTTGCATGGATTCTAAACTCTGATTCTAAACTCTGTCTCAAAAGACATTGCATCCAATGTCTTCTTCATGACATCAGCCAAGCAGGTATGGGACAAGCTCAAGGAATGTTTTGCATAACCTGATGAGGCTCAAATCTATCACCTCCAACATAAGCTAAGTAGCATTGTACAAGGACACCTCTCTGCAAGTGATTACTTCACACAACTTAATGCTATTTGGGAAGAATTGCATAGCTATAGACCTCTTCCATATTGTTCATGTGGAAAGTGTACATGTGATGCTTTGAAAAATGTTGGTGAAGTCCAACAAGGAGATTACGTGTTTAAATTTTTAATGGGCTTAAATGATAGTTATGATGCTATAAGGGGACAAATCATTTTGTTAAGCCCTTTGCCTTCATTGGATAAAACCTTTTCACTAATTTTGCAAGAGGAATGACAAAGGCAGGCAAGGAACACTGCTCTGCCCACCTCAGAACCTTCTGCCTTACTTGCCTACCAAAATTTTCCAAAGGAAAAGGATAGGTCAGACTTGGTTTGCCACCATTGTGGTAAGGTTGGGCATACAAAGGAAAAATGCTAGAAGTTAGTGAGATTCCCACCAAACTTCAAATTTACCAAACCAAGGACTGGGAACACTTCTGCTGCACCTTATTTTGCAAATCATGTTGCTGCTCAGATTACTGCCTCAAGCCATGAAGCACCTGCTCCAAGTGCCTCTCAATTGAACCTCTCTCAAGCACAAGCACAAGCACAGCACCTCATGGATCTTGTCAATGCTCAATTTCCTCAGCTAAACTTGGGACAAAAACCAATTCTGCCCACACCTGCTCCTGACAAACCAAACACTATTGAGACTAGCTCCTCGACCACACCATATTCAAACTTAGCAGGTAATCATCACTGCCTCTCCACTCTTTCCATACCTGCTGATCACTCTCATTCTAGTACTATGAATCAATGCACGCACAGTTCATCTTCCCAACATAAGCACTCGAATATATATGGTACACCATGGATCATGGACACAGGAACCACTGATCACATGGTGTGCTCCACCTCCTTCTTTGACAGTCCATCTTCATGCATACAAGCCTTTGTGCAACTCCCAAATGGTACAAGGAATCAAGTCTCACACATTGGCACTGTTAAGTTATCAGATTCACTATCACTAACTGATGTCTTATGTGTGCCCTCATTCACTTTCAACCACATCTCAGTTAGCAAACTCACTCAAAAACCAAACACATGTCTATTTTTCTTAAAAGATCTTTGCTTCATTCAGGTCCTCTCTTCATGGATGACGATTGGACTTACTAAGGTTCATGCTGGACTCTATTATCAGCTGCCACCTTCTCATGACAACAACATCAACCCCACTTTAACTTTTCCCAATCAAGCTCGAGTCAACCAAGCAGCTATACAAAAAGATTTTGATTTATGGCACTTTAGATTAGGACATTTATCTTCACAAAGAATGAATTTAATTCATTCCCTTGTTCCTAATGTAAAGACCAAAGATCTATCTCATTGTAAAATCTGTCATTTGGCCAAGCAGAAACATGTTTCATTTCTTCCAAGTGTATCCACTAGTTCATTTCCTTTTGACTTAATTCATTGTGATATATGGGGTCCATATTCTCAAGCATCAATTCAAGGCTTTCATTACTTCTTAACCATTGTGGATGATTATTCAAGAATCACTTGGGTGTTTTTAATGAAACTAAAGTCAAACACAAGACCTATCCTACAGTCTTTCTTTCAGCTCATAAACACTCAATTCAATAGCAAAGTTAAGAAAATTATAACTGATAATGGCCTTGAATTCGAGATTACTGATTTCTATAAAGATCATGGCATCATTCACCAAAAAACATGTGTATATACCCCTCAACAGAATGGTGTTGTTAAGAGGAAACACCAACACCTCTTGAATGTTGCCAGAGCACTTCTCTTTCAAGTTGGTTTACCTATTCCTTTTTGGGGGGATGCCATCTTGACTGCAGCATACATCATCAATAGGATTCCTACACCCCTCCTTTCCAACCAATCTCCCTATGAAAGGCTCTTTTCCTCACCACCCTCATATGATCATCTTCGAGTCTTTGGCTGCCTAAGTTATGCTAGCACTCCTAAGCACCACAGAACCAAGTTTGAACCTCGAGCCAAACCTTGCATTTTCCTAGGATATCCTGCAAGCAACAAAGGTTACAAGCTCTATGATATAAAGACTCATTCCACCTTTATTTCTAGGAATGTAATCTTCCATGAATCTGTTTTCCCATTCCACTCCTCAACCTCCACTCTCCCCTTTCATTCCTCTTTAGACATTCACTCATTCCCTCATAATCTGGTTTTACCTCCTCCACCACCAGATAGCTACTTTCCACCTCCTCTTAATGAGCTGCAATCTACCACATCCAATTCTACTCTCCAATTTCAAACTCCTCTTGAAACACCTCCTCTTGAAACACCTCTGCCCACTACCTCTTTTGACCCACCTCTTCCTTCACCTCATCTTGATGAGCTCCATGCCACCTCAACTCCTGACCCACCTCCTCGAAAGTCTACCAGAGATAGACATCAACCTGCCTATCTACAACAATACCATTGTCAGATAGCAGAATCCCTGCCTCTCACTGAATCCTCTTCATCCTCCACCTTTCATCCACTCAATCATCACCTCACTTACAAACACCTCTCCCCATCTCACCAATCCTTCTCTGTTTCCTTCTCCGTATTTTCTGAACCTCAATCCTATAGAGAAGCTGTGAAATTTAAACATTGGTAGGATGCAATGCAAGCTGAACTCAGTGCCTTAGAAGAAAATAATACTTGGACTATTACCCCCCTCCCTCCCCCAACAAAACTGCCATTGGTTGTAAATATGTCTACAAAGTAAAGCTTAAATCCGATGGTTCTTTTGAAAGACACAAAGCTAGACTTGTGGCCAAGGGGTATATTCAAAGAGAAGGTTTTGATTTCCAAGAAATATTCAGTCCAGTGGCCAAACTCACCATAGTTCGTGTCTTCCTTGCCTTAGCATCTATTCAAAACTGGTTTTTATCTCAAATGGATGTTCATAATGCCTTCTTACATGGGGATCTCAATGAGGAAATTTATATGGACATCCCACCAGGTTATAACATTCACAGAGAGCAGATTGAGAGGGAGAAATTAGTATGCAAACAGAATAAGTCTCTCTATGGACTCAAACAAGCATCAAGGCAATGGTTCTCAAAGTTTTCCAACTCACTTACTTCTATTGGATTTCAGCAATCTAAGTCTGACTATTCTTTATTCACTAAAGTTAGTCAAAAAGGGTTCACATCACTCCTAGTATATGTGGATGATATCATAGTGGGAGGTGATTCTCAAGATGAAATTGATTCACTCAAAACTTACCTTCATAGCAAGTTCAAACTCAAAGACCTTGGACCCCTCAAATATTTCCTAGGCCTAGAGGTTGCAAAGTCATCTTCTAGAATCAATATCTGTCAAAGGAAGTACACTCTCGAAATACTGGAAGATGCAGGTTTACTTGGCACTAAAACTGTCTCTACACCTATTGAATTGAACCACAAGTTCAGATACACTACAAATGAGATTCTGCAAGACCCCACAGCCTACAGAAGGCTCATTTATTTAACAATTACCAGGCCAGACATCACTTATGCTGTGAATGTTCTAAGCCAATTTATGGACAAACCTTCACAAACTCATATGCACTCAGCCTATAGAGTTCGAAGATATCTCAAAGGGTCCATAGGTCAGGGCATCTTCTCGTCATCAAGATCACCTCTACACTTGAAAGCATATAGTGACTCTGATTGGGCTGCTTGCTCCGAAACTAGGAGATCTGTCACCGGCTTCTGTGTGTTCATTGGAGACTCATTGGTAATTTGGAAATCAAAGAAACAAGTGACTGTCTTCAGCTGATGCAAAATATAAGGCATTGGCTACAACAAGTTGTGAAATCGTATGGCTTCTTGGTCTCCTAAAAGAATTCAACATTAATCATGAACAATCTGCTCTCTTCTTCTGTGATAACCAAGCAGCCATTTACATCACAAGGAATCCTATCTTCCATGAAAGGACTAAACACATAGAGTTGGACTGCCATTGTTCGAGAAAAGGTCCTAGCTGGAGTAATCACTCCTGTCCATATTGCCTCAAAGTTCCAATTGGCAAACATTTTCACTAAGGCTTTATCATCTTCTATTTTTCAATTTTTATTGTCCAAGATGGGAATCCTAAACATCTATGCCCATCTTAAGGGGGAGTTCACGAAGTAAAACATAAAGAGAAGGATAAATGCAAGCAAGGAAGACATAAGGACACTGAGCAACAAAACTGCAACACATGAGGAAATATATGAAGCAACAAAAGCAAACATGTAGTACTCTGCAATAACCAAGAAATGCATGCAGCAACAAAAGTTGAGGTAAAGCACACTGCAGAAAAAGAGAATTGAAAAGCAATAGCAAAAGGAAGAAGAAAAGCAACAGAAAAAGGAGGAAAGTGTTGTCACAGAAAAGCAAGGGATCATCTGTGAAATACATGGCTGCACACACAAAGCAATATCAAGAAATCAACATGTAAAGCACTGCCTAAACCATGTTGTCCATAAAGCTGCAATAGATTACTTGTAACTAAGTAGAAAGTTTAAAATTAGCTTTTAGAACTTTTTCTTCCTGCCTCTGCAATGTATAAATAGCAGTAGGTTTTGTATCATTTTTTTCATATCAATGATTAAGAGATTTTTCTCCATGCTTATGTATTTCGAATTTTCATTCATGTTTTAACAAAGGCGCCGCCATGAAGGCGAAATCCTAGAAGAATTCAAAAAACAACGACAAAACAGAAAGCTCCGTAAGATCTGTAGATGTAGTTAAATACTTTTGTACTTTGTATGTATAACCTTTTAAATCCAGTCCTCATCCACACCTAACCTCTGTTAATGCTGCCTTCAAATATTATTAATTTGATAAATAATAAGAAACTTCATTGGATAGAGGATAACCCTCGCGTACATGCCTAGCGTGCAAATAAGTCAAATAAATTAAAGAGACTCGCGGTTCAACCAATGAAAAAGGTCTACAAAAGAAAGAGATTGGAAGAACCGCCATCAAATTGAGGTTAATTATATATATAATTGAGCCCAAAGTGGTGAGCCTATCTGTTCTCGCTTTTTGTTTTTTATTCTTCGTAAATACATACATATATATCCCTTTGCCAATCAATAAGATTTATCTTACCAATTAAAGGACCTTTTCTCTTCAACGAAACAGAATAAACGGTCTTCACATGGTACCAAGCTTTCAAATGTTGCATTTAGCCGCTGAGTAAAATGAATGAAAAGATAATTTATCCATGAAATGTGAAAATATCTTGGACTCGATCGAGAAGACCAAAGCGAAAGACACAAAATATTAGTTTCACTCGAAACCAAGTAATATCCACAGATGGATTGGTATTCTACACTTTTTAACTTTCATCTATTATCTGAGCAAACGGACACAAGGGCTTAAGGATAACGCAAATTTTGATTTTTATGAACTCATTTGTTTAAACACAATATCCGTTCGAACACTAATCAAGGATATAGAAAATAAAAGCGAATTTAAAATCTATTAATAACAAAACCATAATTATTCAAATGTTGCCTTCAAACACATTGGAAACTTAATTAGTACAATAATTACAAAAAAAGGGAAATTAAGAAAACAAATTCTAAGTCGGTGGTGGCATAAATTATTGTGACATCATTAAATGCATATATATGCTCAAACATTTTTTGTCGTTGAATTTCCATCTCCCTATGCAAGTCTTCTTCTCATTGTTGTCTTAATCACACCTCGATATTTGCCATTTGATGTAATGATTGATCCTCCAACTTCTGTTGCATTGTATTACAACATGCTGCAACTACATGTCGTTTATTCTCCTAATATCTACATCTCATTTTTATAGTATTAAGAGTCCAGAACATTCTCTTTTGTATTTATTCATTTTTGTCGTGTAGTGCATAGCTGTAATAGGTTTGTTATTCTGTTATTTCCTTTTTAGCAAGCGTGTACAGCATATATAGTGGTAAGGATGTACAGAATTCAAGAGAGCAATTCATAACATTACAGAGAATCAATATGTTCTCTGCTCATCCATGGCCTGACCTTCTGTCCTTCCTTCTCCTTTTTCTAATTTTCATTTTGTTACATGGTATCAGAGCAGGGGTTTACTCCTGCTATTGATCGCATTCTTTCAGACACAGAAAACCCTTTCTACAGACCCATGGAAGACCATTCAACAAACACAGAAAACCCAAATTCAAACACACCTTATTTGAATTTCGCAAACCCAAACAATCCTTATAGAGTTGAAAATGGTGATAACACTGCTCTTGTTCTTGTTGCTGACCTCCTTACAACAGACAATTATTCTACTTGGTCTCGAGCAATGCGTCGAGCACTTAGAGCCAAGAATAAGCTGGGATTCATTAATGGAAGCATTTCCAAACCAACTGATACGGATGACCTTCTTTTCGATGCATGGGAAAGATGCAATGACATGGTTGTATCATGGATTCAAAACTCAGTCAGCTCTGATATAAAGTGCAGTGTAGCCTTTGTGGATGATGCACGAGTAATCTGGGAAGAGTTGAAGGACCGTTTTACCCAACAGAATGGACCTCGAATTTTCCAATTAAAGAGAAGTCTAGCAAACCTTCGACAAGATAGAGATTATGTAAGTACTTACTATGGTAATCTTAAAACCTTGTGGGATGAAATTGCTGTTTATGACCCTGTTCCTATTTGCACTTGTGGGCAACTAAGCATTTTAAATGATAGATATCAGCGTGATTGTGTCATACAGTTCCTCATGGGCTTGAATGACCAATATGCTAACTCTAGAGACCAGATTATGCTTATTGAACCTCTTCCCACTGTCAACAAAGTTTTCTCCCTAATTCAGCAACAAGAACAGCATAACCTCCTCACCACATATTCACCATCCCCTGATTCTATGGCTCTAGCTGTTAAGACCCCTCATGCATTTTTTAAATCCAACACCAAACCTCATCAGAGAAAGGAGAGGCCCTATTGCACACACTGTCATATCCAGGGCCACTCACTGGAAAATTGTTTTAAAGCTGGTAATGCTCAAGCTTCTACTTGCACCCATTGCAATATGACTGGCCATGTAGCTGAGAAGTGCTACAAACTCCATGGATACCCCCTAGGGCACAAGCTGTACAAGGGAAAAGGTCTAGTCCTATCTGCCAATCAAACTAGCTTCTACAATGATTCTTATCAAGAGGAAACTCGTGAGGACACAGTGAGTTTTACTAAGGAACAATACCAGCAGCTCATGAACTTACTTCAGCAAAAGGATCATTTCATTGCTCTCCCTTAAGTTAACCAGGCACAAACCATGCTCAAAAATAATGTTACTGCTCCTAAAGCCTCAAAGATGTCTGGTATACCTCTCGCTCATTCTTCTCTATTTACACATAAATCTGTCTGTTCCACCAATATTCCCTGGATCGTTGATTCAGGTGCTACAGATCATATGATCTGTAGCCACTCTCTTTTTACTTCAATCACTGTAGAAGTTTCCTATTCTGTCAAGCTACCTAATGGTGCTTGTATGCCTGTTACCCACTTGGGTACTGTCAAGGTCACTGAGAAACTGATTCTCACCAATGTTCTATGTGTTCCCTCTTTCTCTTTTAACTTGATTTCTGCCAAGAGGCTCACTGAAACTCAGACTTGTTGCTTAATATTTTTTACTAATGCCTGTTTTATTCAGGACCTTTCCACTTGGACCACGATTGGGATGGGTGAAGTGAAGTGCAGCTTGTATCACCTCTTGACCACCACTGTTTCTCCTACTGCTCTGGCTGATACTCTATCTCATCTATCTCCATCTTTTCCTTCAATTTCCTTTTCAGTTATAAATAATAGTAATGATAGTGACCTTTGGCATTGTCACCTAGGTCACATATCACATTCCAGACTTGGTTTAATTGAAGATCCTGTTGTAAAACAGAGTTACAAGTTTAATGAAACTGGTCCTTGTTATATATGTCCTCTTGCTAAACAGCATAAACTTCCCTTTCCTACCAGTTCTCATAAAACTACTGCCATTTTTGAAATGATACATTGTGATATTTGGGGTCCATGCTCCACCACAGCTCATGATGGTACAAGATTTTTTCTGACCATAGTGGATGATTTCTCTAAAACTACCTGGGTATACCTTCTACAAGCCAAATCAGAGACAAGGAATTGTATTGAGTCCTTCTATAATTTAATTGAGACTCAATTTGAAACTAAAATTAAAATCCTTAGAAGTGATAATGGCATTGAATTCAAAATGACTGAATTTTTTAACCAAAAGGCAATCATTCACCAAAGGACTTGTGTTGAGACACCTCAACAAAATGGGACTGTGGAGAGGAAGCACCAACACATTTTAAATGTGGCACGAGCTTTGTATTTCCAATCTAGCCTTCCATTATCTTTTTTGATTGACTGCATTCTAACTGCAGTTTACCTCATCAATAGGACACCAACCCACTTGTTAGAAAATCAGACACCTTATGAAGTTCTTTTTGCCACTAAACCAAGCTATACACATTTAAAGGTTTTTGGATGCCTTTGTTTTGCATCCACCCTCTCTCATGGCAGAAAGAAATTTGATCCAAGGGGGAGAAAATGTGTTTTTTTAGGTTATCCTTTTGGGGTCAAAGGATACAAATTGTTGGATTTGGGAACTCACACTATTTTTATCTCAAGGGATGTCATTTTCTCCCTATTGTTATTATTAAATTACCAATTTTTTTCACTTTTTTTTTTCACCGCTTGCACCTAATGGTTATATCTGTAAATTTAAGTTTTTTTCTTACAAAAATGCCCTTATCCTCTAGCATGTTTATCCTAGATAGTATTTGCCGCTTGCTGCTTCGTATAAAAGTTTTCATCTTCTTCACTTTATAATGTTCCTTATTTGGTAAAATTTTTAGCCCTCTTGGTTGTTTCACCTTTTCCAAATCTGCTTCTTTGCTCCTCAGTTCTCGACCTCTTCCAATATGCTTTCTTATGTTCATTCTTCTGAATTAAATATTTCTGATTATTTATTCAGTAATTTATTTACATGCAATAGTTAATTGTAAAAAATAAATAAGTTCTTACTGTAAAATTGTTTTAGATGGTTTGACAAAAAAGACCGAAAGGAAAGAAGAACAAAACAAGGAACATGAATATTTGGATTTAGAAAACTAAATTTAGTTGAAAAAGAGATGAGGGAATCTAATCAACTATTCCATTTCTGATTGTACTGATGTTGCTGGCTCTTTCATCTTGCATTTTGTATTTGCCTTAGCACTTATAAACGGTTCTTGCTATGCTAACATCTGAAGGAGAAAAAAACTATTATCATTTATTTCAATATTTGTAGAAAAAGAAAACCCAAACAGAATAAAACAATCAAACTTCTTCGAACTCAAGTCTTCCATATAGTGGTAGGCCATACGAAAACAATTATGCTTCATATCGAGTAAAATAGACCGCAGAAGAACATGCATATCTAACTAAAAAAACACTAGAATCAAATATAGAAAATGAAGAACAATAAATAAGAAATTTTATTTAAAAAAATTATAACTAAGAGGGAAATAGAAAAACATGCATGTTGAAACAAACAAGAAATAAATAAAAACACAATATGCAGCAACAACGAAAAAGATTAAAAACCCCATATCTGGAAAAAAAAATCACTGAGAGGAAAAGCAAAACACAGAGACAGAGAGAAAGAAGATAGAGAAGACACATTGACAGGTGAGAAAGAAGACTCTGGAAGGTTAGGATTATAAGAGAGAAGAGGTTGTTAGGGAGTAAATATATGTCAGGTCCGAGAGAAATAAATAAAAGACATTGGTCAAGGAGTTCCAGTGGTTTGAGGTGGCAGATGCAAGTTTTCAACTAGTCAAGTAAAAGATGACATAGGCACCAGTTTTGGCACTTCCAGATTTTGAGAAGGTGTTCGAGGTCAATTGTGATGCATCTAGGGTTGGCATTGGTGGTGTTTTGAGTCAAATGGGCACTCGATAGCCCACTTCTGCAAGAAGCTGTTAGGGTCCAAGAAGAATTATTTCACTTATGATCTGGAGTTCTACGCCACAGTTCAGTCCCTGAAGCATTGGAGTCACTACCTAGTACAAAAGGAGTTCATCCTTATCATTGACCACGAGGCCCTGAAGTACATCAATGGTCATGATCAGCACAAGTTGAGAAGGCGACATGCCTAGTGGGTAGCGTAATTACAAGATTTCACGTTTTCTTTGAGGCACAATCCAGTAGTCTGAGCAAGTGAAGCTGGCCATCCACGAGAGTAATACTAAGTACAAGGCTTGAGCCGAAAATCATTGTAGAAATGTACTTTTTTATGTTAGTGATTTTGTTTGGACGGTATTAACTCGTGATTATTTTCCTTATTTTGTGGATTTCGATGAAGCTACTGTAAACTTGAGGGCGAGTTCTTTCCAACCCAAGGTGACTTATGTAGGAGGATCCAAGTCAAATGATGTTGAGTTGTCAGATTGCACATTGATGGCGCTAAAATACCTTGAGCTGGTAGATCAGCGCAAACATGGCAAAAAACAGTAATCGTTTCCTGATTTGGGGTAGTTTTGAGCATGTTTTGGTGTTTTGGCCATAACTTTGGCTATAGGCATTAGAATTGCGCATATGACCTCACTATTAGTTTCTAGTTTCTATTAATTAACTAGCCGTCACAACAATTATGATCTTGTTCGGCATAAAACAGGTTGTCTACCGTTGTGTGCTTCCCCTTCACTTTTTGTTTGATCTCTTCCAACTTCTATTGTGCTTATAAAGCTTGGACTGGATAGTGCAATATTCCCTATCAAAAACTTTATGTGCAGTTACTTTTGTGTACTCTTTGTACACTCTATCAATATGATTAGCCTCGTCACTTTTTTTTTAATATAAAATAATTACTTTGGTCAATCACATCAGAAGAGTGCGCAAGGATTCCCTCCTTGGTTGTGCAGCCGTAGTGCGCTTCGAGGACTACTTTTTATCTTTCTTTCTTTTCTTTTTCTTTAGTCCTCAGAGTACTTTTCCTCCTCCTTCCTTTCTCCAATTTCTTGATCCTCCAAATGTTGTCTTCCAGGTCTATGTGCCGGAACAGTGAGATGGAAGGAACTCAAGTTAGAATGTTTGGTTAAAGCAAAATCTATTGGGTTGGGATTTAATGGGTCTTCTTTTTCGATGGGCTCTTTTCTGATTGGGTACTACTAAGTTTTCGCCAAGCAAATTTATTTCCAACATAACATAAATCCTTTAAAGAAATTAACTTATTTTGCTTAATTTTTTTACTTTCGAAAAAATAATTATTGACTTTTATACGTAAAAGTATAATGTCCTGCAGAATTTAAAATTTGATGTCGATGTTAAAACTGCATACCAACAATGGGAAATGCAGCACTAAATTACTAAACTACTCTTTAAAAAGTGCTTATTTTGAAAAGAATTATTTTATTTACAAGTCAGCTTGGAGAATATTTTATGTTTACAAGATATTTGAATTTTATATTAATCTTGCAATTTTTTTTTTTTTTGATAAAACAGATGTTACCTTTCATTAAGAGAGGACTTACAAAGTTGACTTGAAAAATAAGCCAATTACAAACGTTAATATATTCCCAGTACATTTTCGTGACTGACATAGTCTAGTCCAGACGGTAAATCTCTAAAGACCTAGGATCTTAGAGAAAATACCACCTCTGTCCACGACAGAGGTTACAAAGCGCCATACCCCGACTAAGTAGGGTAGGGTATACCAAACCCCATCAACGCGGAGGGGGGACTACTACTCCATTCGGACCAAAGTTCGACGGCACTACTTTTTTTGGATTTTTATTTACCTAGAAACTACATTACACAAAAGAAAACTACAAAGAAAAACACTGCACAAAAAGGAAAAGCAATGCACAGAGGCTGTTGTGGCGCCACTCTGGGAAGAGAACCGACAGTCGACCTTGGAGATCCTGGACTCACAAACTCCAGAAAACGCCGCACGTGGTGTTGGCAGAAGGCTCCCCGGTGGTGTGTGAAGGCCACGCGCCAAACGACGTCGGAACTTCGACCCGCGCGTGCGGGCTACCTGCCGCTCTGTTTGGTGCCGCATTCGGTGGTCTTGAAGATCGACGGCTGGGCAACACCATGGCGAGGCGAGTGCTGGCCTGTGGGCGGCAGGAAGACCCAGATCTGCGATTCTCTCTTATTTCGCCTGAAAATACATAAAAACAAAACACTACATAGAAGGGGAGGGAGGGAGGGAGGGAGGGAGGGGAAGGGAGCCAAAGCTTCCACCCCTCTAGCCGGATCTGTGAAGGAAGTTTTAGAGAGAAGGGAGAGAGTTTTAGAGAGAAGGGGCGATACTTGTCCTGTTCTAAAGCATATGAATCAATCTTGCAATTCAAATCATACCATGTCAACGACGTATAGAGTGTATGTTGCACATCGGCCTACAAATACAATTATTCTTTTGAAAACTTGTCAATTTTTAGCAACTCCTCACTCAGCTCGAATCAAAATAGCCCATATCAACAAACTAGCCACCAAACACAGCCCATATGAAAGTCCAAATAAAAAATAATAATATAACTTATTAAGTATTAACTAAAGAAGCTTGCCGATAACTCATTAGTACCAATTTTATGAAACTTTGGTTTCGATTCTATCTTATTCATCAGTCCTTCAAATTCAACCAGTTCAATTTCAACTTGAGGAAGTGCTCTTTTCTAGTTCTCCTTGATGTTGGATGGTGCCGAGGGTGATAAGTCCATCGAAAAGCATTCGATAACAAGTAGATGCTATGACGAGTGATGACAGAAAATTGAGTGAGGCCACCGTGGAATCGGTCAATGGAATTGTAAAATCTTCCTCCCTCAAGTGGATTGGCTCCGGAGTTAAGAGCCAGGGGAAGCTTTACAGCAACAAAAAAGAAGAGTAAGATAAAAAGAAAAATTCTATTCATTTACCTTTTCTTCATCATTGTCTTGACATCTTTTGATGTAACATCAAACTGTTAGAAGATCAAGATGAAAATGGCAAGAAAAATGAGAAGAAGGGATGGTAAAGGATGTCAAATGCCAAGTTGAGATGATGTTGAGGCCAAGAAATGTCTTAGGAAACGAAGATAATAAGACAGAGGCTTATGAGTGGTGTAAGGAGATGGCTCAAATTAAAGAGGCAACTAATACTGATAGCTTCCCACAGGGAACTTGGCATGGCTCCTAGCTAGGAAAGCAAGAGAAGTCATATATTATAGTGTCTGGGTGGATAGCATATATAGGCAGGGGGCGGAACTACGTTTTTTAAGATGTCCTTAATATAAACACAATTGTCTGTTGGGGACTAAATTGACTGGGTTAAACCCTCTGAAAACCTATCACTATGGGAAGAGATAAAGCCAAAAGATAAGGCAAGAAAGAGATAAAACAAAGAAGTTGGCTCAGACTCCTAAAAGGAAAAGGTATCACAAGTAAAGTTGGATTCTATCATTCCAAGGAAATAGCCTCTATATAAGGAGCAACTCCCCCACAAATCTGTTAGGCTCTCTCCTTGCACTCTCCACCAATTCTCTAGAGGGACTCTCCTGAGACTAAATTCTCTCGTTGTATTGAGCGATATGTGAGGTCATGAGAGATTGTAAAATCACAAATCATAGTGGATTTTGCCCCCAAACAACCCGTGGACGTATGCTTTTATGCCGAACCACGTAAATTCTTGTGTCTTTCTTTTATTTATTTGTATTCATTTATTTATTATTTATTTCATGGATGAATGCAAAGAACACCGAATCGAAACTCGAATCACCAACGTGGGTCGGGAATGATTCTTTCTTCCTTTCCAATCTGTTGTGCAATTTTTGGCATTAACATTGTCCTTCCAAAATTTTAAAAAATTTACTTAGTTAGTACTTAGTACTTAGTATCTTAAATTCCTTTTATTTTCTCAATAATTTTTTTCATACTTGCACATACATTTTGGTCATTAATAAAATATCACATTCTCACACTGATTGTTTTCTTATTTTTTTTCACATCTCATAATAGGCAAGAAAGTTTTTTTATCTTTTTTATAAGCTATTTGATATATTTAAAATCTCATGCACGTTTCTTATTTATTGACACTTTTCTGTTCAAGTCTTCTACTAGCTATATTGTTTATTTTGATTGGCTTTGTTAATATCTATTCTACTATCTAGTTAACAATTAGGAGTAAAGAGAACATATATCCCATGGTTATTCCTATCTATATAATAGAGACTTTACAACATTCAGTCATAAATTCATCAACGAAGTTTATTTTTTGTTTTCTTAATTTATGTTAGTTATTTGTGCTTTTATGATGAATTTGTAGAACATGTTGATTTTTTAATTATTTAATCGATTTTGAGTGATTATAATATTAATTTTTTAGTTCAAGTCTTTAAATAGACCTTTAAAAATACACATATACTTTTTTTTTATGAAGAGCCGAGAATCACCTGTCCACGAGTGATCCCGTCCCGATTATATTAATAAACCCTCACTTATGGCGGAGGAAAACCGTGGTTACATACCAATACCTGGCATTACAATATAAAAAATTCTGAAACCAGGTATTTAAAAAATCTAGTATTTCTAGAGAAATAAAACAAACAAATCCTCACTTGCAAAAAAACCATTAGCACAACAAACATATATAATAAGATCTAACCAAACCAACACAACAACCAAATAGGACAAGATTCTTAATTCTGACAGCACCTCAAAGATGGTAACTCAAGTTTATCCAACCGAAGTAAACCTCGAGGGATCCTAGGCAGTTCTCCAACTATATTCCATTCCATATTAAGACCAGTTGCCCCACTCCGAGCCAACCAGTCAGCAACTTTATTACCTTCCCTATACATGCCTAACTATGCAAACCATCGAATCCATAAGAACAAGAGTATCCTCCCAGAAATCTTCCAAATACCATATGCCACATCTTCGCCTATTCCACCAAGAGATTACCACTTGAGAGTCTAATTCTATTTCCACAAAGATAATCCCTAGATTTTTACAAGCTTTAAGACCCTGCAGCAGTGCTAACAACTCAACTCTATTATTAGAACCAAAACCAATATAAGAATTAAAAGCATGAACCAAGTGGCCCTGATCATTTCTAATAATACCACCCACCCCGAAGATCCTGGATTTCCTAGGCTACTACCATCTGTATTCAATTTAAACCACCCTGGAGCAGGTTTTTGCCAAGCCACAATTTTTAAAAACTGCCTCACGAGGACTTTTGAAGTATTTTGCAAAGCATGTAAAATCTGCAGATCATACTTAGAACATTTCTTTACCTTTTTCATGTCTTGGCTACAAGAGCTCATCCAATTTTTTATCATATACCAAACCACACTAACAGATTGAATCCGGCCCTCCATACGGGCAGTGCATCTTCTACGCCAAAGATGCCAACTAATAATCGACGGAAGTAACCCCACAAGAATCCCCACTTGAGAATCAGTTGACGCACGTCTTAACCAAGCCGTCACTGTCTCCATCCAAGTATGACCAAGAGGTAAACCAAAATTATTAGCACAATAACACCATATATTAAACGCAAACTCTCCTCCAAACAAAACATGATTTTGATCCTCATACTTACCTTCATAGCCATCACAACGAGAGACAATCGGGACCCCAATCCTTCTAAGACTATCATCAACACTCAAAGCTATATTCCATGCTCTCCACATAAAAACTGAAATTTTAAGAGGCAACAACCTATGCCATATCCAAGGATGCCAATCCAAATTAGAACCTCTAATTCTAATACAATCCCATGCTGATTTAGTAGAAAAATTTACACTCTCGTGTTTAGTCCAGATTAACACGTCCGACCCCTCCTTACAACCGGCCAAAGCTTCAACAATATCATCAACATTATCCTGACCAACTAAAGAAATCAAAAGGTCCATATCCCAACTATTATTCAGCATACACTCCTTTACTGTAATCCACGGATTCCCCACCATCTGGAATTCCTCCAATAAAGGACCCCTATCTCTCCATTTATCATACCAGAAAAAAATATTCCCCTCCCTCACTTTCCATCTTGAATTATTAAGCACATCGGGAATACTCTTCACAATCATTTTCCAAAATCTCGAACCTTTTTTTGTATCAATGAGAGACCAAGGAGAAGATCCCACATATTTTCCTTTAAAAAAATTTGCCCATAAGGATTTACCTTGAATTAAATTCCATGCAAGCCGCATATGCAACGCTTTTTGCATGTCCTCTAATTTACGCAAACCTAGGCTCCCTTCCTTTTCTGGCTTACAAATATTTTCCCACGACACCCACTTTTTTTGACTTTTACCATTAACCTCCCCCAAAAAAAATGTACTCATCATACGATTTAAAACTTTAATAATTGATTGAGGAACCTGCAAAACAACAAATAAATGTAAAGCCATACTAGAAAGCACATGCCGAAGGAGTATTAGATGGCCACCCGATGAGAGTAGCTTCATTTTCCAACCACTAATTTTTTTCCAAACTTTGTTAACCATTTCCTCCAAATGCACATGCTTTAGACGCCCCAATACAATCGGAACCCCTAGATATTTAAAGGGAAAGGAGCCTTCTGAGAACCCTGTCAGTCTTTTTAGGGCTCTCTTACGAGCAACAGGAATTTTTGAAGAAAAATATATGGCTGTTTTCTCTTTATTAATCATCTGACCCGACCATGCTTCATACTTTTCAAATACCAATAAAAGTTCCCTAACAGATTTCTTACCCCCATTCAAAAAAATCACAATGTCATCTGCGTACATAAGATGGGAGATCTGAGGAGTACCTCTAGGTTGGGAGAAATTCCCAATCTTGTGTCATGACACACTCTGCTTCAAAAGACGAGAAAGGACTTCCTGAATAATAATAAAAAGATAAGGCGATAATGGGTCCCCCTGACGTAACCCACGACCACCTTGGAAGAAACCTCTCATCGTTCCATTAAGCATGACAGAGTACCAAATATTCGAAATGCAAGCACGAATTAAATCACAAAAAGAAGGAGAAAATCCAAAACAACGAAGAACCTCCAACAAAAAATTCCAATCTACTCTATCGTATGCTTTAGCCATATCAACTTTAATCATAATATTTCCTCCATGAGAGTCCTTGTTCCGGGAATGAACCATTTCCTGAGTAATACTAATATTCTCAAAAATATTCCTCCCAGGTATAAAAGCTCCTTGCTCAAGGGATATTAATTTGGGAAGAAAATTTGCCAGATGATTTACTATAATTTTTGAACAAATTTTATAAAATATCGAACACAGACTTATAGGCCTAAATTTGTCAAAACCAGTAGGCACATCTGTCTTCGAAATTAGCACAATAAAAGAAGCCAAATAGAACCTCCGAAGCTTTTTGAAAATAAAAAATTCATAAACGGCTGCCAAGACATCCATCTTAATCACCTCCCAACAAGATTTAAAAAAACCTGCTCGAAAACCATCTGGCCCAGGAGAACTGTTTATAGGAATCGAAGAAAGAGCCTCCTTTACTTCATCCAATGAAGGGATACGACAAAGACATGTACAATCCTCAACATCAATAACTGGCAAAATAAAATCTGATAAATCCGGGAGTGCTCGTGACTAGTTAGTATTTTTAAGAAAGTCCGCAAAATACTCAACAGCTCCATTATGAATTTCTTCTGGTGAATTAAACTCAACCCCATCCGGAGTTCTCATCCCTTTGATTCTTTTACGTCTTTTATTAGCTAACCATACATGAATAAATTTTGAATTACAATCACCGTCCATATTCCATTTTATTTTAGCCATTTGAGCTAATCTGATATCTTCCCTACGTCTCCAAGAATACAATTCATCCGAAGCCACCACAAGCTCCCTCTTGGCATCAATATCCCACTCTCTTTGCAGACACCCTTCAAGACCCTCAACCTTCGCTTCCAAAGATTCAATATGGGCATTGGTCCTGCCAAACACTCGCTTATTCCATTCACGAAGAGCCACTTTCACCTTTTTAAGCTTACAAGCAAGAATAACAAGCCCCGTCCCAACCACCGGCACAGACCACACCTGCTTTACAAAATCAATAAATTCTGGATGCTCAACCCACATTTGCTGAAATCGAAATGGAGGAGGACCATAGGAATAAGGATCCTTAAGAAATTCAACCAGCATAGGACAATGATCCGAAGTCGTCCTTGGTAAGTACGAACAAGACGCCGTAGGGTACAAAGATAGTAAATTTGCATCCAATAAAACACGATCCAGCTTAGCCTAAGCTCTAGCTAAACCACTCTGGCCATTACACCAAGAAAATTTACTACCTTGTGCACTTAAATCAATTAAACCACCCTCATGGATCCATTGGTTAAAATCATCCATCGCCGCTATTGGCCTAGGACGACCACCCCTCCTTTCCAAATTCGTACGAATAATGTTAAAATCGCCAGCAAACAAACAAGGATCCTCATTCATACTATTCCACCTCAAGTCTTCCCATAGAACCCGCCTATCCATCATATTACACTTTGCATAAATAAAATTACCCAAAAATTGAAATTGACCCTCAACTATCCTTAAAGACAAAAAATGTGAGGTCATCCGAATAATCTGTACATTTAAATCATTCATCCACAAGACCCATATTTTCCCACCAACTTCTTCATTAGAAATTACATTATCAAAATGAAGAGTCCGCATGTAGGATTGAGCTTTAACAAAATTCTGGAAAGGCTCCATTAAGACAACCATCTTACAATTCAACTTTCTTTGCAGTATTTTTAAGCATCCCATAGAGGACCCTAGTCCCCTAATATTCCACACCAAAATAGAACCTATCATAGGGACAATTTTGTGACTCGAGTAATCACTCGATTAGAACTCCTAATTTTTTGGAATGTTTTTTCCTATATTTCCTCTTCCCAGTTTCTTACTCTACGTCCGAGTGATACTTCTTATCTTGCGAAAAAACTTCCGCATGAATATCAGGTTACGGATCCGATAATGACCCTTCTTCCAAACAAAATACATCATCAGTCCGCTGGGCCTCTTCCGTAAACATTGTTTCCACCTCCGCCAAAGGCTCTGTTTCTGTGGCCTGCTCTGTCTCTCGCCTCACTGCATCCGATTGCAAACTAGCATCATTTTACCTCACCTCAGCAAGACTCTCCGTATTAACTGCCTCTCCAATTTCTGTTTCCACTGCTAAATCTTCTATCATCAAAATAGAGGCAGAAGCCCCTAATACCAAATTAACAGCCGCGTACTCTGCATCTACTTGTTCTGCATTAAGTCTTGGTAATGCTGAAACCTTAGACCCAAGAACCAACTTGGATTGGTCTTCCACCCCAGGTTCCTCCATAACTGGTTCTTTAGGCTCTTCCAATACTAGTTCTCTAGGCTCTTCCATTTCTGGTTCTTGATCACCATCTTTTGGTTGTTGCCGAACCCAAATTTTCTTTTCTGGTTTTTTTTTTCCCAGCCCGACATGTACGCACATTGTGCCCCTGGATTTTGCATATAGAACAGAAAGTAGGCAGTGTTTCAAACACAATCTATTGCTTTCGACTAGAACCCAACCCCGGCATTCCAATCCAAAAATGGGAAATAGGCTCAATGGCCGCATCCATCTCCACACAGAGACGCGCACCATCAATGCGAGTCACACAACGTGTGGAATTATCACGCCTAATAAATCTACCGATTGGAGCTGTCAAGATCTTAAGCAAAGATTCATGATAAAAGTTAGGAGGCAAACCTGGTAAAACAATCCAAACCGGCACAATTGATGGTTCTTCCTCCTCCTTAAATTCTGGCGTCCAGTGAAAAGCACGATATGGAATACCGTCCATAACGCACACCTCCCTTGATAAAGCTTTCATGCAGTCCTCCTCCGAAACCATACGAACAAAAACATTTCCTGGACGCCTCATGGTTGAAACGACTGGAGTACCTTCCAGGCCCCATCGATTCCGAATGAAGCTTCGGATAGCGTCCAAAGACGGCCGATTGTGGAGGAACTTCAGAACTATTGAGAACCTGAATGGTTCTGCCGAACGGAATATCTCCTCCTTGGAGAACTGAAAGAAAATTTCTCCATCCTTGGTTTTTGGCGCAAGGTGAGACACAGCCAACTCAGGAAGAGGCTGAGGGACCACCGAGACTAAATCTACAAAACGTCTACCAACTTCTTCAGCGGCTGCCATGCAGCCTTATGTGAATCTGGGAACAAAACTATGCAGAAAATGAAAACTCAAGAAGAGTTTTCAAGAAGGCCGCATCATTTCTTGAAGCATTTCTTTTAACTTTATCAATCTAAAAAAATACACATATACTTGTATAGATAGAGAATACAAAAACTCACGTGATTTTATATTTACGTCAGTTGGCCCCAACATAAAAGTCTTGATTCCATCAGAGCATATAGGGACGAAAGAAAATTATTTTCACACAATATTTTTCATAATATTTTACACAGTTATATTTTAAATAAGGGATATTTTTGTAAAACATCTTATAAAAGTAATATCATTTTACAAAAATGCCCTCATTTTATAATATTATTGTGAAATGTATTATGAAAATGTGTTATGTGTATATTATCACTTAAGTGTATGAAACAATGGAAACACACATTGGAACTCGCGTACTGGAAACAAAAATTACATGCCTCGTTTGGATGTTAAGATTAGATGAGAAATACGTGAATAATAGTGAAATGATTTGTCAATAGTAATGAAATTGTTTGAGTTAATTAGATATTTTATTGGATTTTGGAAAAAGAGAGAGAAAAAATCGAATAAAGATATTATAAAGTTAAAATATTGTTATAATATAATTTTTTAATATAATTTTTATTTTGAGATTTGAAAAAGTCGAATTATTTTTTGTATTTTGTTTGAAAATTTGAAAAACTTGTAATAATTAGGTAATAACTAAATAAAAACATTGAACATTTGAAATTGAAAAATATTTATATTTGAATGATGTTTGGGAAGAAAATAAGATGATGAGAGGCCTAAAAGTTCCAAATTGAACGGGGGACGAAATAGTAGCTAGATCATCGAGTTTATAAAACTGACTATTTATTTACTCATTTATTTATTTATTTTTCCAACTTGTATCTGCCTCTTTTTTCCCTTTCTGAATTTTTCTTTCCCTACTCACATTCTCATGATCTCTCATGACTAACAAATCTCAAGTGTTTCCTTTTAGTGGCAAAGTGTACTATGCAATATAAAACTAGAGTAACACTTGACAAATTCATAGCCTAAATATTTTATCAAGAGAGAACAAAAAGAGATAGAGCTTTTGTGTATTTCAGATAATCCAAAAAACTAATTGAGGAAGGCTATATATAGCCCACCCCATACGGCCTCTAAGCAATGGGTTACTTGCTTGCATTGCATGCAAGTAACGAAGCCATGCATTACATACAGGAGAGGAGGGGGTCAGCCCCACATGGGTGCCCCTCCATTCAACATCTCTCACTCGCACACAGTGGGCATAACCTCAGGTCTGCATCTCTATAATATTCTCAATCTTATTCATACAAGTAAATAGGTTGTGCGACCACTAAGCACATCTGTAGAAAGGTGGGAGTACATACACCAAATCTCTCCCAAAGAACACCAGCATAGTAACATCCCTAATATGTCTTGTCATGTCCTAAACTCATTCGATCGCATCAAATTAAGTATTTCCGAACCCTCTTGAGTTAAAAACAAAAAAAAAAAAAAAGACTCAGAACAATGGTTAACTACATCCAAATTATTTCAATGTGTTCACAACCTTAGTCGTTACCAAGATGTAACGTCATAGTTTGACATCAGCAAACACTATTGAAGATACGATATTGAAGAGTCTTCCCTTTGCACTCATATCACTCAATTTTGGTCGAACCGCTTTCCCAAAAATGCCTCTTTAGACTGTATAAATCAAGGTCATAGACAGCATGCCAAAGTAGCAGACATCACAACCTCCATCTCATGACATAGTCAAAAGTAAATGACACTTTAAAAATGAGACTCATACAGTGAGAAAGATGGGTACCTTTTACTCACCTACTCATATGGTCGAATAAGCACATATAGTATGAAATACATGCTACGGTGGATTTCTCTTTCTCAAAGAGCATATGTCTGTATCAACACCGTACAGATCTTAGTCTAGCCACTTCTTAAGCGTCTAACCTGAGTTCCTCCATTTGCTCACCTCCAAGGCATCAAAGAGGATCTCGCATCTGGCTAATTACAGGCTACATGGATGGTCGGGTAACCCATGCATGGTCCTCTCAATAGGCCTCATCTTAGCTCCCACTAAGACGACATAACTTTGTATCAACCAACTTATCCCTTTGGACAAGTACCTAGAGACACAATGTCTCATCTCTACTCGCTACTCAAGCACTAGAGACGATCGCTCATGTGAGTAAGCCGATCTAAGCCTGTTGGCAGATCTTGTGTATGTATTAGAAAAACAATACGAGAAAGACAAGAACAGAATCATATTGTATTATTTTCCCAAAAGAAATGTTACATCTCAATGTCATTTGAAACACAAATTACATTTACAGTCTACACAGTCCTAGATTCCTAACATGAGCCTTAAAGACATCTTTTGCTATAGGCTTTGTTAAGGAATCAACAACCATGCGCCTCACAGAAAGGTGTTTCAGAACCACTTCCTTTTGCGCTACCATGTCTCTGATGTAATGATATATGATATCTATGTGTTTGGTTCTTCCATGATACTTTGAGTCCTTAGCATATGCGAGAGCTGCCATGCTATCGCAAAATATCATCACTAGATCTAAAGTATCTATGCCAATGTCTAAATGTTTGAGGAACCTCCATAACCAAGCAGCTTCTTGAACTATTGCAGAACAAGCTATGTATTATGCCTCCATGGTGGATAAAGCTATACAGGATTGTCATTCATCCTGTGGTTGAGCATATGGCGCCATTGTTGAGCAAAAAGACATACCCAGTGGTTGATTTGTGCTCATCTAGGTCACTGCCCCAATCAGCATCACTATAACCTCTTAACCGCAAATCTGAACCCTGATAGTACATCACATAGTCTGCAGTTCCTTTGAGATATCGCATAATCCTCTTTATTGCTTTCCAGTGAGCCAGTCTGGGATTAGATTGGAATCTACTCACTAAGCCAACTGCATAGCATATGTCAGGCCGAGTACACATTATTGCGTACATCAGACTACCCACAGCATTAGCATAAGGGACACGGGCCATCTTTTCCTTTTCTCTTTGAGTCTTAGGACACAACTCTTTGGACAAGTTCTTGCTTCTTGCAACAGGGGTGTCAATGGGTTTACATCCACTCATTAGGAAGCCTTCGAGAACTTTCTTTATGTAAGTCTGTTGGAACAAACACAAAAGTCTCTTTGAGCGATCTCTGTAGATCTTAACTCCCAGAATGTATTCTACCTCACCCATATCCTTCATCTCAAAATTGAAGGATAACAACTCTTTTGTGGCAACTATCAACCCATTATCATTTCCAGCTAGTAGTGTGTCATCAACATACAATGACAACATAATGAAACTCTTCTTGGACCTTTTGACATAGACACAATGGTCCTCTGTGATCATCGTAAACTCATTCGAGAGAATGACTTGATGGAATCTGAGATATCATTGTCTAAATGATTATTTTAGGCCATATATAGATCGTTTGAGCTTACACACTTTGCGCTCTTGACCTTTGACCACAAAACCCTTTGGTTGATCCATATAGATGTCCTTATCTAGTTCTCCATTGAAAAATGTTGTCTTAACGTCCATCTGGTAGAGTTCCAAATCCATGTTTGCTACTACAGCTAGAATCAAGCAAATTGAGGCAAACCTCACCACTGGTGAAAACGTTTCTTCATAGTCTATACCCTCCTGTTGGGTATATCCTCTAGCCACTACGTAAGCTTTGTACTTATCTATTGATCCATTCGACTTGCGTTTGACCTTAAGAACCCATTTGTTCCCAATGGCCTTATGCCCTATCGGTAGATCAACCAGATCCCAGACTTGGTTAGTCTGCATAGACTTAATTTCATCATTAAGTGCTTTCATCCACTCATCTTTAGTAAAAGATGAGAGAGCCTCATGAATTATCCTATGCTCGTCATTATCATGTGGAGCTACCATAAAAGCTTCCCCTTCAATCTCAAAACGACGACGAGGAATACTTTCATGTGTGCGTCTACGCGGCTGAGGTTGTTGTGATTGATTAACAAGTGGTGTTCTCCCACTTGGATTCAAATCCTTTTTATAATTTTTAGGAACTTGAAGAATTTCTTCCTCATTCTCAACTAAATTCCTTGGAGCACTTTCCTCTTATTCCACAATCTCATGAAGTTTTATACTCCTATCAACCTCACCTCTACTTGGAAACTCATCTTCAATAAAAAGTACATCTCGTGACTCAATCTCTGTCACACTTTCATCAGATTGTTCACCTATTAACACATACCCTTTAGTGTGTTTTGAGTACCTTATAAAGATACACTTCTTTCCTCTAGGCCCTAACTTCACATACTTATGAGAAAAATCGTGAACAAACCCGTTGAACCCCATGGCCGCATGTTACTCAAATTGGGTTTCTCGCCGATCCATAGTTCATATGGGGTGGAAGTTATTGATTTGGAGGGCACTCGATTAAGAATGTAGGCAGCTGTCAAAAGTACATCCCAAAAAAAAAAATTGGTAGGTTTGCTTGCGCCATCATTTGAGCTAACCATCTCAAATAGTGTTTGATTTCTCCTTTCTGCCATTCCATTTTGTTGCGGCATACTCGGCATCTTCAACTGTCTTTTGATTCATTTTTCATCACAGAGCCTTTTAAATTGCTCAGAGAGATATTCTCGTCCTCAGTCAGTTCTTAGAGTTTTTAAACTCTTGTCTAACTAATTCTCAACTATTCTTAGATATTGCCTAAAACACTGCAATGCTTTAGACTTATGGGAGATTAAGTAGACATGATCGTAACGTGAAAAATCATCTATAAATGTGATGAAGTAGATACCTCCGTGTCTTGCTCTCACACTCATTGGACCACAGATGTTTGAGTGGAGTAATTGCAGTGGAAAATATGCTCTAGTGACTTTTCCAAATGGTTTTTTCTTAACTTCTCCGATTAGATAATGTTCACATGTGTGCAAGATGACTTTAGCGAGATTGCCTATCAGGCTTTCTCTAGCTAACTGACCCATTCTATCTTGCCTTATATGGCCAAGCCTAGCATGCCATTTATATGAATCTAAATTATCATATGCAAAAAGGCAAGTAATAGACTCATTCATATTTGAATAATTCAAATCCAATATCATAAAATTGTCTTGAAGAAAAACATTACCATAAAACACATGACCCAAATAAAAGGAAACATAATTGTTTTCAAATACAATCCGAAAACCAAGTTTTAATAGAGTAACTACAGAAAGTAAGTTTGGTCGGATCTCGGGAGTGTATAGCACATTGTGGAGGAAAAGAGTGCTGCCACCCTGCAAGTCCAGCTTGTAGGTACCAAGTCTCAGCACCTCCACGCTAGTTGCATTCCCTCACCTTGATATCATGGATCCCAGCTAGAATCCGGCGATACTCCACAAATTCGACTCTGTCTCGTGCTATGTGTTCAATCGCTTCTAAATCAACAGTCCACACAGGATAGGAGTGAGCTACCATCACATGGCTAGTTACAAAAATAATGCGAGTAAAGTTAGAGTCTACCTTCTTCGGCTCAGTGCAGTCACGAGCGAAGTGACCTTTCTTTCCACAGTTGAAACACTCTAATTTTAACTTGTTCTTCCTGCGTTTGCCCTCTTGCTGCGCTGAGAAGTTCCTGACACCTTCTTAATTTGTCCAATAGCTACCCCATTCTTGGACTTCTTGCGCTTAGGCCTTGATGCATTGTGTGAACCAGAATCAGCCACATAGGCCGTATGATTGGGTTTAGTAGCCTCTAGGCACTTAGCCTCCAATTCTAAGTGACGCGAGACATTATCAAAGTCTTTGATATTCTCGCTTGTATTCTCCCAAGAATTCGGTTGTGATCTTATCACTGCCTGGACTTGCTGTTCATCAATCAGGTTGTTTCCTGCCGACTTAAGTTCGCGGATAATGATCGACATAGCCCTAAGATGCTACTTCATCATGTGGTCAGAGCACATCTTATAGGAGTCAAACCTCATGGTTAATCCATGCAATCTAGTGGCTGAAGTTCCACCAAACGTCAACTTCAAAGCCTCCCACATGCTTTGGGCAGTGTCATAGATGTCGAACTCACACATTAGATCATTGTGCAAGTTGCTTAACATTATTATGCGCGCTAACGGATTTTTTTTAGCCCATTGAGTATAGGCTAGATGATCTATCTTTTGTTGTTCCGAGTTTCCTTCGTCGAGTGTAGTAAAGGAGTGAGATAAGGCCTCTAAGACCTCTTTCTCATCTAAGACATATTGGATCTTGCGATGCCAAATGTCGTAGTTTTCCTCATCCAATTTCTACCCTTTGTTTAAATCGGCAACTATACTCTTGGATGCCATTTCACTACAATACTCAAAGAATGAATATTACACACACACCTAAGAAATCTACTGCGTCCATCCAAGTTAGAAAAAGAATAATTTAGACATGTCGCAAGATTAAAAAAATTGCTAGGCTTCATAATCATCTCTTGCGCCACAATATCCAATTATTAAATTTCTAACCTAATTCCCGTGCAAATTTAAAACAAATATGAGAGATTTAATCATCATAAATCTCAACCATACTCCCACTATATTAAGTAGTCACCTAGTCCTAATCACGCGTAAAGACATATCCTACTAAAATCGGAGTAATCTTTTGGGCCAGTCTACAAGGACAGCTACTCCAACCACAACAACCTGTTGAGTCAGTCTACAAAGATGGTTCATACAAGACCATTACAGTCCATTTTTCTTGTTCCATCAGTGCATTTACAATTCTTATTGGGGCCACCATGGTCTTTTGGTTATACAGTGCTTTTACAATTCTTATTGGGGCCACCATCAGTGCATTTACAATTCTAACTAAGATTACTTAGTGGAAATGTCTCTATTTTATCATTAAAAGAAATGAAGACTAATGTCTAAACATTCAAGCCTAACATTCATAGATGATAAAAAAATCACATATCCACATGTTTAATTCACACATACATGTAATCACATTTAATCTAAAAAATTAAATAAAAGATCCCATATAATATAACATTATGGAAAAAAAATAGCATGAATTTAACCATATATTCACAATTAATCTAAAACATTAAATAAAAGATCACATGTAATATAACAATATATCTAAGCATATATTAAATCATGCAATTTTATTTTTTTATAATACAAAATGAATGTATAAATACATTTAAAACCCCCACCTAAACCAAAGGAAAGTCGCAAGCTAGTGGTGCGCCCCACTCCTTGGTTTAGTAGGTGGTCCTAGGTTCAAAATCCAAGTGTGCCACTTTTTTGTCTCCTTTTATCTGTGTTAAAAAAAAATGGCCCTCTGTTCTTTTTTTTTTATAAAACAATGGGTCGAAGGGCCCAAGCCCAGCCCAAATGACTTCAGTCATCTTCAAGCTCTCAGTAGGGCACTGTTCATGTGAACAATGCCGCTCCTTGCAGCAAGGCAGCTGCCACCACCGTCTCAACCACAGAAAACTGTGGACAGCCTCAATCGATATTTTCCTCACCTTGAGCTGTCGAGAGACGGCAATTACTGGAAAACATGTGGGGCCGCACCACCTCTTTGGTGAGCGCAACATCACTGTGGTGCGCGCAGCGCCATTATGGTGCTCGCCGCACCACTGTGGTGCATGTAGCACCACTGAGGTGGCGCAGCACCGTGCATAGTGTTCGCTGCACCAGAGGGGTGCACATAGCACCTTGCTTGGTGCGTGCTGCACAAACAACCTCTTTGTATAGCCTCATGTCTGCCATGGGCTTTTAACAATGCTATGCTAGAAAAACAGTGTTGGAGACTTCTCAAACAACCTCATTCTTTGGTGTCTAAAGTCATGACAGATAAGTATTTTTAGCATGGGGATTTGTTGAATGCAAGGATTGGGAGTGGACCTTCTTTTATTTGGAGAAGCCTGTTGTCTGCCATGGAATTACTTAAAGATGGTATGCTATGGAGAGTTGGAAGGGGGGATAAGATCAAAGTTTGGGAAGATAAGATCAAAGTTAAAATGTTTCTATGGAAGTTAGGCTAAGACATCCTGCCTACTAAGGTGAATTTGGCTAAGAAGCAAATCAATGTGGATAGTCTATGTCCAATTTGTGGAAGGGAAGATGGGACTTCTATACACATTGTATGGAGTTGCCATGCAGCATCAAATGTGTGGTCTGAAATTGGTAGTCCAGTGTAGAAATGGGGCTGTCATGAAGTCAGATTTATGGACTTGTGGCAAAAGTTAAATAAACTGTGATGTCCAGAAGATTTAGGTGTTGCGGCATATGGTACGAGACTACTCTAGTTGTGAAGAAATTCACTACTCTTTGAAGACAGATTTGAGCATCCAAGAATAATTATGCAGAAGGCCAGACAATGTCAACAGGAATTTAGTGTTGCACAGGAACAAGTCAATGCTAAAAGGCATCAACATGCATCTGCTTGAGCTGTCAGTCAGTGGAAAACACCAAATGGTTTCATGTACAAGGCCAATTGGGATGTGGCACTGGATTTACAGAAAAAGAATATTGGCTTGGGGATTATAGTCAGGAATAGTGAGGGGGATTGTCTGGCTGTGTTGTGCTCAACATTGAATGGTTTGACACAACTAGTAATTGCAGAGGCTCTGGCCTTAAGGAAGGCTTGTGATTTTTGTGTTGATTTGGGACTGTCACAAGTTATCTTTGAAGGGGATTGTCAATTGGTGGTCAAACATGTCAATTGTAAGGAGGAGATAGACACCAGTGATGGCAGTATCATTGCAGACATTTGAAGTTTCATGTCTAAGAGGCCACCCTGGAGCATTTGTTTTACCTACAGAGAATCTAATTCTATAGCACACATCTTAGCAAAGTTAGCTTTGTCTTTAACTAAGGATCGAGTTTGGATTAAGGAAGTCCTTGTTCAAGTAGAGAGTTATGTAATGGCTAAAAAATTTTGTAATGACTCTGAGTTTATTGAATGAATGATAATGTCAATGGTTTGATTAAAAAAGTATATAATAACAATATAATCACCAATGGCTCTGATACCAAAGACGTAAATCCCAGGTAATAAATAATAAGATTAATATCAAAAACGGGTAATATAATTAATAATAGGCGGTAAAACCGGCCATATGCATGATTGCAGATAAGGCAGGCGGTATAACCGACCATATGCATGAGGAAGTAAATAATATAGAAAAGAGATATGAAATAAACTTCTTCATTAAAAATATAATACTTACAAGGAGTCTAATTCTCAAAAGAGTTGGAAGCTGAAGACATAAGGAAAGAAAGATTGGAAGATTTACAGAGTGGGGAAGACTCGAGAGGTTTGGGCGAAAGAGGAAGGGATTTCAGATTAGAATTCTGAATGCCCTTCTTTACTCGTAAACCCCTTTATATAGACACTTAAACAGTAAGTCTAATAATACATGAACAGTACCGGCCGACACTAAAAACAAGAACAGTATCAGCCGACGCTAAAAACAAATATAGTATAGCCGACGCTAAAAATAAATACAGTACAGGACACGTAAACTTGTATGTACACAAACAATAATCTTCTGGAGGGATAATATTCCTGACTGTCATGCTGACTAATCGAAAAGTAATATTCTTTTGGAGTCACATATTCTGAGGATCGTAAATTGCTAATTCAAGTTCAAATGGGTCTTGAGAATCCATCAGTTGTATTGGATGATAAGGGAGTAATCTTGAGAGGGAGAGGCGGCTTGGTTAATTTGGGAGGCCTGTTGAGAAGGAGAGGCCTGATGAGCTGGTGATAATGCGGATTGCTGTAGTGGAGATAATCTAGCTTGGTGTTGTGCTTCTTCTTCATCGTCACTGTCTGATACTTGTGACATTGCTTCAGCTAATGTTTTCAAATCTTTCTTGTTGGTAATGGATGCTAATTGTGCTTGAAATCTGCTTCGTTGGACTAGAACTTCTAGGGTTTTGGTAATTTTTGAAAACATCTTTAATACATGATCATAATTGTAATTTTCCCACTATTTGACGGAAACTTGGCGGGCTAGAAACGTAATGGTTTTGAGAAAGGGATGAGGTTTAATGACATATTCCCATTTCATAATCCAATTTAATTTGGTCTCGAGAAAAAAGAGCAGAAGTGGTGAACAATGGTTTAATGATGGTGGACTGTCGTTTTGTGAAATAAAATTTTGGAGACTTTCCTGAAGGGGAAGAGGAAGGAGAAGAGATTCGGGTCCATAATATTCCCACCATAGTGAGAACCATTTCGGGAGTGTTTTGATTTCTTGTAATTTGTCAAAATGAAGGAACCAAGAGTGACGCAAGTTTTTATTTTGTTTGAGAAACATTTTTGTCCATGCGTACTGGTAATCATAATAATCATAATAAGGAGGATCATAAGGATGAGAGAACCTTCTTGTTAAATAGGGATTTTTTTCCCATTGTTCCAATGTGAGGACCTGTTTAATGGTGACTTTATGAAAAGCAATAATTGGAGAAGCAGGTGGAGAAGGTTGAGTTTGAAGAGAACAAGGAATTTCAAAGAGGATAATTGAGTCGGTATCTACTAATATGAATTCATAAAAATGCTGAGTTTTCTTAATATTTTGCGGAACATAATGCCAATCTGGTAGAACAAATGCATCAAGTAATTTCTAGGGGTCAGACAGATGTTGAATTTCAGATTCAATAGGAAAGACTAGGTGCCAATGAGACTTAATGATAATGGGAGATGAAGAAGACTGAGATAATAATGGAGGATTGATAATTTAGGAAGGAGAAGAGGAAGAGGGAGAAACTGCTTTGGAATAGGTTGGCAGTTTTGGAGAAGCTAATGGTGAAAATGGATTGTAAGAGGGTCTAATGTTTTGCGGTAATGACCCCAATACCGTATATGGTCTTGGAGTTGCAGAAGAACAAGGTGAAGGATAAGGAGGAGATGGTGGCCGTGCGTATGAGGATTTGGACTTTACTTTTGACTTTGAAGATGACATGATTTTCCCTGTAAGAATTCTCGGGATAGAAAATCAGGAAGAGAATTAGACTCTCCTTTAATATGTTCAATATCAAAATCAAATATACTTAATATAGCTTGCCATCTGGCAAATATTTGCTTAGCAGCCAGGTTTTTTACATTTTTTATCAAAACTTCCTTGGCTGATTTACAATCTATTCTAAGTAAAAACTTTTGATTCAACAAATCATCTTGAAATTTTGAAATACATACTATAATAGCTAGAATTTCTTTTTTAACAGTACTGTAATTCTTTTGAGCAGGATTCCAACATCCTGAATGGAATCGAACAATCTGTTCTAAATCAGTTGATAATCTTTGTTTCATAATTCCTCCATATCCATTATCAGAGGCATCCGTTTCAACAATTTTAAAAATATGAGGAGATGGAAGTCCTAAGCATGGTAGTTTCTTAACATGAGTTTTAATTTGTTTTATGATATTAGTATGTTTTTCTGTCCAAGGAGGTGGATTCTTTTTTAATCTCTTAAATAATGGTTTACATAGGTCTAAGAGATTGGTAAAAATCTGCAACATATATAGTTGAGACTTCCTAAAAATATTTGTAATTATTTTTTCTCTTTTATTTCATCTGGAAATTTTTCAGCAAATTCTATTGCTCTACTAATTGGTGTAATAGTTCCATGATAGATTTCATGTCCGAGAAATCTAATTTTTTCCTAAAATAATTTTATTTTTGATGATGAAACAACTAATCCATTTTGTTTGATAACCTGAACAAAAGTATTTAAATGTTTCCAATGTTGTTCAATAGATGAAGATAATAGTAATACGTCATCTATATAAACTATTGAAAAATGAGTAAAATGGGTAAATATCTCGTTCATAATATTTTAAAATTCACTAGGTGCATTTTTTAATCCAAAAGGCATAACATTCCATTCAAAATGTCCAAAGGAAACTGTAAAGGCTGTTTTATAACGGTCTTTTTCAGCAATTTGGATTTGCCAAAAGCCACTTTTCATTTCAAATTTTGAAAATATTATGGCATTATATAATCGGGATACTAAATCTTTTTTGTTAGGAATAGGGTATCTAATCTATTGTAATACCTTATTTAAGGGTTTATAATTTATTACTAGGCGAGGAACTCTTCGGAACTAATTCTTTCGTAGACTAATGATACAGAAATAACTCACTAGTATGGATGGGACTTATAATTTATTACTAGGCGAGGAACTCTTCTTTCTAATTCTGCTTGTTTTTTAACATAAAATGCAGCACAACTCCATGGTGATTTACTTTTCCTTATTAATCCTTTTGTTCTTAAATCTTTAATTTCTTTTTTTGCAGTATTCTAATAATCCGTTATACATTTGGATAGGTCTAGCCTTGGTTGGAATATTTTTCTCAGAAAATTATTGTTCATAGGGTAATTCAACTATATGTTGTTTTCTGTTCCAGAAGGCATTAGGTAAGTTAGAGCAAACTTCATTTTCAATTATGGTCTTAAAATTATTAATTTTTTGGGTTAATAATGGGTCTTTTAACTGTTCTTGAATTCTTTTATATTTTAATTATTGTTTTAAGAAATTTATCTGATTTTCTTTTCTTCTGATTCTATCTTTTGTTAGAAAATTAATTTCTAGTTAAAGAGATTTCTTTTAAAGAGTTAATTTCTTTTGATATTGGGGGAAATAGGAATTTAAATTGAATTTCTTGTCCAAGTATTTTAGAAAAAATTCCTTCTTCTGTTACGGAGAAAGGGTAAAGCAAGGCAAAAAAGGGATTTCCTAATATGACTTTAGTGTTAATATTTTTTACTAAAATGAATGTTGTTTTAAAACATATTCCATTATTACAGATATGTGCATTGGATAATTTATAATTTATATTTAATTTTGTTCCATTGGCTTGGGATAATGTTTCTTTAATTTTTTCAAAATATTTAGAAGGTATTAATCCCTCTTGTATACAATTTAAGTCTGCTCCTGTGTCTAATAGGGCAATTGTAGTAAAAGAGAATTCTTGATTAATTGAAACTGTTATTTCAGCATACCATTTTTGAAAATTTATTTTATTAAGAATATTAATGAAATTGTCTGTTTCATCTTTTATGGCTAATGTTGAACATTCTCCTTGTTCTACATTATGTTCTTTATCATGAAAATTTTTTCCATTTTTCTCTATTTTTAATAATATAATTTCTTGTAATAATTGTTCATTTGAAACTTCTAATTTAAGATTGGATGTCTTTAAGTTTCTAATTTCTTGTTTTATCTCATTGATTACTTGTTGTATATCTTGAATCGTAATTTTCTGTTTGTCAGTTTTAAATCTTCCTATTATTTCTGAAAAATTGTAGGGTGTCGAGGATGATGTTACTGAAGTATTTTGATTATTAAAAGTATCTTTAAACTTTTCTAAATAATCTTTTCTCTCTTGAGGGTTACTAATTTTATCTATTAATTATAATATAATGTCTTCTTGTTTTGAGAGTACATTAATGCTTTTGTTACAAATACACTTATCCTTATTTAGACAATTACAAATCTGTACTTCATCTTCCTCCGATTCACTATTAAAAGATTGTTCAGAAAAACTTGATCATTTTAATTGATAAACTTCTTCTTCTTCTGAAGAACTATCTTCCTCTTCACTTGAATGTATAATGAAAATATCTAATAATTTATCTTTTAGAGTTTCGGATATGTCTAATTCGTTAATCTGTTGTTTAACTTTACAATTTGATTTATAATGTCCAACTTTTCCACATTTGTAACAAACAATCTGTTTTTTCTTTTTATTAGCCTTTTTAGGTGGCTTATTCCATGTTTGTTTATCCTTTATCTTTTTATAGGGTTTTTTATATTTTCTTTTTTTATTAGAATAATTTTTATCGACTCTTTTACCTTTTTTGTGTCTTCTTGAAGGGACTAATAATAGAGTATATCCAAATTGTTCACAAAATGTACCTAATTCTTTTCTAGCAAATTTCTTTTCTTTCTCCATTTGCTTTTTTAATCTTAAATCATTGCACATAGTTAATCCGGTTCTATTAATTTTACTTATTATATCATCATATGTAAGATTATGAAAATCAATAGTACCATCTGGTCTTAGTAATGATTCTCGTACCTTTTGGGCGAAGTAATATGGAAGCCCGGCTATGAACTTTTCCTTCCAGTATGGTTGTTGACAATCATTTCTGATTATAAATTTAGTTAGAAATACATCTGTATACCAACGGAAATCAGATAATTGAGGGCATTTTAAATTAATCAATAAATCACTAGTTCTTTCTTTGAACTGAACATGATCACCAACAAAGTGTTTAGTTAACGCATATATTAATGTGTTTACAGCATCTTCTATAGGTAAATCATTTTCAGTTTTAATCATTTGCATGTTTTCATCATATTTATAAGCATTTAATATTTGTGACTTTTGTTCGTATGAAAGATAGTGATCCCACCAGCCTTTTAATTAGCCAGTAAACCCTATGACAATAATGTGTGCTACTTGATGATCAGTCTTTCTATTGCTTTTATAGACATTGGCAATCATAATCATTTCTTGGAAATGATTTAATATTTCAAATTCAGATAATCCATCTATATTCCATTCATATAATACATCTGGTGCAAAAGCAGATCTTACTATATGTTCTCTTTCCTCGAATTGCATATCCGGCGGAGTGGGCCTAGGATACCAATTTCGAGTAATAGAAACATGATGTTTAGAATCTCTAGCTGAAAAACTATTAACATGATCTCCTCTAATCTTATTTATTTGTAGGTCTAGGTTTTTAAATTGGTTTTCAATATTACTAATTTTAGAGTCAGATAATACAGGTGAGTCTGTCTTACTTAATACATTAATATGGGGTTGTTTTGAGGAAGAAGGAGAATTATTAATAGTTAATTTTTCTAATTTACTAGAGATTTGTTCTAATAAATCATTTTTGCTTTTAGAAAAAGTAGTTTTTAAATGAGATGGAATCTCGTGAGGAACAAACAAAGGGGTTTCTTTTTCTTCTTTAATAGTAAGTTTTATAGGAGATATTTGGGCTTCAATTCTTTCTAATTGTTTGCCCATAGTTTTTAAATATAAATTGATATAATTGTTTTGTTGAATTATATTATCAAGATTTTTATCAGTATTTGTAATATTATGTTTTTTAATTGGTGAGGCTAAAATTTGACTGTTTCTATGATTGAACTTGATAGCTTCAAAAGGGGGGTATTCTTCATAAATAGTTTGGTTATTTTCTTCTTTAGTCCATTGGTTTGTAGTTCTGTTTATGGTGGATAATTGATTTGATTTATATATCTCGAACCACGTAAAGAAGGGTATATTAATATGTATTTTCTCTAAGTCTTCGTAATATCTTTTTTGAATATAATCCCTTTCTATTGTTGTAAAGGTTGAGAAAAATATTATTCTTTTGTAATTATTTTCTTCTTTCATATAATCTTGTTTAAGATATTCCTTGTTAATTTTAAATTCTTCTTTATTCAAGGTATATATGTGGGCATCATCTCCAACTACCTGTGAATATGTTGGAGAATAAGGTTCTTTTTCAGGATTCTGAGAGGTGGATGCTTTATCAGGATGGCTAACAGTATAAACTAGTGTATCTATAATATTTCCAGGAATAATTCTCCGAATATGTGTATCAAGATTCTGGGATCTAATATCAAAATTTTGAGATTTATTCCGAGAGATTGATGTAAATGCAGATCTAGGTGTCTGATAACTAGAGGGTGCTAGAGAAGAATAATGTGAAAATGATCTTCTAAAAGGTTGAAAGGCTATTTGGACTGTTCCGTCCGCTTTTTTATCTATATATTCAAGATCATCCTTAGAATTATTTCTATTTTAGGTATTGGAGTAATATTTTCTAATTGCCATTCATTTGGAAGTATAATTTAATTCCAATTAATTTGTTTAGGGATTTGTATACTAGAGTTTTGTGTGCTAGATTGTAATAGTAATGTATAACCTTTTGGACTGGTAATAAGAGCTTGTGGCTCTAATGTTGTTTTCATTAATTTATAATGGATCCTATAAACTACTGTTAAAGGATGTGATCCTTTCATCATATGATAACCATTTGTTTTAATATTTAATATTAAAGAATGTAAGATATTGTTATCAAATAATGAAAGGGAATAATTGGGATAACAATTAAAATAAATTGGTCCTTCAAACAGACTTGATTCTACCATTCCAAGTAAGGAATCATGAAAATTATAGTGCCTTCCATCTCTTAAACAGAGTAATACTGAGGTGTTTAATCCACTTCTAGTAAGTGGTTTTATAGCCACTTGAACTAATACAATATGTATGAAAGAGTATTTCTGTTCTTTGTGACGATTAATTGTTTCATTTGTTAATAAGTGTAACGATTCATAATCATTATTTAAACTAATAGTTTTTTCTACTGTTTTAATTGTATAATTCGTAAGAAATGATATTTTAGAAAAAGTAGACTGTTTGTATATTTGATGGTTTGGAACATTAGGAATTATCCAGTCTTGTAAGTTTCTTTCTATATCTATTATACTATAATCTTCTTGGTTGATGTTATTAGGTTCTGTGGGAATAATATTAGTAGGTTCCTTAGATTTATATATATAGTATAAATACTATATTATATAACAAATATAATAATAACTTTTTATTGTTATCTTGCTATATTATTATTATGCTCATAATGATGGTTTTCGTGATATATATGAATTAAAATGTCTAGATTATAATCTAAGGTTTGAATTAGAAAACTTGATGAATAACATAAAGGATCTTAATTGATGAGACAAGATTATACATTAATGATGTCTAAATATCATTTATATCAGAGTTGACAAGCAGCAATAGAATTATATGAAGCTGACTGTGACTTCTTAAGAAATGAAATTAAAAGCGTATAAGTATATATAGTATAAATACTATATTATATAACAAATATAATAATAACTAACACAAATAAATTTTTACCGTTGGAACGGTATTCATAAGACGTTCGAACAGATAAAATATTTATGGAAAACATTCGAACGTAATAACTACCCGTTCGAACGGTAAAAAATAAATATTAGGCATCGTGTCTAGACCTAGCTCGCGTCGTTAGAATGTTCAAATCAATCTCTCCGTCGCACGAGTTCTAACTTGCTACCACACGCCGCCATCAAAGCCACCATCCACCACCACTCTCTAACCCGCAACAGGTATGTCATCTCCCCAACGTTTTTACCGATTATTTTCTCCTTATAACTTGTTTTAAATGGAAAAAAAATACTCCATTTTCAATCCCGTAGTTGGCTGGAAATGGAGGACGGGATGGCTCTATGGTCATCCTAGCCTCTCATTGTTGTTGTGGGAGGAAAACCGAAAGGAATACATCAATTCCTTTCTGATTTGGCAATGACTCAGCCATTGCTAAGCTCAAACCAGTAATCGTTGTTCGAATGTGTCTTAGACGTTTGAACGCCATATGAATGGTGAACGTTCGAACCAATATTATGTTGTTCGAACGACAACCTAGTATCGTTCGAACCCACTTCATAACCGTTGGAACATGTTTTTAAGCATTTTGACGGTAAATTTCTAACTTTAATTTTTTTATAAAGTTGAATAGATAATGTAACATATATTATATTGTTATATATAATTACCTTGATCTAATTATAATTATGATATTTTGTAATCATTATCCTTAATTTTATAAATTAAATTTAGCGTCATTCCAATGACTTATTGGGGAAAGAAGCAGGCCAAGTCAGGGCAATCCTCTAGTGAAGAAGTCTGAGAGAGGACTGTTTTCTTAGAGCGGTAGGTGAAGATCAATGATTTTAAGGATCTTCTATGGGAGAGACATTCTTTGGAATCTGTCTTTCTCGATTGTGATTGGACACCGATCATCGACCAGAAGGACTAAGGGACGGACAAGATTGTTGCCTACATCAATACTGTATATGAGTTCTATAGAGAACTTGGTCGTGCCAGCTAGGATGATGACGCATACACCTTCTCCATCGGGGGCGTCTCAGTACGATTTTCAGTTGATGCAGTTGCGAATTTTCTTGGTATCCCTCGACTGCCCACTGCATATCCTAACGTGATGCCTAAGGAGTCTACACTTGCAGGCAATGGGGAGACTACTGAGGAAGAGGATACTGTTGTAGTAGATGAGATCGATGGCCTCGCTGATCATGAGGTTCATTAGTTGGTTGTGGGTCTAGATACTCTTTCTTATAATGGGAGCAAGAGCATCAAACAGGTGGAATTATCCAGTTTTTTCAATATCATGAACATTATAATAGCCAACAACATCAATCCACGACTACACAAGACTGAGGTTAGCATGGACCGGACATGATTTATGCTACAGATCGCTCGTGGGGTGCCTATCGACCTAGTGAGATATATATTCGTTATGATTCGATCAAAGGCCACCTATATTACGACATATATATTGTCGTTTGGAGTCCTGCTCACATGATTTCTTTTAGCAAAGAGAGTCAAGTCAGATGCGTTTGAGCGTGTTTGGGAGCCGATTGGACCGATTAACTCTATAACCTTGTCCCGTAGCACGGGACACTCTAGATTTCATATTCGTGCACCATTAAAGAGACAGTCAACACTCAGGGAGATGCATAGAGCATATTGGGTGAGACATCTACATAAGGTGCATCACGCACTGCTACTCATGATGAGATTGCAGATATCGTGCGTGCAGATATGCGCACACAGACATCAGATATCATTGATGCAGTCTGGGTCGCCCTCGCAAAGACTGAGTCGAAGCTCATATCTCGAGTGACAGATATTGAGACATACTTTGCTGGAGTCCAGATGATGCAACACGATCTGGGCTAGTAGTGTATATCTTTTATTTGCATTTTATTTTTTTTTTGTATGGACAATCATGACTATTTGTATTTTGTATAATTAATTTAAATATTCAAATAGTCATACATTATATTTTTGGGATGCAATTAATGTATGATTTTTATTTTTAATATTTGCTAGCTTGTTTATTGTTAATTACGTTTTTTTTTCATTTAACTACTATTCACGATAATATAAAAAATGACACTATTTTTAAACTAATATTTATTTAACTAAAAATCTTATTTAACATAAAAGAAATCACTAAAATATTTTTAAATTAATTACATAAAATTAATTTATGAATTCGTAAATATTTTATGTTCCGTTCGAATAGGTTTAAAAAAGTCCCACCAATTTTAATTTAATTTCCGACCAAACCATACGTTTGAATAAGTAAATGTGATGTTCGAACGAAATATGTGTCGTTCGAACAATCTTGCAACCTTTCTGCCAGATTTTTCCACCAAATATCTCCCGTTCGAACAAACAAATTGCGGGTCAAAGGGTTTTGGACTTTTCCCAGCAAAATAAATTATTTCACCACCAAGATTATTATTCGAACAGATTATAAATCATTCGAACAAACATTAATTCTCTATTCAAATTGATTTTTTGCCATCCAAACGGTTTTGACTTTTTGAGACAACCTAATTCGTCACAGAAGATTTAGTTCGAACGGATATTTAACCGTTAGAACGGATTTATAAAGTCATCCATGTTTTGAGACAAAATTCAATAATTACTTTTAGAGACAAAATTTAGTTCATCCCAAAACAATTTCGTCCCTAAAACTAAAATTTGTTGTAGTGAGTAGAATCAGTTATATATTGAGCTTTCATGTACTTGTAAAACCGACTTAATTTATTAATATAATCATAGGGGTAGAAATTATAAACTTGTTTTGAGGTTATAAATTTTTGTAATTAATTCACTCTCTCTGATCTGCGCAACTCCACTTAACTTTACTAACAACCCGGTTACCACTTACAGTACTGCGCATCTTAATTAATTCAAAAGAGAATCTTTACAACCTCAACATTCCACACTCTACATTATTTTTAATTTTTATTATTAAATGTTTATTATATAAATAATGAATAAAAAATTTGAAATAATTTAAAAAGAATAAACTCAAAAAAATATTTTAAAAAAATATTAAAAATTTAAAAAATTTAAAAAAGTGTGGAGTATGGAGTGTGGAGTGTGGTGGAAGTTGTGTAGTAAAGCTCTAACATCAACAATGCAATTTCAAACTTCACGAACTAAGGCTATGTTTGGGTACCAAACATTCCTCAACACTTTCCAACTATTCTCGTACTTTTGAAAATACTTCACATGCCAAACAACTTAAAATACTCTCAATGGGACCCACAAACCAACTTCAATCTCTACTCATAACTATTCACAAACATTCTATAAATCTTATCACTATTACATATAAATAAAAAATAAAAAATAAAATCACTATAATATTTATCACTATTAAATATAAATAAAATAAAATCACTATAATATATAAATAAAAAATATTTATCACTATTATATATAAATAAAAAATAAAATTGCTATAATATATAAATAAAAAATAAAATCACTATAATATTTATCACTATTAAATATAAATAAAAAATAAAATCATTATAATATATAAATAAAAAATAAAATCACTATAATATATAAATAAAAAATAAAATCACTATAATAAAATAACTATAATATATAAATAAAAAATAAAATCACTATTATATATAAATAAAAAATAAAATCACTAAAATATATAAATAAAAAATAAAATCGCTATAATATATAAATAAAAAATAAAATCACTATAATATATAAATAAAAAATAAAATAACTATAATATATAAATAAAAAATATTTATCACTATTATATATAAATAAAAAATAAAATCACTATAATATATAAATAAAAAATAAAATCACTATAATATATAAATAAAAAATATTTATCACTATTATATATAAATGAAAAATACAATCGTTATAATATATAAATAAAAAATATTTATCACTATTATATATAAATAAAAAATAAAATCGCTATAATATATAAATAAAAAATAAAATCACTATAATATATAAATAAAAAATAAAATCACTATAATATATAATAAATAAAAAATAAAATTACTATAATATTTATCACTATTAAATATAAATACAAAATAAAATCACTATAATATATAATAAATAAAAAATAAAATTACTATAATATTTATCAATATTAAATATAAATGAAAAATAAAATCACTATAATATATAAATAAAAAATAAAATCACTATAATATATAAATAAAAAATAAAATCACTATAATATATAAATAAAAAATATTTATCACTATTATATACAAATAAAAAATAAAATCTCTATAATATATAAATAAAAAATAAAATCAATATAATATATAAATAAAAAATAAAATCACTATAATATAAAAAAAATAAAAAATAAAATTACTATAATATTTATCACTATTAAATATAAATAAAAAATAAAATCATTATAATATATAAATAAAAAATAAAATCACTATAAAAAATAAAATCATTATAATATTTATCTCTATAATATATAAATAAAAAATAAAAACACTAAAATATATAAATAAAAATAAAATCACTATTATATATAAATAAAAAATAAAAACACTAATATATATAAATTAAAAATAAAATCACTATAATATATAAATAAAAAATAACATTACTATAATATTTATTACTATTATATATATATAAATAAAATCATTATAATATTTATCACTATTATATATAAATTAAAAATAAAATCATTATAATATTTATCATTATTATATATAAATTAAAAATAAAATCATTATAATATTTATCACTATTATATATAAATTAAAAATAAAATCATTATAATATTTATCATTATTATATATAAAAGTAAAATAAAATCACTACAATATTTATTAATATTAAAAACTCACTATAATAAAATCATTATAATATTTATTATTAAAAATCAAATCACTATAATATTTATGGGACCCACACATTTTTCAACTACCTACTCAAAAGTCAACAACTCAACATACTTCACACATCCAAACAACTCAAAATACTCTCAATGGGACCCACAAACTCACTCCAATCTCTACTCATAACTATTCACAAACATTCTCAACACTTCTCAACACTTTTCAACACCCAAACGTACCCTAAAATTCCATTTATTTCGCGGCAACCAAACATAACGAGTATCGAGAGAGACTTATGGCAGTAGGGTGTGAGGAAATTATGTAGAATTCTTGGCGTTCATTGGAAAATTCTGATTCTGTTGAGGGGATGTTTGGGAATAAGATGAGATGAGAATTTTGTGAATAGTAATAAGATGATTTGTAAATAATAATGATCAGATAGTTTGAGGTAAGTATTTATTGAGATTTTGGGAATGAGAGAAAAAAAGTTGAATAAAAAATACTATAAAGTTAAAATATTGTTAAAATATTATTTTTTTAATATTATTTTTTGTTTTGAGATTTGAAAAGGTTGAATTAGTTTTTATTTTTTTATTTGAAAGTTTGAGAAAATTGTAATGATTAGTTTGAAAATGTTGTAATGATTACTTTGAAAGTATTTTTGCTTGAACGATGTTTGGAAAGAAATGAGATGGAATGACATGAAAAACTTTTCCAAACATCTCCCGAGTGTTTGAGTAGTGCAGCTTCTTCATATACTCATCATTTGAAGTTATGGTGGGGCAGTCAATTTGGTAATGTTCAATCACAAGTATGGGTGAATTCGGTCCGGTCAGGTCGGTCCATAAGGGGTTTTATGGACTGGACTGGACCCCTTTGGTCCAGGATTTTTCCACCTTAGACCAGACTGAATGGTCCATTTCGGTCTGATCGGTCCAGTCGGTCCGGCCCAAGCCCAAAATGGGTCAATCCTAACTCTTGTGTTTTTTGACCCAATACCAAATTTTTTTGGCCCAGTAACAGTTTATCTAATTTTAAGCTAAAAATACTAAAAAAGATCTTGAAAGGAAAAACCAAATAATAATAAAAGGAAAATAGTCTATATAAAAATAAATAAATAGAGATAAAGAAATTTTAAAAAATCCCTAATCAGGAATCATCTAAATTTCAAATTCTGAATAAAAAAAGGAAAGCAAAAAAAAACAATAAAGACCACTAGCTATAACACAAACTCCAAGTCTCCAACTCCAAGAGTCCGAATAAAAGAAAAAAAAAATAAAAAACCAAAATGAGACCCATTCTAAAGCTGCCTCTAATAGATTCACCCCACAATATATATATATATATAACAGAAAAACAAAAGAAAATGAGAATATACTAAACGCCGAAAGCATCGGTCTATACCTTAGGGCAAGGGATGGTGGAGCACTCCCAATAGTTTATGTATCTTATCCTTCAAAACACATCACCAAAATCTACTCTTTCTATTTTACATACTTACTTTTACAATATATCATACATCAATTTATCTATTTTTTCTTTATATTACATTATTTAATAGTTTGTTGGAAAAAAAATACAAGGAAAGAGAAATTATTGTGGAAGATAAAGTACATGAAAAGAGAATAAATAAATAAAATATTTTTATATTTGTGAATAGTTCATGCTAAATGTAGCTGAACACTGTAGCAAAATGTAAAATAGATTTGAAAATAAATGATCCATTGGAGGCACTTTTGAGTTACTTTTCTTCAAATTTTACATAAAAATGAGTTTTACAAAATCCATTGGAGGTGCTCTTAATGAACTCACTGAGAAATTCTTAATATAGATATGAACTCGGGTGAATTGTAGAGAAATGTATGAAAACTATATTACGATAAACTGAGTATTTTCGAGGAATACTCAACCTCCATGAAAACAGAAAGCAACTTGATCTATATTCTTCCAAATCCCCAACAACGACCCCCTTCCCAGTACATATACTAGAATACTAGAAGATAATAACCCTAACTCAACCACAACCAAACCAAGGCCATGGGCCAAATCTTACTCACACTAATTAGGCCCATGGGCCACTAACAACAACTTAGTAACTCAATAAAATAAAAGATAACAATAGGAGGCCCATCAATCCCAGCCCAATTTAATTGGGTTCATAACAAATTCTCCTCCTTTAAAGAACCTTGTCCTCAAGGTTGAGATGTTGATGCAACTCTATGGTATTGACGAGCAAGTGCAGATTGTTGGTTATGAGCAAATCAATGTAGGAAGGATCAGAAACATTCTCCATGAGGATATCATAGCCATAGAACAGATGCGATGTCTTGTCACAAATGAAAACTCAGGTTTATCAAAGTCATCAGGCAGCCTGGAAAGCTAGGTAGTTTGTGCTCCTTCCCATCCATTCTCATTAGGCAAAACAAGAGTAGGCCATGTGACTGCATCGTAGGGACCTTCGTAACACATGCTCTTGAAGACTTAACAGCACGAGCTTCAGGACCTTTAGCTGGAGCCTGAGGGATCCTTGCACAAGATCCACAGCCATCAAATGACCAACCATGGGATGAACACTGCAAGTTGCCGCCTTCATCAATCTGCCCTTCTGCAAATACCTTGGTTTCGAGTGTTGAGAAGACAAAAGTGAACCTGGCACCCAACGTTTCTACCGTTCCTTTTCCCTTTCCTCTATCAAAGGGCCACAAGATTTGTTTCTTTATCCAATGGCATTTCCAGACTTTTAGCAGATTTATTCAATCCCACCACAAAACATTCCTAAATGTCAATATTTGAAACAATTGAGGTGCAATATTCCCCACTCCATCCAATTTAATACCATTCTTTGAAAGCGACTCCTGCCACTCAACAACTACATGGTCACTTTCAAATTCAGTAGCATTCTCTAAATCCCAGTTTTGAGCACTAATTTCCTGGTCTGCATTTTGCTTCACTATCTTTGGAACCAAATTAATTTTCCCGTCAACCATAGTAAAAATTATAAGCTGAATATTTTCTTTTTGACGAGGAAAAATGGAATACACAGGTGCTTCATGACCTTCAAAGTTAAAAAGTCTTCTTCCAAACAATTCTCATACTATATCAAACTGTTTACTACTCCCAAAGATAACAACCAAGATTTGATAATTTACAAAATTCTGGTCAAACATATAGTTGATCCACTCACCCGTAGAAGTTCCCTTGAAGCCCAAATCCATATCAATTAACCGTGTGGTCTTGAAGCCTTTCACCAAACATCTCATGTACCTTCCATTATTAACACCTCCACACCTCTTGTCTATATTCTAGAACCATCCCTCTTTGAATTCCCTTGTAGTAACACCAACTGACATCAAAGGTTTAAATAAGAACTGATCAAACCTATCCAAAGCTTCTTCAGCCCAATCAGTGTTAACGTCAAAATAATAATTGGATTGCAAAGAAAAGGTAAAGGCATTTGTGCTATCCATCGCAGCATCACCCTCTATCTCACGGACTAGATCAATGGAAAATGAGCGACATTTGTTTTTCCATAGAAAATCATATAAGCTTGGTCCAAGCTTCTCAAACACAACACAGATATGGTTACTATAGTCAACCCAGTTCTGTATCTGCACACACCGGTTGCCCTCTTTATCATGTTTACCAATTTGTTGCAGCATTTCAATCTCTATCATAGCTACTTCATGATACTTCTTAATTCCATGGAAAATTTTTATGGCAACCATTTCCTTCTTTTCTCTATCCCAGCATTCCAAAACCTGTCCAAAAGTACCTTCACCCATTTTGCTGTGGATCTTGTAGCGAGAAGTTAAATCTTCTCCAAGCTCAAACTCGTGGTGCCCATCTTTGTTATCATCTAGCCTTGGGGAAGAACCATTTCGGCAAACCCAAAGCAAGAATATCAGCACAATACGAGTAAAATCTTTTATATTTTTCTCACTTTCTTGGGAAGTAAATAGAGTACTACAAGAGAAAATCGAATTGAACAGACTTCCATGCTCGTTTCCCCTCAAATCCCACGAGCGACGTCTTCAAATTAATTGCACGGTGGCTGATTGTTGTTGATGCCGAAGAGCGACGTTGCCTTTGCTAGGAGGAGGCTTAGGAGGGATACTGATTGCCCTATTTTCTCCTTCTACTGTTGGTTTCGGATTTGGGTTTCCAGATGAAGGAGAGATTTCTTTAGGAGTAACGTCCATGACCACCATAACGACATTGAAGGAGAGAACCAAAGAACCAGATCGAGGAAGAACCGAGTGTGGATTTATGTGAAGCTTGTGGCCGTCGATCACTGTACTCACTGTGCACCCGTCCTCTGCTTCTTTGAGCTTAGTCGCATCAGACGCCACTGCTTCCTCTTGGATTGAAAATTTCTGGATCTCACCAGCCTGCTTGGCTATCTCAGAGCCAAGGTTGGATTTCTTGGCTAGCTCCATCACTGGTGCCTTTTCTTTTCCCTTCTCCACGAGTACATCTTCATTCTTTGCTCCATTTTCTTTTGTCGTCGCAGTTTCCTCCACTTCTGTGAATTCTTCTGATTCGAATTTTTCACTCATCATATCAAGAAAAAGATAGCCATCGTCAAATACGTCGTCTCTCTCAACATAACATCATCTTCTAAAAGAATTCCTCGTGTCTCACTTGTTGTTGCTCCAATGGATAAATATTTCTCCCGTAAGCACATTCGATATTGAGCTTCACATAGTAAATAGTGAAGGAAGAATCGACTAAAATTTTTAGGCTTTTACCTTTAGAAGACTTCACGGTAAGCACCATTTGACCAGGATCTCTATAGAAATCATCATAGAGTGCATGGTGATAATTCTGAAGACATTCATAAAGTTTTTCATTACTCAACTCCATAGCAAGATCGTTGTCTCTAGATACCACTTGTAATGAACTCACTGAGAAATTCTTAATGTAGATATGAACTCGGGTGAATTATAGAGAAATGTATGAAAACTATATTACGATAAACTGAGTATTTTTTAGGAATACTCAACCTCCATGAAAACAGAAAGCAACTTGATCAATATTCTTCCAGATCCCCAACAACGACCCCTTCCCAGTACATATACAAGAAGACAATAACCCTAAATCAACCACAACCAAACCAAGGCCATGGGCCAATTCTTACTCACACTAATTAGGCCCATGGGCCACTAAGCAACTCAATAAAATAAAAGATAACAATAGGAGGCCCATCAAACCCAACCCAATTTAATTGGGTTCATAACAGATGGAGACTCGGAGAGGGCAGGGCAGAGTAGGGACTGCAAGTATGCTACAGAGGGGCAGGAGACGCAGAGAAGGCAGGGGCTGTGACGAAGGGGCTGGAGAGGGGGGATGCGACAAAGGGCTAGGGTTTTCTGATAAGAGAATAGAAAGAGAGATTAGAGAAGGGAAAATTTTAAAATGAGGAATTAGGGATCGAGCTTCGGGAGAGGGGGGGAATAAAAAGTAACTTTGAAATGGCACTATTTGGATTGAAATTAAACCGAAACGAAGCCATTTCAACAAATGGTTTATTTTTTTAAAAAAAAAAATTGAGTTGCGTGCTCAATTTCAATTTTGCTCCCTCAGTGGCCTTAAATAGTGCCGTTTAGGTCCAATTTTATACTAAACAACGTCGTTTCTTGATTCTTGAATGAGGTATTTTTTTAGCTTGTAATTATTTTATCTTTTTGACACATAAATTAATAAAAAAGTATTTAAATTAGTAAAATTAAAATTAAGTAAACTATTTAATGTGAATTATTTAATTAAGTCATTAAAAATAAATTAATTATAATTATATTAATGATATTAATTGTTAATTTGTTACTAACTTAAAATATGTCAATGTATTATGATAATTGTCAATATATTAAACTTTTTAGATTTTACATTTTGTATACGATTAATAAATAATTGTATTACGTATTTTACAAAAATTTATCTAATAAATTAGAACTTTAATTAAATGTATTTGTTAATAATTAGTTAAAGGTGAATCGGTGATAGATTAGTTAATTGATATTCATATGAATGTGGGAGAGCTACTCACGTATGGATATCAATTAACTAATCTATGTGAAAGACAGCCAGACTAAAACACGAGGGAATAAATTAAAGACTGCGTTGAGATGTTGAACTGAGTTGAGATAATAAAATATTATTTTTTAATATTATTATTATTTTAAAATTTAAAAAATTAAATTATTTATTTTATTTTATATTAAAATTTTTAAAAATTATAATAATAAATTGAGATAAATTAAAATAAATTTATAAAACAAACGAAACCTAAAAGTCCAAACAGCTCATCATCTAACGTGTAAAGGCTCTTTGGACTTTGAAAAATAAATATGTATCCTCTCCTTTACAGGAAAGATGAATGATAAAATCAACTTAATCATTCACTTGTTGTGTTTGGATAATGAGATATTTTGAAATATTATATGGATAGTAATAAAAAAATAATAATAGCATATTAAATAATAATAAAAAATATATAAAAAATAATAATAAAATAATAAATAATAGTGAGGTATTTGTAAAGATGAGAGGAGTGAGGAAATTTACAAAGAGGAGAGGGGTGAGGGATCTGGGTTTGTGATTGTGTGGTCACGTTCTTAGTCCATGATGGACTACGTGACAGCAAATAATTAGCTGGTGTCTTTTAGATTTTAAACAGTGACCGGTTAGAAGATTTTTTTTAAATAGAAATGCTTTAGGATCTAATTTGTGTTCCCAATGAATTATTTTTATTTTTATTTTTATTTAATAATTAAAGAAATATTTTTTGATAATATTGTAAATTTTTTATTTTTTAAAAAAATGTTTATGATAATTAAAAAATTACATTAAAAAAATAATAAAAAATTAAAATATACTATTGAGTGACTGTATTCGAGACATTATTTCAAGAGTAATGTTAAAGAGAAACCACTATAGCAGTGTACACTTTACACTCACTGTGTGGCTGCTTCTAGTTGATTGTTCCCAACACTCATTTTGAGAGATATGTAATCTATATGATGTCACATCATGTATACAAAATGAATATTTCTAATAATAATTTCTATCTATATTTATTTTTATTTCAATGACCGTAGTACCACTCTTTTTTCAAAGAGTAATGTTGGGCAACAGCCTACATCCGCAGGACACATTTCAGAATTTTTTTTTTTTTTCAACTCAACACAAAGTGTTGAGGATGTTAGGCTACAGCAAATATTTTTCCTTTTTCAAATTAAAACCGTAGCGGGCAGACAAAAGATGGGGAAGTGAGAGTAGGGGTGTAACCGGTCCGGTTCGGTCCGGTTTTGGATAAAATCTAGGACCGAACCGGTATGTACCGGTTTTGTATTTTTCAAAACCGATTACGCACCGGTTATTCTCTTAAACCGGTACTTCCAGTTTTACCAGTTTCCGGTCCGGTCAGGTCCGATTTTTCAGTTTTTTTAAAATGTAAGTTTCACAATTTGTCATTAAAAATTTGTTTATAAAAATAAAAAAAAAAAAAAATTGGTTTAAAAAAAACTGTTTTATACTTTTATTAATATATTAGACTATATAATAGTATTAATATTAGACTATTGATATAGTTATAAGTTATATATTAGTATTAGTTATAAATTTTTAGTGATTTAGTATTAACATTTTATGTAATAATTTATAAATTATAATAAGAAATTATTTCATATATGAATATATATAATTATATATAAAAATTTCACATAAAAATTTATAATTATACATTATATATAAAACTTATATATATTAATATTTAATATATATATATATAAAATATATATAAAACTTATATATAAAAATTTTATTTTTATTTTTTTTAATCAACCGGTCCGGTCCGGTTCGGTCCGGTCCAAAAAATTCAGAACCAGAACCGGCCGGTTTTTAAATTTTAAAAACCGGTTCCAGATCTGATCTGGACCGATTTTTCGATTTTTCAGTTTGAGTTTAGACCCGTGTGAGGGAAATTAAAAGCTGAAGATGAGAGGAATTAAAGGACAAAAACCTATTGGGGCCCGCTGCTCCCAGTTTTTCGTGGTTTTTCGATTTTTCAGTTTGAGTTTAGACCCCGTGTGAGGGAAATTAAAAGCTGAAGATGAGAGGAATTAAAGGACAAAAACCTATTGGGGCCCGCTGCTCCCAGTTTTCCACGAAATGTAATTTAAGGACACCAACTAACGAAATGGATTCTGTTTTATGTACGTGTATAACAATGATCCGCTACTTTTTTACGATTATTAGTTAGGTGGGCCCACAATATGAAAGGTACATGCTTGATTTGACTACCGTACGTTCAAGTGCGTTACAACAAAAGCAGACATATATAGCCAGCTCTTCCGTAGCAAAAATCTATACAATCTCTTAATATTCATACAATCTTTATATATTATATATTTTTTTAATTTTTTTTTAAAAAATATTTAATATATGAATAATAAATAAAAAAATTAAATTAATTTAAAAAAAATAAATTCTAAAAAGAGTATTAAAAAATTTAAAAATTTAAAAAAATATGATATATAAAAATTAGAAGGTTGTACAGTATTGATACTTCTTATATATAAGTATCAAATAGGAAATTTCTATTCACCTGTTTAATTTAGAAGTACATGACAGTGAATATAGATTTAGATTTGGTCGTCATTGAATGTAACAAAGGGAACTAATTAATAAATATATAAGGCCTCATTCAGTTATACAAAGTATAAGATCATGATAAAAGTTGAAAGTTAAATAAAATATTATTTTTATTTTAAAATTTAAAAAAATTATACCTAAGATAATTTGAATTCATATATAACCAAACCAGGTCTAAAACAAAACAAAAAAAAAAAATGAAAATGAAGAAATTGCAAGCCTTGATCTTACAACAGGATAACTTACTTCAGCATTCTTTTATGATCAGGGCAAGAGTCGGAAGATCAAGAATGATCTTGAGCTTCTTCTTTTATTTCAAGAATAGGCCGCACGTACGTCTTTCCTAATTAAATTCTTATAAGCATTGATCACTGTCACAAAAAAATATACTCATGTGCTTGTCTACTACATTGCAGGCCACAGCATTAATAAATTCAGCAACATATGATCTCTCTCATACTCATAGTTCTTTAAATGACAAATCCAAATAAAGCTAACAACCTAATTTCTTAGACAGCTTTGCGTTCGAGCTTTTTACCTTTATAGCTACGATTTGGTGCTGTTATGATCTCTCTGATTTTTTATCAAATTGCATGCATGCATGCCGATCTCTCCCAGGCCAGCTATTTGGTGGCTCAGAATGCGCCAAAGGTGGTACCCGAGGACACATCATGAGATGTAGAGCAGATTGCTAAAGCATATATATATATATATATATATATATATATATATATATATAGGTTGGTTATCTGAGTAAAGTCTGATCCCCTCGAGTGATTACCAACTTTGGTGATCTATCAAAATTAAACAAATTAAGGTTTTATTTGAGGATATGTGATAGTTGGAGGATACAATTTATTATGTTTTTAGTTTTGCATGTAGATATATAGGGAAGCAAGAGGGTGTGATATATTTATATTTGAGCATTGCTACTCATTATTCACACACGCCACACACCACACTTTAAAAAAAAAAAATTTAGTTTTATTCTTTTTTAACTTATTGAATTTTTCTATTTATTATCCGTATATCACACATTTAATAAGAGAAATAAAAATAAGAAAATAAAAAAGTGTAGTATATAATGTGTGGAGAGATGAATATATATTTTTTTTAAAAAAATGTGCATATACAAAATTTATATGAAAAAAATTTAATTTTAAATTGTAATATTACTATTTTTAAAATGAGCAAACACTCATACACTCCACGAGGACCACGAGTATATATATCCTTACTCATTAATTTATTATATCAGTAAAACGAACGTACTCATCTCCAAACAAAGACAGCCTCCTTCGGGCTAGATTCCCTTTGTCTTTCCTTGAGCTTTCAATATATCCTCTTATTTTATTATGAACGAGCTGATGGAAGCAGGAGTTAAAATGTCGAAACAGAAGAAAAAAATTTCAGGACGGGTAGACGGTATAGCGTTCCGTGTCCAGTTTTATGTTTTTGAAAAAAAATTGACGTGCTGACAGACAGCGCATTTTTCACGCATCGTCGCATACAGCGCGTTATCATGAAAAATGTGGTTGATCATGTATACGTGGAAATTTCAGCTTACCCAAATGAGAAGGTGAACGTATCGAACTTCAATGAAAAGTGATTCTACTTATTAAGGATTCCATAAATATTAAGAATATTAAATAGTAGTGATATAGTTCCATAAATAAATTTTCAAACAAACTTTAAGTATCGTTGAGCTGCGTAACTAGAATCCCACATTATAAGAAAAATGGAATTTTGTGATCAATTTATTGTGATAAAAAAACTTTTTACAACTAATTTTAATTGTAAATAGTCATTTCGCTGGAATTAATTAAGAGTGTAATCGGTCTGGTCCGGTTTTGGACCGAAATCTAGGACCGAATCGGTATGTACCGGTTTTGTATTTTTCAAAACCAATTACCCTCCTAAACCGGTACCTCCGGTTTTACTAGTTTTCGGTCCAGTCCGGTCCAGTTTTCCCATTTTTTTTAAATGTAAAAAATATATAATAAAGTGTTACTTCTTATTATAAAATGTTATTAATAATTTAATATATATATTATGCTTAAAGCATATGATCAATTAAATTTTCATCTTTAAGATTAAAATTTTATTTTATAAATTATAACAACATTATCTTATATATAATTATATTAAATACATATGATCAAATAAATTACAAATGTTCATATTTAAGATTAACATTTTATGACGGTATTATTTATAAATTATAATATGAAATTTTTTCATATATGATATATAATTATATATATTATATATAAAAATTTAATATAGAATTATATATTATATATATAAATATTTTGTATAATATATAAAATTAATTTTTATATTTTTTTTTCAACCAGTCTGGTTCGGTCCGGTCTAGTTTCGAAAACTACGGAACTGAAACCGGACCGGACCGGTTCAAAACCAGACCAACCTGTCTGGTTCGGTCCGGTCCAGACCGGTTCGGTTCGGTTTTCTAGTTTTCCAGTTTAAATTTACACCCCTAAAATTAACTGATCGTAAATAAACAATTTTCTTGTAGTGCGATAACCTTGCCCTCCACCACCCCAATTAATATATATATATATATGATTATATATAAACTAATTTAAGTATAAAACGACTTGGTTTTTGGGCAAACCCAAAACAAACCCAAGATATTTCCCCAGCTAATAAACTAATTGGATTCGCCATAACAAAGTAATAATCGAAAGGAATCGGGTTTCTCGACTCTCATTTCACTCTGTCCTTTCCTCCATTATTTGAACAAACAGACAGCTAGGGCTTAACAATAACGCAATTTTCAAACTTCACGAACTAAATTTCCATATATTTCGCGGCAACCAAACAGAACAGTATCGAGAGAGAGAGAGAGAGAGAGAGAGAGCACTATCGAGTACATCTGGTTCTCCTGCGCCACATGAGCATCTTATAAATTCGATCCTCAACATTCCCACTCAGCTCACCATGCATCTCTCTCTCTTTTTGTTAAGACAAACTCCTCCAGTAGTTGGACCTATGCGCGGTCGAATAATTGACTGTAGTTCTTGCAAAAAATGGACGTAAGTGATATATTTCTGAAAGGATATTAATCCCAGATCTCAAGTAGTGAAGAAAAGATAAATATATAAAACTTTATATCTCCGTATGTACCGGAGGTATAGGCGTACAGCGAGCGATCATAGAGAATCACCAAAGATAAATATATAAAAATTTATATCTCTTTATGTACCGGAGGTATAGGAGTACAGTGAGCGATCATAGAGAATCACACAGATGAGAACATTTAGAAAAAAAAAACGTAAAAGCCTAAAGGAGAGCTCATGCACTGCCTCTCTTAAGCTACAGAACTAAGATACACAACATTCTGGGCTGATGATCAGTCTCCATTTTATTTGCACCATAATAGAAATTGGGGTTCCGTCAAAAAAAAAAAAAAGAAATAAACGTAGGTTTGGTTTCGCTTCACTTACTCATTGGATCCCTCAATTTCGACCACTTCAATTTCAACCTGAGGGGGTACTGCTGCTTCTAGTTCTTCTTGACGTTGGAACGTGCAGCCTATGATAAGGACAGGGATGTATTGGAGAGTGTGATGAAGCCAGCGGCGAAAGCTCTTGAACACGTCCAAAACAATTCCAAACCAACGAGACGTGACGATGAGTATGGGAAAGACGACCCAGAAGAGTGTTGGAGGAAAAATGAGCGAGGCTAACATGGATACAGTCAATGGAAGAGAGAAATCTCCTACCCGCATGCGGATTGGCTCCATAGTGAGAGTGAAGGGGAGCTTCACAGATATGAAGAGGAAGAGCAACGTGAGAGAGGCATGAAAGATGAGAAAAGGGGGATGATAGAGGATGTCAAATGTCAAGATGGCATGATCTCTAGGCCAAGGTTTGTCTTGGGACAAGAGGATCATAAGACAGTGGCATAGGAATGGTGGAACCAGATACCGGAAATCCACGAGGTGCCTCATTCTTCTATGCAATCAAAGAAAATTTAGGAATAGTATCAGATACTGCAAGAAAGATGATCAGTTTAATGTTACATGTCGAAGGGGAAATGATGTCCCTATAAAGGGAAAGACGAGACCGAATGTTTGGAAATTTCCTTGTTCTATACCCGCGGCAAATTCACAATATATAAGATTTTCCGCAAGCTATTCATGAGCTTGTGGCCGCCAGCCACTGGTTGTCAGTTGATATTGGCGCAAAGTGTCGTTTTTACTAATCCAACCCTTATGAAACGTGAAAGACCGTTTGCAAATTCCCCGACTTTAATCAACCAGTTTACAATAAATTTTTGTTTCCGAAATGACATAAAAGACAAAATAAAAAAGAAAAATGTAAAAAAATCGTTATCCTGTTTTTTAATGAACTTTTGAACATTTTTTCATGTTTTGCAAAGTTCTTATTATTGTATTTTTTCTATTAAAATAAATTATTATAACTTTCATGTTATGTAAATAAAAGTGTAAATGAGAGAAATTTAAAAAAAGAAATTAAATAATAAAAAATATTTATATTAAATGTAGAGAATCAGTACTTTAGCTAGCCAGTTTGTATTTTGCTTTAATTTTCCATAATAATAAAAACTTTATTTTAACATATTGTTACACTACAATAAATAAGGTCTTTTGGGATGAAAAGTTTCATCCCAAAAAGCCAGAATTTCATCCCAAAATATATATTTTGGGACGAAAAGAAAAAGTCTTAAAGTCGTCTCAATAAAACTATCCCTAAATGTATTTTGGAACGAAAATCACAAATTCGTCCCAAAAAATATCTTTTGGGATGAAATTTAGCTGGACCGTTCGATCACGTTCGAATGGAAATTTGTTTTTGGGACGATTGAAATTCATCTCTGAAAGTCGTTCGAACGGCGGAAATAACGTTCAAACAATTTGTCTGTTCGAATGGGTACTTCATGGCCAGTCAATCGATACCAGTCCATTCGACCAAATACACATGAAGAAACGTTCGAACAAAGAAATTGATGATCGAACGTAAATTAAGTCGTTCAGACATGTTTGAGATGGAAAGAGTGAATTGTCTATTTGAACGAGTTCGAACGGGGCGCAACTTCTTTTACGGTTCGAACTCTAACTTGTGAGGTTCGAACTTTTGTGTCCGATGTATATATATTCAAACGTTTGATGAGAGGTTAGCATTTTTATGAACAATACTAATTTAATACCAAATAGATATTTATATTTTAAAAATACATTACAAATTGTTCAATATAAATAAAACTAATCTAATAAGTCAGAACTAAATAAATAAAATAGTAATAATACTAATAATGTTATCAGTACATATATAATTGTTCAATATGCAAAATACTTCTAACGAAAATTAATTGTTTAGAGGCCTGAATTGTTGCATAAGCATATGCATTTAAAGCTGCATCTGTCTTTGTTGATCTTGCATTTGGAGTTGCATCTCTCTTTACTAATATTCTTGCTTTTTATGCGTATCTTTATGTCTGCTTGTTTCGTCAATTGAGCCTTTAACTTATGCTGTTTTGCAATCAATTATTCGATCCTAGAATTTGCATTCTCTAACGCAATGACAGTAGTACTTGACGTTGATGAAAAGTTTGAAAGCTTTACACAGCGACCCAAACCCCTCAAATATCCTAAACGTTAACCTAGAACTTGTGAAAAATTTCAACATCACTTATTGATGAATTCTGATCTGATACAGTTTCAGCATGGATGGCAACCATTTTATCCTACACACAACATATGAAATTAATAATGACACAATAATTTAAATATGTTTAATTAAAACAAATTATAATACTTACATAATTTTCACGAGCATCGGGATGAGTCCACTCTCTATTACTATTAGTATGTGATGTATCATATAATTTTGTCAGATCATAATTGGTGTCTAACTCTTTCTACAAGAGACATTGTTAAGATATAAAATCAATATTAAAAATAAACTATATAGAATAAAAAAAAATTATACTACCAATTTCTGAGAGAGGCAATGGAAAGATCTTGAGCCTGCATGATGATGAATCTTCAACTTCGATCTATTTGTTTTGTTTATAGAACTTCGCTCCGGCATAAAAGTTGTAAAAATTAGTAAGTAAAAATTACAAATATGACACATAAATAATTCATCTAATTTATCTTATATAATGGATCCTTAAACATGTCGCAAAGTTTTTCCCAATCTTCAGGTTGGACATCCTGAAAAGGATGCTGGTATGCATCTTCCTTGTTCTCGTACTTCTTGTAATGCTCGTGACACATCGCCTTATACTTGCGGAATACATTACACATCACTCTTCGATAGTCTTACGCTCATCTCTCTTACCAAAATTTAGTTCAAAGTCATAATTGGAAAAATATATACACAAAGATATTATCATTTAGAATATTAAATAATATCAATATAAATTTATTATTTAAATATTACGTACCAAACAACGCTTCTTTATAAGCTCTTTCACATCTTGTGAGATTTTATGCCATGAACTCGTAGCCAAAGGTGCATAAATCCGTGTAAGAGCATCCACATGCGATGCAAGCCAAGCTGCTTGTTGTCCCTTGCCTCCAGTATGTTCGTCAGAAATGTTAACCTTAATCTTACCTACTTTACGATATTACTCCAACATCACGCCTCTAGTAGTGCCTCGTCCGTGACGAGATTGTACTGTTATCTCTATAAAATAATATTAGTCATTTACCTCGCATCAATTATCAATTATCTTAATTGAAAAATGAGTATTAGCTATTTACATTGTTCTGTAGAGTCAGTCTCTAACGGTGAGTCAGACGGAGAGCTAGGAACAGGTGGAGATGGGATGCGAACTTCCTTCCTCTTTGGTGGCATAATTACGAGATACTATATAATGTGAACACAAAACCGGTCAATCATCTGTATCAGTTTCATCTGTAGATTCACTCTCATCATCTGTAGATACTTCAGATGACTCAACACTTTGATCAACTGTCGCCTCAACTATTTCAGTCTCAATATCTTCCCTATGTAATGGGATCATCTCATTAATAAACCGTTCGAAAGATGATAAAGGACATTTGAAGGGTAATTCAAGAGTCATTAATTGGCTGAATATTTTCCCACCATTATAATAAACTATTCGAACAATGAAAAATTACATTCGAACGGTAATTCACGAGTCATTAATTGGCGGGATATTTTCCCACCACTGCAATAAACTGTTTGAATGGTTTTTTCATAAGTTTAAATGCAAATATAGCATTCGAATGGTTTACAGATACCGTTCAAACACATCACTTTAATGTTTAAATATATTTATTTTGATCATTATACATATTAAAGAAAACAATAAGATCATATGTATTAGTAATATATACTATCATGTATATAGTAAGATATACTATCATATATATAGTAATCTATACTATATATCATATATATAGTATCATATTTATATCATATATATAGTATCATATATATATTATACTATATTAAAGTATAAAGGAAAATATAAGATCATATGTATTAGTAATATATACTCACATATACATCTTGTTTCCATAACAGCATGAGCCCTCCACTCCTCCCTAACGCCTCAACTATGATGCATCCATCAAATCTAAGTCTCCTTGCAACCCTTTGAGCCTTAGCATAAGATAACTTAGTCTCTATTAAGAAGACCACATCGGGTAACTTATCCTTTACTAACCAGCAAAGGAATTGGACTATTCGGGGGTTCCCAAGCCCCCGACAGTTCCAGCTTAAGATCCTCATTGTGCCCGGCGGGGCTGGCTCGTAGCCTCTGCCGATGTAGGGATGAAAACGCTAGCATCCTTCCTTTTCTCAACTCGGGATAACCGTAACTTTTTTGGTGGAAGAGAACAAACCTGATCTGCATCTGTTGACCGTTTACCGCCACTACTTGATAGAAGTCCAGACGGAGCCTGATTGGTCCTCTGACAGCGAGCACAGTGCTTCCATTTTCTCCCCTTGCCTTTCCTCGAAGATTCGATAGAAGAAAGCAGAGACTTCCCCCCTTCGATAGCTTCTGAATAATTCGTAATAACGATAGATGGCTGGGCTGGTGGACCCTTAAGACCAACATTGGGCTTTAGCCCATCTCCTACTCCTGGCCCATTCAGAAATTGGGTCTCTAATACAAAGTCCGGTCCGTCAATTAGGCCTGCAGTAAGACCCACTTCCTTCTGGATTTCCCGCTCAGGATCCTTTCTAATCACTGTTGAAGTTTCAGTAGTCGAGCCACGATTTTCCTCTTGAATTTCCGCTGAGGGCGGCTCCGTGTTTCCCGAGACTGAGTTTCCCCCCCTTTCCGAGGTTCTAGTAAACTGTGACTTAGGGATAGCAGGGGTCTCCAACCACTTTCCAGGGGGTTCTCTACCTGCGCTGCACGCGGAGGTTTCCTCCTCCATCCTTCCGCTTTCCCTTCCCATTTCCTCCCTCCCATATTTCTGAAATAACCATGCTGAAAAACCCGCCGTCTTGGGGCCCTTTCGGCACGTAGCCAGGTTCCAAACTGGGCGCTTAGAGCACCTTCCTCCCCTTGACCCCCACACAGTGATAGACAACCCTTCTCGCCATGGAGAATACATCCACACTGGAAACAGATCGTGGGTAGTTTCTCATAACGGAAATTAATCCAATGTTTTGTCCCCTGGTAGCTAATGAAACGCCCCCGAGCAATAGCCTTAAATATGAAAATCTCCACCTTTACCCGGAGACAGTGACCCCACCCAATACCGTCATCCTCCACATCGACTTCCAAGACCTGGCCCACCGAACTGCCAATGTGAGTTCCCCATTCCTTTGTCATACAGCCCAAGGGTAAGTTATGTATCTGTAACCAGAAAGCTTCCCGTTCAAAAGATAAATTCCCTGGTCTAACATCTCCTTCGTAAGGCATCATCAGAAAAAGTGCATTATCAAAAAACCACGGTTTGCCATCAAGAATTCTGAGTTTGTCCGCATGAGTCTCAAAGGTTATAATAAATGTGTTCTTGTTCACTTCTTGGAAAATGGCCCTTTGACTAATCCTCCATATTTTTGCCATAGCATTGCCGAGAACTTCCTTTCCCACTACTCGATCAGTACAGATCTTACCAATCAAACTTCTCGCTCCTTTTTGTTCTATTACATTTCCCCCCACCCCACTATCGATTTCCAAGACCTCACCTTCCTCCTCAGTCAGACTAAGCTTCCTCCAGTGATCCTCCAAACTTTCCATATCGCTACCTTCTCTCATTTATGCAGGTAATTTACAAGCCTCTTTGACAGCCTCGAGAGATAATACTATCTCAGTCTTTCAAGCCGAAGGAGTAACTCTTTATAGGGCTATGGATTTATGCCTTGAGCTAGGTTTGCACCACGTTATTTTTGAAGGAGATGCCAAAATGGTCATTGATGCGGTAATTTCCAAAAAAGAAGACAACACGTGGTTGGGACAATTGACTGAGGACCTGCAGCAGTTTTTGGTGTCCAACCCATCCTGGCAACTGAATTTCGTTCATAGACAAGCAAACAAAGTTGCTCATACTGCAGCTCAACTAGCTATTTCTAATGTTATTGATTGTTTTTGGTTAAATGATGGCCCTCTAGAGGTCAAAAGTATGGTTTTGAAAGATGTAATTTGTTCGGTGTAATCATCCTTATGAATGAAATCTTTCCTTTCAAAAAAAAAAAAAAAACCTCAAATATACTAAGATCATATAGTAAAGTATAGAGAAATTTATAAGATCATATATATTAGTAATCTATACTCTATGCTGTATAGTATCATATATAACATAGATAATAAAGTATAATGGAATATATAGTATGATATATATTAGTTAAGAATAAACTCATATATATAGTACTATATACTATCATATATATATATATATATATATTATCATATATAATACTTTGATAGTAAAGTATTATAATATATTACTATTATATTATAATAAAATATATACAAGTTATTATGTTTTTATTTAAAATATTATACTACCATAATATATATATTATAATATACTGTAATATATATTACAGTATATATAATCTACTATAATAGTATATATTATACTAAATTATAGTATTATAAATATAATATAGTATAATATACATTTTTACTAAATTTGAAACAAATACCGTTCAAACGGTAAATACTAATGTTCGAACAGTCATTTAAAACCGTTCGAATGGTTAAATATAACGTTCGAACGGTTCAGCACATATAAGTTATCGCGGGCAGAGCTTTCTCGTTTGAAAATGAAAGAAAACGTTTCAACGCCCATCAATCGCCACCGTAATCACCACCTATGTCGAACACCCTTCCACCTAAAGTAAATGTATGCTCTTTATAAGTTATTTTACCGTTTATTTTTAGAGTTTTATCATTTTTTTGGTTTTCTCTATAAAATTATATTTTTCTATCAATAGCACCGTAGAACACCACAAATCCACCGTAGGATATTTAGAAATGAAGAGTAGCATACGTTTTATCTAAGAAACCCACGGAATCAATGTATTTTTAAGTGTTTTCATGGCCGCCGAGTTGACTCAGCCATGGGCGAGCTCGATCTGTTTTCCGTTCGAACGCGTTCAAACGATTTTAACATTTCCGATCGAACACTTTTTTGGACGTTCGAACGGTTTAAACCAAACAAGTTGTTTTCCATTCAACCACTTTTTTTCGTTCGAACGTTATAATTGCCGTTCGACCACTAAATATTCCGTTCGAACCAATTACTTTATATTAGTTTATTAAATTATTCTATCAATTAATTTATTAAATTGATATTAGTATATAATTTTGTCAATCTTTTCTCATATTAGATTTTATCACTAATGTTGAACATATATTTTATTTTTTAAATTTCAGATTTATAATAATGTCTTATAGGGGTCGTAAACGTGGTAAATCAGGGGAACCTTCCATCTAAACAGTTCGAGAGCAGATTGTTTTACTTGAGCAGCAGGTAAAACTGTCTGATTTTGTGACTCTTATATGGGAGGATCATTCCCTCCCATCAGTATTCAATGATCGTTGTTGGGCACCAATCTTAGATTAGCAAGACGAAAGAATGGAGCTCATTCCCTATATTGACATCGTTGCTGAGTTCTATAAGGAACTCGGTTGTGCCAGCCCAGATGATGGAAGTGCATAAAAGATCTGTGTCTGAGGAGCTCCTGTTATATTCTTAACGGACAGAATCGTTGCATATCTCGGTATTCCTAGGCTGGTCGATGCCTATTCGAACCTGCCGCCAAGGGAGTCTGATCCTTCAGGTAATGCATAGATGGCTCAGGGCGAGAGATCAGTTTACATAGATGAGGTCGATACACTTGCTGATCATGAGGTTAGAGACTTGATTGTTGGTCCAGATGCTCCAGTGAATGATGGGACGAAGAGCATTAGGAAGACAGATTTATCTTCATTCTTCAAGATCATGAATTTGATCATCGCTAACAATATTGACCATCGACAACACAAGACCGAGTTTGGCATGGATCAAGTGAAATTTATGATACGGGTCACTCGTGGCATTTCAATCGACCTCGTGGGGTATATATTTGAGATGGTTCGATCAGAGAATCGATACATTACGACAGATATACTGCCGTTCGGGATCCTAATCACTCGATTTTTGCTACATTTCGGGGTCGTGCCAGAAGTTGCAGAGCGTGCACGTGAGCCGATGGGATTGATCAACAACACCACCCTGTCACGGAGCACGGGACACTCGAGACTTCGTTTTCGTGGACCTGTTCCTAACATGGATGATATTCAAAGAGATGCATAGCCGGGAGATACTGGAGTATCGGCTGGTGAAGCATCTACACAGGTCGACGCATCACGCTCATCTACTCGCGAGGAGATGACTGACATACTATGTGCTGAGATCGGCATACACACATCAGCGGTGATCTATGCAGTGCATACTGCCATGTCTGAGTTGCATATAGAGATTACTGCTAGCGTCTCTGAGTTACGTATATAGATTAATGCTAACATCTTTGAGTTACATACAGAGATTAATGCCAATAATGTAACTCGAGTCACGCTCAGTACTCGACTGACACAGGTAGAGAGACAATTAGCAGCAGTCGAGGATGTGTGCAGAGACCTTGCATCATAGTAGTTTCTATTTTTTATTTCTATTTTTTTGTTATAGTTATGGACAATATATATGGTGTTTTGATAATTTGCTTTAGTCATAAATTAAATATTTTATATTTTCTGGAGTAATTATTGATTTATATTATGTGGTGTATGACTAATAATATTTATTTAACTAAAAATCTTATTTAACATAAAAGAAATTATTAAAATATTTTTAAATTAATTACATAAAATTAATTTATGAATTCGTATATATTATATATATATATTTTTATATTTTTAGTTAAGTTCCAATATTAATATTATACATTCGAATGTATAAATGTAGTGTTTGAATATGTTTGAACTAAATATGTTCCGTTTGAACGGTTTAGAAACATTCCCGCCAGGTTTTGCCACCAAATCTTTTCCGTTGGAACAAAAGAATTTATCATTCGAACGGGTTTGAACTTTCTCCAGCATAATAAATTACTTCTCCGTCAAGATTTTACTGTCCGTTCGAACGAAAAAAAACTTTTTGAGATAATTTAATTCATCATAGAAAAGACTATTCGAACGGATAAATTACTTTTAGGGATGAAATTTAGCCGGTCTCTAAATAATTTTGTCCCTAAAAGTCAAATTTATTATAGTATTAATTATTAAAAACACAGAATAGGTAATTAGCCATTGTCGGTATTTGGAAAAGTCACTTGTGCACTCGCTTCTTTTCTTATCAATTAAGAAGCGACCCCTTTTCTTTTCTTGATATCAATTTATTATTAACATCCTGTCATGTTTCTTCTAAATTTTGCTGCTACTTTTTTCAATGATAACTAATTAACTTTTAGTCAAAAATTATTTCATTACAATTGAAATTAAATTTTCCATCTTATTTTTGTTTTATATTTTATTCATTTTTTTAATATTTCTTTTGGCGGATAAAACGTGGAGATTTTAAAGAAAGAGTAATTCTACATACAACTGTAAAGTGCGTAAACGCCGCGTAGCCGTTTTGAAAAATGGTGAAGTCCACTATTAAAAATTAATTTTTTTAATGTGGGTCCCATGTTTTATTCACTTTTTTCAAAGCGATTACGCGACGGTTGCACAATTCACAATTGCAAATATATTTTCTCCTAAAGAAAATATGTAGATAAATGGTATTCCAAGCTGGCCGAGCAACTTCGTTCGGTCACAAAAAAACAGAGTTTTTTTAATATATAACTATGTATTAATATATAATATATATCTATAGACCTAGCTGTAATGAATCAAATTCAATTAATTATTTGTCACTATAAGAAAAATGGACTTTTACGACTATTTATTACGACTAAAAGATTTTTCGTAATTAATTTTAGTTGTAAATAATCATTTTATTGAAATTAACTGGTCGCAAATAAGCAGTTTTCTTGTAGCTTTTGTTAATTCGAATATTCATGTATTAATTTGCTTTTGTTATTCGAAGATTGAGAAATAGATCAGAGGTACTGACGCTAAACTCCATTTTTCTAATGTAATAAATTAATAAGAGATATATATATATATATATATTATATATGGGACAATATGAGATGAAAATTTCTAAGAAACAAACGAATTGTAATTGGGTGAGTGTAGCGCCGTCATCTTTGATCAATATGTCCTCTTATTTTATTATATTAATAAAAGTTAAAACGAAATTTAATGATCTCTTCGTTTGACTAAAGTTAACTGGCATAACAAACGTACAATGATCTCCTAACAAGGTGATATTGACAGCTCCTCTTTCGAGTTAGAATTCCCTTTAGAACCGTCAACCACTTTCCTTTGAATATGTCCTAGATGATCTTATTTTATTATATTAGAGAAAAGTGTTGCAATTTGTCCCATTCAAGGAGACATGTATATCAATAATAAATATATTTTTGACATAATAAATTATAATATATATTATTTTTATAAATATGTTTATATACAGATTATTATAATAATTAGGATTAATGTGTAAAATTATTATAAAAAAAATATAGATAGAGAGTATAATGGCTGGAGGAGCACATGAGGCATGGTACGGTAGGATTTCAAAAGCTAGTGAAATTAGAAAAAGAAAATAATGACCACTCGTTTTTCTCATTTCACTAGCTTTTAAAATCCTACCGTGCCATGTCTCATGTCCTCCTGATCCAGCCGCCTCTATCATCATTACAATAAAGCGTGTTGAAGCAGCTTATACTTGAGAAAAAAAGAAAGACTAATGATATATATATAATAATATGTTAAAATGAAAGTATTTTTATAAAATGATGTTATTTTTATAAGGTGTTTTATAAAAATACTCCTCATTTAAAACATAATTATATAAAATATTATAAAAAATGTTACGTGTAAATTATTTTTCGAAAAGAAAACCACCTCGCCACATTGGACACTCAACTCATTTCCCAAAAAAGTGATACCATCAGGGATGAATATAAAATTAGCCACAGATCTATCATCCAAGGCTCGAGAGTGTAAGAACATTTGTATTGATTTCATTAAAATTATCTCTAAAATTTGATAAAAAGTATAACATAAATCTAAAACCTTCCTAACTATAATTTCACATTAAATTAGTTATTTAATTCATTAAAATAAAAATATAATATTTTTTTAATAAAAATATTTTTAATTTTTTTTTCATATTTTACAATTACACTAATAATATGTTAATTAATAATTTAATTTGATTCTTATATTATTATTACAAGAAAGTTGGAGATTAAACGTGAATAAAAAAGATCTTTAGAGATTAAAAGTGAATAAAAAATAGATTTGATGGATGAATAGTAACCCTTCAAATTTGAAGAAATCCATCCATTTACTGTAACTCAAAACTTCCCACTTATCTCTTTGGCTAATCCAATGTAGCACTATTTTGATGAAATTCATCATATTTTACATTTGACTAGACTTTTAACGAAACTAATGCCAATGCTCTAAGAAGCGACCCCTTTTCTTTTCTTTATAACAATTTATTAACCTCCTCCCTTGTTTTTCTTCTCCTTCTTGTAAATTTTGCTGCTACTTTTTTCAATGATAACTAACTTTTAGTCTAAGATTATGTCATTGCAATTGAAATTAAATTTTCCATGTTATTTTTGTTTTATATTTTACTCATTTTTTTTTTAAAAAAAAAAAACTTTTTTGACGGATAAAACTTGGAGATAAACAAATGGTATTCAAAGCTGGTCGAGTAAATCTTTCGGTCACAGAATATGATCTCGATGGTATGTTGACGTCCTTCTCTCTCTCTCTCTCTCTGGGGAGAGCGTAAGGTGCTAGTAACCCTGCTTTGCTAGGGAGTTTAGTCTCTCAGCCTGCGGGAGTCTTAGTTTTTCGGGTGTAAGAGAATGGAGGAAGAGGATTTATCTAAGAGATGGGAGAGATTGCATCTATCTTTGGAGGAAAACACGGTCTTCAAAGTGACAAATGAAGGAGAGACAGATAGGGTTTCACGTTGGAAACATTGTATTGTAAGGGGGATTCTGACTGATAAGGGTATAAATAATGAAGCATTACGTGTTACGATGTCCCAAGTATGGAGATTGGAGGGTTGGGTGCAGTTCAAAGATTTGGGTAACCATACTTTCTTGATTGACTTCCAACATGTGTCTGATAAAGAGAAAGTACTTGGAGGCAGACCTTGGTTTTTTGATCGAAATATTCTGTCCCTACAAGAAGTGGATGAGAAAATGCCGCTGAGTGCAGTCAGGTTTGATTTTGAACCATTCTGGGTACAGATGCATGGAATTCCGTTAGCAGCCATGACAGAGGAAGTTGGAAACCACCTGGGTTCGTCAATAGGTGAAGTGATTAGAGTGGATGTTGAATCAGAAGGTAGGGCCTAGGGTAAATGCATGAGGGTGAGAGTGGCAGTGAACCTGAATAAACCTTTGTTAAGGGGGAAGTGGTTGATGATGGATAACCAGAAGTTTTGGGTCTCATGCAAGTATGAGCGGCTTCAAAATATTTGCAGTAAACAGAAAAGTGAATATGGAGTAGAGGAGCAACCATGTGAGCAGTTTGGTCCATGGATTCGGGCTCAACCTATGAACTCAAATATCTTCGATGTTCGAAAATATGGGGGTTCTAATAGTTCCAGAGAACAAAAGGGACGTTATAAGGAGGAGACGAATGAAGCAGGTGGAGGGAAAGACAAAGATGGTAAGGAATTGTCGGGAGGGGCTTCTCAAGAATCATTTAAGGAGCATTTACCAGATACGGCTGTTGTTCTGCCTTGTAAAGTAAATGACAAAGGCACGTATGAAAAACCAGGTCTCGGAGTCAGAGTCCCCAATCTGTTTGGAAAATCAGGTGAATTTAAAGCTGGTAGATTCCAAGGAGGGTTTGTCCTTTATGGAAGTAGAAGCTGTCACGGCCTTAAATGAACACTTGCCTAATACTGATTTATTCACTTTTAAGAGCAAGCAACTAAAAGACAAGAAGCCAGGAGTTGGGGATCAAAAGGACTCAGGGAATAATACCAAGAGAAGGGGGACCACGTGGAAAAGGAGGGCTAGAAAGGAACTTTCTCAGGCTTCAAAGCAAGAGGGGGTGATGACAAGAAAGAGGGGTAAAAGTGGCAAGAGTTTAGAAGGAGAAGTGGCATTACCCAGTAAAAAATCAAGGCGGGAGGGAGTCTGTTCAAAAGACAGTTTCGATATTGAGTTGGTGGAGGCTGCCTTGCAGCTCCACCAACAGCCATGATGGGCCTTAGCTGGAACTGTAGGGGGCTTGGGAACACCCATACAGTGAGAGAACTCCAATGGTTAGTTAAACATAAGTGGCCCAATTTTGTGTTCTTAATGGAAACAAAGTGTGGAAAAAAGAAGGTGGAAGAGGTGAGAACTAAAGTGGGTTTTGATTGTAGCATAGTAGTGGAAAGTAGAGGTTTGAGTGGGGGTTTAGTTTTCATGTGGCATAAGGAGAACTTCACTCTTCAATCTTACTCTCAGAACCATATCTTGATGTTTTGGCAACAAGAACTAAGTGCTGAAAATGTTTTGTTGACTGGTTTCTACGGTTTTCCAGATACAAACCATAGAAGTGACAGTTGGAAGCTTATGAGATTATTGAAACCTAGAGATGGGATGGCATGGCTCTGTTTTGGGGATTTTAATGAGATCATGCATTATCATGAGAAACAAGGGGGAGCTAGAAGACCCTATAAACAACTGGAAGAATTTAGAAGTAATGTTGACTTCTGTGGTTTGAGTGACCTGGGTTTTGAGGGCAATAAATATACTTGGTGCAATAATAGAGAAGGATCCCACTTTACAAAAGAGAGACTTGACCGTGCCTTGGGTAATATGGAATTAACAAGGAAATTTTCAGACTGTAGCATTCAAACTTTTGCAGCCTATTCTTCTGACCACAACCTTATCTATATGGGGTTAAGACTTGGAGAAAGAAGGTATGTCAGAGGAGGGGGACTTAGACAAAGGATCTTCAGATATGAAGCCTCTTGGAAACTCCATAATGAGTGCTCCATGATTGTTGCTAAATGCTGGACACCTCGAAGGCAGCAGAGTGGGTCTTTTTTTTCTGAATTCTCGGAGAAGCCTTGAGCTTTGTAAAGAAGCTATGTTGAAATGGAGTAGAACCACCCTGAGTCAGCACAGAAAAGAGACTCAAGCTAAGCTGGAACAGTTGGCTAATCTGCAAGAGACAAATACTGGGTCCAGTATGGAGACCATTAAGGAGCTAAAGCTGGAAATTGACAAGTTTCTTGAGGAAGATAATGTGAGATGGAAGCAAAGAGCAAAGCAAGCTTGGCTCAAAGATGGTGATAGAAACTCAAAGTACTTCCACAAATGTGCAAACCAGAGAAGAAAAACAAATGAGATCAAGAACTTGGTGAGAGAGAATGGCAGCTTGACGTGGGACATGGAGGAAATCTCTGAATGCTTTGGGCAGTATTTCAAGTCTATTTTCTCGTCTTCAAATCTAGATGGGATAGGGGAATGCCTTTCAAGAGTGGATAGAAAAGTGGATAGGGAGATGAATAGAATGCTGGAAATGAATTACACGGCAGTGGAGGTGAAGGAAGCTTTATTTCAAATGAACCCGATGGGATCACCTGGACCCGATGGCTTTCCTGCAGAGTTCTACCAAGTGCATTGGGATATAATTGGGGATAAAGTCACTAGAGGGGTACTTGAAGTGCTCAACTCAGAGGGGGACATTAGCAGCATTAATGACACATATATAATGCTTATTCCCAAACTGAAAGGCCACAAAACAGTAAGGGATTACCGACCAATTTCACTATGCAATGTGTTATATAAAGTGGTGTCAAAAGTCCTAGCCAATAGACTTAAAAAGATTCTTCCTCAGATAATCTCTCCAACACAAAGCGCCTTTGTTCCTGGGAGTCTGATTCTTGACAATGTGATTGTAGCGTTTGAAGCCATGCATTCCATGTCTATTAAAAGTAGAAGGTAGCAAGGTCATATGGCAATAAAGCTGGACATGAGCAAGGCATACGACCGGGTAGAATGGGATTTCTTGAGAGCTGTGATGGTGAAAATGGGTTTTAATGAGAGATGGATCAGGCTGGTGATGGGCTGTGTGTCATCAGTTTCATACTCAATTCTTATCAATGGATCTCCCCAAGACTTCTTCAAACCTTCTAGAGGAATTAGACAAGGGGACCCATTGTCACCCTATTTGTTCATCTTGGTGGCAGAGGTACTCAGTAATCTCCTCAATCATGCTGAAAGGGTATAGAGAATACATGGTTATCCTATAGGCAGAGGCCAGATCATCATTAATCACTTGTTTTTTGCAGATGACAGTTTACTATTCTGTAGAGCAAAGGCAGAGGAGTGGGCCACCATCCACGATTTGCTTAGTCTTTATGAGAGGGCCTCGGGTCAGCAGCTAAACAAAGGTAAAACTGCTATTTATTTTAGTGCTAATACCCGAAAAGAAGCTAGAGATTTCATCTTGAGCATTGCTGGTACAAGAGCTACTTCATGCTATGATAAGTATCTAGGCTTACCTGCTTTAGTGGGGAGATCAAAACATGATGCCTTTAAAAGCATTCTTGATAGAATGAGAAGCAAGGTGAGTAACTGGAAGTCGAAATTCCTCTCTCAAGCAGGGAAGGAGATCCTCCTCAAAGCAGTGATACAAGCTCTTCCAACCTACTGCATGGGTGTTTTTAAGCTGCCAAAGTCCTTGTTCCCACAGCGATTAAAGGGACCCGTCTACTGGCTAGTATAACGACTCAGCTTAGTTAGATAGGGGGTCAGTACCCAGTCCGGGGACTTTGCACCTTACCCCGCAGCGGGTTAAGGGACTCGTTTTCTTGCGAGTGTAAGGACTCGGCTTAGCGAGTCAAGAGACCCGTCTTCTTACAAGTGTAAGGACTCGGCTTAGTTGGACTGGGGTTCGGTTCCAAGTCCGGAGACTTGGGACCTTACCCAGCAGCCGGCCAAGGGACCTGTCTTCTTGCGAGTGTAAAGACTCGGCTTAGCTAGCCAAGGGACTCGTCTTCTTGCGAGTGTAAGGACTCGGCTTAGCGAGTCAAGGGACCTGTCTTCTTGTGAGTGTAAGGACTTGGCTTAGTTGGACTGGGGTCAGTTCCAAATCAGGGGTCTTAGGACTTTACCCCACAGCGGGTCAAAGGACCCGTCTTCTTGCGGGTGTAAGGACTCTGCTTAGAGAGTCAAGGGACCCGTCTTCTTGTGCGTGTAAAGACTCGGCTTAGTTAGACGGGGGGTTGGTTCCAAGTCCGGGGACTTAGGACCTTACCTCGCAGCGAGTGTAAGGACTCGTTTAGTTCTTAGACAATAAGAGATTTGAGGTGAACATCTAGGTGTTCTCATTCATTCATAGTTGTTTGTATAAAGTGCTGCCTTATACTTCTACACATAGTACTTCTTCAAGTGTTAGGCATTCCAGGGGTGGGGTAGCTCGTCTTCCTGGCTGTTTTTTAGGCGATAGGAGCTTGGTTGATTGCTTGCAGTTACTACGTACGGGCCTTCCCATCGTGGTCCAAGCTTTCCTTCTTTCAGGGTAGTTAATCGAGTCTGTCGCAGCACCAAGTCCCCTACCTTGAAGGAGCACGACTTGACTCGTTTGTTGAAGTATTGTTTTGCCTTTCATTTGTTACTTGCCGTTCACACCGCTGCTTCTTCCCTTCTTTCCTCTAGGATATCCAAGCTCTCGGCTAGCCTTTTGTTGTTGGTGTTTGGGCGGGTTGAAGTGTTGGACACGAAATGTGGGCATTTTGATTTCCACAATTAATAAAGTGATGCACCAATTCTAGTGGGACCAACAGGATAGGGAGAAAAAGTTGCATTGGGTTTCTTGGAATCTCATGGGAAAGGCTAAGGAAGCTGGTGGAATGGGTTTTAGAGAGTTTGAGAGCTTCAACTTAGCATTGTTGGCTAAGCAAGGCTAGAGGGTAATTCAATACCCTGACTCGTTGGCTTCACAAGTTCTTAAGGCCAAATATTTTAGTAGCTCTAATTTCTGCCAGGCCAAGATTGTGCAAGACCATCTCTCATATGGAGAAGTCTTTTTGCTGCTAAAAACCTCATAATTAAAGGATCTATTTGGAGAATTGGAGATGGTAAGGAGACAAAAATCTGGAAGGATAGGTGGCTTCCTAAACCTTCCTCTTTCATGATCTATTGTCAAGGGTAGACTATAGATGAAGAAGCGAAAGTTGCTGATCTCATTAATGAAAACACGAAGCAATGGGATAGGGAGAAGATATTTAGCATGCTAGGTCCTTTAAATGCTGCCATAATCCAAAGAATTCCCGTGAGTTCTACAGGTGCAAAAGACAAGCTAATGTGGTTAGGCACAAAGGATGGAGGCTTTACAGTGAAAAGTGCATATCACCTTCAGAAGGAACTAATAGCAGAACAGAGGGGTCAGTCTTCTCGAGGATACCAAAACTTTAAAGAGTGGACTTGCTGCTGGAAGTACAAAATTCCAAATGCTGTTAAGATTTTTGTGTGGAGAGCATGCTTAGAAACTCTACCGACAAAAAATAACCTTTTAAAAAAGAAGATAGTGGACTCTCCATTATGCCCAATATGCTACAGAGAAGATGAAACAGTTGCTCATGTGCTGTGGAACTGTGAATCAGCATTGGATGTGTGGTGCCAAGGGCCCATTGTGCTGCAAAAAAGTACGTTGAGGGCAGTAAGCTTCAAGGAGATTTTTGAACAGCTAAATGCCCAGTGTGAAACAGAAACAATGGAACTTTTTGCTATGACTGCAAGGGGAGTTTGGCAGAGGAGGAATAAAAGTGTATTTGAAGGGTCCTTCTTGCATCCTAACCTAATATCCTAGAATGCGGCTCAACAGCTGGAAGAATATAAGGCTGCTCAGCTTGGCTCTAACTCAACAACTAGAAGGAATCCTATTCAAGCTGTTATATGGAGTCCACCTCCTACGGGAATAATCCAGGTAAACTGGGATGCTGCACTGTGGGAAGATCAAGATAAACTGGGAATAGGCTTGGTAGCAAGAGATCATGAAGGTAGAATTATAGCTTCTAAAAAGGTGGCTAAGGCTGGTTGTGTGATACCATTACTGGCTGAGGCAATAGGAGCCTATCAAGCTGTCAAATTGGCATCCGAAATGAACCTGGAATCTGTGATCTTTGAAGGAGACTCTCTTCAGGTTGTTCAAGCAATAAATCTGCACAAAGAGAGATGGGACAGCGTGGGACTGGTGCTTGATGATACCAGAATGTTATTAGCTCAAGTAGTACATTGGCAATTTAACTTTGTTAAAAGAAATGGAAATGAATTAGCCCATTGTCTTGCAAAGAAAGCTTTAGAACTCACGGTGGAAACTTCCGAAATGGTTGTTATTCCCAACTGTAATGAAATACCTCCTATGTAATTGAGATGAATGAAATTGTTCCTTTTACACAAAAAAAAAAAAAAAACATCTTTCGGTCACAAGAAATCTGCCCTCCTCTCAATATTGAAATCCTAGCTTCGTCCCTGGTTTCAATGTCCCCTTAATTTATATTAAGAAAAATTGATCTGTTTAATGCCACCTTATTTCTCTCCAAAAGATAAAGGGACATTAAGGTGAGATTTAGATAATGAGATGAGATGAAATAGAGAGATGAGATGGTTTTAGATAAAAGTTGAAAGTTGAATAAAATATTGTCAGAATATTATTATTGTTTTGAAAAAAAAAAATATTGGTATTGTTTTGGAATTTGAAAAGGTTGAATTGTTTATTGTATTTTATGTAAAAAATTATGAAAATTGTAATGATGAGATGAGATTAGATGAGAGGATTTTTGTGAGAGGATTTTTGGGGAGGATTTACTAGAAGACAAGATATGAGAGAAGGAGAGGGGACAAGAAGAGATTAAGGCATGGAAGTGTCAAGAGGCATAAGAAAGTAATGTCAAGAGAGAAAAAAAGGAGATTTGACATAAAACAAAGAAAAACAAAGTGTCAGGGGAGAAAAAGTAGGGAAGTGCCTTAAAGCAAGTGGGAGGTAGGCGTTAAAGGGCAAGAGAAACCTACGGATAAATGACTCTCACTCTCTCTTTTCGGGATGGCTTCCATTGTACAGTGAGAAAGAAGAGGCTAGGAGAGATTGTAAACAAGCGTGTTATAGTGGAATCTCTCCTCCCCAAACCCCCGTGGACGTAGGCCTAGTACCGAACCATGTAAATCTGTGTATTCATCTTTCTTGATTTTCTGCATTTAAATAATGTTCATCGCCATGGATGTATGAACCAACATTGTATAGCCGCATCGGACCACTGTCGGGGGCTCCATACAGCACCGACCGAGGCCCAGCGCCTCTCAAAGCGTCCTAGGAATGGATCTCTCTTCCCTTCTGGACTGTGTGCATTTTTTGACGTTAATAGTTGGCGCCGTCTATGGGATCGAGAATTTTTATATCGGAAGTTGAAGAAGCATGACTTTCCGCTGCGCTAAATTATCTCTGAAGGAGCAGATGAAACTCTTCCAAATAAGTATCCAATTTATTTTTATGAAGAACACTACTACAAGAAAGGGGTGATTAAAAGTGCACTGCACTTTTTATATATTTAGCATGAAAGGCTGGGAACCAAGCTTCCAAGCCGCTTAGGCTGTAAATGCAATTGCCCAGTGTACTTTTAAATATATAGTACACATAGAATACACTCGTGGGAAGTAGTGCATAAGTGCACAGTGCACGGTGCACGGATACCACGTCCAAGAACAATGCCATGCACGGTAAATAGGGCCCGGGCATGCCCCGTGCCCCCTTGGCATCCCTCACCCACCGGCAACGGGGGCTTACGATGAAACTGGTGGCCACCATCTGGGCTGCCGGCGTGGTCTGCTGGCTCAGTGGTGGTCGCCGACCAACACGGTGGGTTGACGTACGAGGCCCACGACCGCGCACGGAAGGATAACTAGAAGTGCCACCGCCCCGCCGTGGCGCAGTGCGGGAGTGGTACTAGCGGTCACCTGTGTGACTGCCGGCGCCGTCTGTCCCCATGGGGGTGGTCTGTGACCTCTCCTCAAGGCGAGGACTACATAGTGGCGACGAAACACAAATGGAGCTGCGTTGGCTAGAAGCTCCACAGCCCAGCCCGGCTGCAGCGCAGTGAGGACGATGGCGGCTATATCTTGCCCCGTCGGCGTTCTCTGACTTCACTGGGTTGGCCTCTGACCACCCCAACCAGCGGCAACTCAGCCATGAGCTATGGGCACTCCTGCGGGTGCATGATTGTGCAGTCTCCACGGCCCCTCTCCACTGCCAGTGGATGCACTCCTCGGCCACACCACAAGCAGGAACTCCACGGCTTCTCTCCACCGCCATATGGTAGCAGGAGAACTACTCCTCGGCCAACCTTCACGACCTTAACAGACTCTCAACGTCCACTGAACTATGCGACCTTAACTCATTGGCATCCCACTCCACGGCCCTTGATGTGTCGCTCCTCAGCCATGCACGATGGCACATCGGCCCTGCACTCCTCGGTAGTGTCCCCTCCTCTCCTCGGCCATATGCACAGCGGCCTCCTAGGGCAGAACTCTACGACCCAAAGCAACACGAGCATAACTCCACCAATGTGTAGGACCACTACACGGCTAGCTCATGGCGGTATCCTCCTCTCCACAGCCCTGGGCCAGCTGTCAGTAGCATAGCCATGTACCGCGAGCAAGACTACGACCAAGAGCCTGTAGCCGAGAACCACCACACATCGGCCCTGTTCTGTGGCCAAAGATTACACGACCACTCCTCTCCAAGCACTACGCGGCCACTACGTGCATGTGTGCCATGCACTACGGCCATATGCACAGTGGGCATGCAGAAGGGCACAAGCAGCAGATGAGTACCAGGCCACTTCCACAACAGTTTGAGTTTTCCTTCGTCTTTCATTGTCACTCCCATTTCTTTGTGTACCAGGTCATCCACTTTGAAAGATCTGGGTTTGACTCGTTTGTTGAAGTATCGCTTCGTCTTACTTTTGTTGAGGATATTTTGAATCTCAGCTTTTTCTCTTTTCTCTTCTAGGAGGTCAATGTGCTCTTCTTGCACCTTGTTGTTTTCAGGTTGGCTGAAGTGACGGGTTTGGTGTGTAGGCAAGCCGACTTCTAGCGAGGCGACTGCTTTGCTCCCAAAAGCCAATGTGAACGGTGTTTCACCTGTTAGGGTCATCATAGTTGCCTGTAGGCCTATAGCACCCCTAGGAGTTCTTCCACCTATTCTTCTGTCCGTGAGCTTTTTTTTTAAAATCCCAAGTAAGGATTTGTTTGTTGCCTCTGCCTGCCTGTTAGCTTATGGGTGCCCTGGTGACGAGTACTTGGCTTGGATTCCCAGTTCTTTGCACCATTCTTTGTAATGTTTTGAATCAGATTGCCTCCCTATTGTTGGAGATTACACTATGGGGGATTCCAAATCCGCAGACAATGTTCTGCCACTAAAATTTGGTATGGCTTTTGCCGTTATGGTTGCTAAGGGTTCTCCTTCTGCCCATTTTGTGAATTAATCTACAACAATGACTACATGTTTTACCCCTCCATTCCTTGGCGGGAAGGGACCTACCAGATTAATTCCCTATTGAGTGAACAACCCTGAGGCAATGATAGAAAATAACTTCTAGGGGACAATGTGGGACGGGAGCATAGATCTGGCATTTGATGCACTTCTACGCAAACTGCTTGGCGTCTCTGAGGGCTTTGGGCTCGTAGTATTTCGCCCTAATAGCTTTCCTCGCCATAGCCTTTCTGCCAGAATGGTTGTCTCAGACGCCTTCGTGTATCTCTGCCAAGGCATGCTGGGCTTCCTTAGGTGAGATGCACCTTAACAATGGGGCGGGAAAGCCTTTTTTGTACAGGATTCCATCAACCATGAAAAACCGTGCTGTGTTCCTCTTTATCCTCTTTGTTGTTTCTTTCTCCTCCGGGAGTTTTCCTGTGTCCAAGTACTCTGATATTGCCTTGGCCCACTTTGGCTCCGTAGGCCCTACTTGGTTTACCTATACTCCGATCACTAGGATCTTTATCACTCTCCTATGTACCTCCCAACATAAATCTACCTCATCCCTTGCAGAGGCAGCTTTGGCTAGCTTGAGTACTATTGCGTTATCATCCTCCCTCAGTATCTACTCAAGACTAAAAAGGTAAGTTGGTTGTGGATCACGAACACCTGGCTCAGATACTTTTTTCAGCTTTTCCCCTCTCATGATGTACACTCCGGTTACTTGGTTTACCACGATTTGGGAATCCACCTTTGCTTCAATCTCCACAACACCTAGAGTTTTTGCAATTGAGAGTCCAGATATTAGGGCTTCATACTAGGCTTCATTGTTGGTGGTTTTAAATGGAAGTTTGACCATGCAGTGGTGCTCTTGTCACCCTTCTCCGACGATGTAGATCCCTATTCCTCCTCCTGCTTGACAGGCAGATCCATCCACGAATACTTGCCAAGGTTGTCAGTGGGGTGCAACTTCAGCTTCCGCTGGGAACCCCGTGAATTCGGAGATGAAATCTGTCAAAGCTTGCCCCTTCACTATGCTCCTGGGCATGTAATCAATGTTGAATTCGCTAAGTTCCTCTGACTATTCGACCAATCTTCCCGTGCTGTCTAGTTTTTGCAGTATTCTCCCGAGGGGGTGTTCTATTAACACCTTCATGGGGTGAGCCTAGAAATATGGCCGCAATCTTCTGGTGGTTATCACCAATGCGAGCACCAACATTTCTATTCATGAGTATCTAGTCTCGGCTCCCCTCCGAGAAGTAGAATGCCTCTAGTGACTTCAAGCTCTGCTGTCACTTACTTTTCTTTCTCTCTCTTAGGCCGTGTGATAGTCTATATTCCTTACATTATGCAAGGCGAAAGAAATGCTCGGCTTGTGTAATATACTGGCGCCTGTATTACTTTCTCTTCTTTGACTAGGACCACGAAAGTGGCGTGGGGGTATACCGCCAGGTATATGTACAAGATGTCCTCGTGATTGGGCTGCTTTAATAGAGGTGGGTTGGATAAGTACTGCTTCAACTCCTGGAAAGTCCGATCACATTCTTTGTTCCATGGATGTATCTTTCGTAGAACCCAAAAAGAGGAGAGACATTTGTTTATGGATCTTGAAACAAACTTATTTAAGACTGCCACTCTACCCGCCAACTATTGGGAATCGTTGATGTTTTGCGGCGGTTTCATGTTCAAGATAGCACCAATCTTTTCAGCATTTGCCTCGATGCCTCTTTCAGAGATGATGAAGCCCAAATACGTTCCCGAATCTACCCAAAAGCACACTTTGTTGGGTTCAATTCCATCTTATACTTGTGAAGCATACCAAAAGATTCTCTTAGGTTTGCTAGGTGTTGGGCAGGTTCCTTACTTTTCACCAGTAAGTCATCGCATATACCTCTATAGTCTTCCCGATATGTTATTTAAACATCCGATTGACCTGCCTTTGATAAGTTGCCCTAACATTATTCAGCACAAAAGGTGTCACTCGGTAGCAGTAAAGACATCTGTCAGTAATGAATGTTGTCTTCTCTTCATCTGACTGATTCATGCAGATCGCACTGTATCTTGAATATGCATCCATAAAATTCAACACTCAGTGTCCCGCCATGGCGTCAACGATAATGTCGATCTGTGGCAAGGGGAAGCTGTCCTTGGGGAAAGCTTTATTCAAGTCTGTGAAGCCTACACACATCCTCCATTTTTCGTTCGCCTTCTTAACCAAACACCATGTTGGATTGCCACTCCGGGTAGTATGTTTCCCTTATAAACCCCACGGACAGGAGGCGATCTATGTCCTCGGCTATGGCTGTGCACTTCTCCGTACTGAAGGTTCTTCTTTTTTGGCACATCTTCTTTGCCGTTGGATCAACACATAGCCTATGCTTTATGACGTCATAGTCAATTCCTAGCATGTCTTCATGACTCTAGGTGAATACATCTCTGTGTTTCATCAGTAGCTGTTTTAACGCCACCCTATATTCGGGGGGAGCCTTGTTCCCACTTGCGTCGTGGCTTTCGGCCGATCTAGGTGTAGCGTTACTATATCTAGAGGCTCGTTTGCCTCTATTTGCATTAAATTGTTCTCGTCCCTAGCTTCCAAGTCCTGGCAAGCTACGATTAGCAGTGGGGGTGTAGGTTTCCCTTCCAACCTTTCCGCGACACATATGCTTGCCGCCCCTGCTTTGAGTTCCTAATCAACTAAGATTCGCCTAGTCAAGTAGTTTGCGATTAACAAGGTTACTACCAAGCCTGTTGGGTTATATGTGGAGACTGATTTGGAGCTGAAAAAGGTGTTTGCTGAAGTTGGCTCGACTGTTGGCTCGAGCCAAGGTTCGCTCGACAGACCGCTCGAGCAAAGGCAAGTCAGAGAGGTTCGCTCGAGTCTCGCTCGACACTTCGCTCGAGCGAGACACAAACCCTAGTGTTCGCTTGACACTCCGCTCGAACCAATGTTCATTTGGTTGTTCGCTCAAGTCGCGCTCGACACTCCGCTCGAGCGAAGTACGCAGATTTTGCTAGATTAGGGTTTCCAACGCCACTCACTATATATATGTCATATTATACTTGTGTTGTACGGCTAGAAGCATATTTTGAGTGAGAACAATTGTCTTGTGAGTGCATACTGAGTGAGAGAGCAAAAAGCCCTAAAGAGTGTGAGTTGAGATTGAGTGATTGTAATCTCCTCTGAACAATAAGATTTCTGCAGCTCCTGTGGATGTTGGCAATTTGCCGAACCACGTATATTGTGTGTCGTGTTCTTGATTGTGTTGCTTTTACTTTATTTTCCATCGTTGGTGTGTGTGCTTTGCATAGTATTTTACAACAACTGGTATCAAGAGCCAAGGTCAGATCTGAAAGAGAATGATGGTTGGAGATAAAGTGAACGCACCCGGGATCGAGAAGTTTGACGGCACTGATTTTGGGTATTGGAAGATGCAGATTGAGGATTATCTCTATGGGAAGAGGCTCCACCTTCCACTGTTGGGAAAGAAGCCGGAGAGCATGTCTGATGTTGAGTGGACCCTGTTAGATCGACAGGTTCTAGGTCTTGTTCGGCTGACTTTGTCCAGAACAGTGGCACACAATGTTAGTAAGGAGAGAACCATGGTGGATCTCATGGCAACTTTATCAGGTATGTATGAAAAGCCGTCTGCGAACAATAAGGTGCACTTGATGAAGAAATTGTTCAATCTAAAGATGTCTGAAGGTATGTCTATAGCCCAACACTTGAATGAATTCAATACGATCACAAATCAACTATCATCTGTAGAGATTGAGTTTGATGATGAGATCAGAGCATTGATTTTGTTGGCATCGTTGCCAAACAGTTGGGAGGCCATGAGGATGGCTGTGAGTAGTTCAGCCGGCAAGGCAAAACTGAACTACGATGACATACGTGACATGGTTCTTGCTGAAGAGGTACGTAGGAGAGACATGGGTGAGTCTTCGGGTTCAAGATCTGCCCTGATTGTTGACAATAGGGGCAGAGGACATGGCAGGTCAAGCTCCAAGAGCAGGGGAAATAGTAAGATGAGATTTGGGCAGCAGATCATGTGCTGGAGTTGTGGCAAGACGGGCCACATCAAGAGAAACTGCAGGAATCAAGAAAGTTCTGATGATGATGCTATGAATGTAGTGGCAGAAGAAATTCATGATGCCTTACTTCTTGCAGTGCACAGTCCGATTGATGATTGGGTGTCGGATTCAGGGTCTTCGTTCCATAGCACTTCACATCGAGAAATCATGCAGAATTATGTTGCTGGTGATTTTGGGAAGATGTATACGGCTGACGGAGAGGCATTGGATGTAGTGGGAGTGGGTGATGTGCACATCACACTTCCAAATAGGAGCGTGTAGACTTTACAGCAAGTCAGACATGTTCCAAATCTGAAGAAAAACTTGATCTCTGTGGGACAGCTTGATGACAGCGGTTTTGCAGTAGCGTTCTCTGGAAGAGCTTGGAAGATCACTAAGGGTGCGCTGGTCCTAGCGCATGGTAAGAGATCTAATTCTTTGTATTTGACATCAAGATCCAGTGATATGCAGGGAAATACAAAAGTGCAAAAAGGCAGGCTTGATCGCGCGAAACATGTGAGGAAGCCAAAAGGAGTCAGCTTTGTCGTTCCTCATGAAAGCCTGGGAAAGTTGGCTAAGGTTGCCAAGATCGGTTCGAGACCGGATACTCCTAGTGCAGTGGGAGTTGTGAGTCTCCCTAAGGGCGATGTATGTGGAAGACTGAAGTAGGACTTGACTTCAGTGCGTCTTCTAACTTGAAGACGGGAGCTGTGAGCTGCAGAGATGGTAGGGCTTGGCTGGAAACAGTGGCTGGCATGTGGAGACCCAGTCTCCAAGTGGGAGATTGTTGGGGTATATGTGGAGACTGGTTTGGAGCTGAAAAAGGTGTTTGCTGAAGTTGGCTCGACTGTTGGCTCGAGCCAAGGTTCGCTCGACATCGCTCGACAGACCGCTCGAGCAAAGGCAAGTCAGAGAGGTTCGCTCGAGTCTCGCTCGACACTCCGCTCGAGCGAGACACAAACCCTAGTGTTCGCTTGACACTCCGCTTGAGCCAATGTTCATTTGGCTGTTTGCTCGAGTCGTGCTCGACACTCCGCTCGAGCGAAGTACGCATATTTTGCCAGATTAGGGTTTCCAGCACCACTCACTATATATATGTCATATTAGACTTGTGTTGTACGGCTAGAAGCATATTTTGAGTGAGAACAATTGTCTTGTGAGTGCATACTGAGTGAGAGAGCAAAAAGTCCTAAAGAGTGTGAGTTGAGATTGAGTGATTGTAATCTCCTCTGAACAATAAGATTTCTGCAGCTCCTGTGGATGTAGGCAATTTGCCGAACCACGTATATTGTGTGTCGTGTTCTTGATTGTGTTGCTTTTACTTTATTTGCCATCGTTGGTGTGTGTGCTTTGCATAGTATTTCACAACAAAGCCGTCGTCATGAGGGTACAAGACCCCTCGGCACTCTTCATCTCTGAAAGAGAGAGTAGGCATGGTACCCATTCTGGGGTATTTGGAGGGTTTATCTGCCATGTACACCTCATGGTACCTCGCTTTATGGGAGTGAGCCTTTCTGTTGGATGCTATCACGCCCCCGCCGGTGAACCCTTCTGCTATGGTGCATATTTCAATTAAGGGAGCCTAGTCTTGGTCGCGAGACTGGCAGGGGGCGTCATGCCCATGTTCCCTTTCCTGTCTCTACCTTTTGGGGCTACTACTCAGCCTAGACTCACTCCCTTGGCCTTCTTCTCTCCTTGGCTTGATGTGCTCAGCAAGCATTTGCTCGAGCTCCTTGCTTCTTGCTAATTCGACTACCCTTTTCTTATTGGTGGTACTTGCAATAGCGCTGGCCCATTGTGGATGGGTGCGCTTTTCTCCTTGAGGTTGCCACTTTTCCTTACACGCTCAGATTATTATGGATTAGACGAGGCCCTTGGTCTCGTTGGGTGGGGTGCCTTTCTCATCGTCTATCTTGATGACTCGACCCAGTGTTTTTGTCTCTCAAACTATTTGAGTTTTTGGCTTTCGACTTCAACTCTTACTTCCTGGGTTCTAAGAGGGCTTGTGGCGTATCCTTTGTGTTAACATAATTATCAGCCTTGTCCATGAATTCCCTCAAGGTCGATGGGGTTTTCTTGGCCAACTCGATCATGAATGGCAAGAAATATTGAAGATCCTCCCATATTTCTTGCCATCTCCTCATATTTATCTATGAGGCTACGTAGGTCGTCATGTAATCTCTTCTTTTCTAACTCCTCGGTGTTCATGCCTCCTGCACTTTGTGCTTTTCCTTCCAACTGCTAGTTGTGGGCAGGTGGTGTTGCAACATTCTATTGTTTCAGCTCTTCGTTCTCCTTCTGCAGCTGCTCAAGCACTGTTGTTACCTTTTTCAACTTTTCTTCAGCTTCCGCCACCTTCGCTTCTGTGTCTGTCGTTTTCATCTCTTGGTCGCGGGTTGCTTGGGATTGCGTAGTAGTTGGCATGTGAAAGACACGTTGAAGTCTACAAAGATCTCACATATGGAGCCACTGTTAAGGATGTGTTTCACACTACCAACTGAATGGATGACCTGCAACAGAGGGGATGGTAGCACGGTGTGATAAAGTAAATATCTTTGGTAATCAAATCTTTTGATCTAATAATTATAAAAATCAAATCAAGATAATTTTATATGATCTTCAACAGAGAAATAGAGGTTGGCTTACATCCTGTTAAAATTTTACTGGATACATTTTGCTGAAAAATGAATGGATAATATTACTCTGAAATTTTAATAGTGAAATTTTAATAGGATGAAAGCCAAACTCTATGTAACCAAGTTCAAAAGGTAAACAATGCTAATATGACTCGGAAGTTAGAAAGTGAAGACTATTACACTGTACATGTACAAGTCCTAAATTTCTTGTTCATCAGCTTCTCCTAATTAGCCAATGCTAATTCCATTACTGAACCGAGAACAAGGAGAGTCATTGAAGATGATAGCTAAGAACAAAACTCCGCTTTAAAGCCCTTTCTATTTTCCATTTAAAGTTGGACAAGCAATGCTTATACATAACTAAATGGACTGCCACATGTTCATTTCCCTTTTGACTACCTTTCAAGTGTATTAAAACAAAAGTTATATATAGCTGCTATATGTGTAAACCAGATAATGCGATATATATATATATATATATATATATATATATATATATTATAAAGAAAAACGCTTATTATAAGAATCAAATAGGGATTTATATTTATTAGAAGAGAATAAAACAAGTTCTTTGAATATACATTTCATAATAATCCAAACATTACATAATGCCTTAGACAACTTATATAGGCACTTAGTACAACATGTAATGACTGAAAAAACAAAGAAACTGAATAAAAGTTTGTTACAACAGAACGTAAAGAAGAATTCTTGAAGCTTCGTATGCTGCTGATGTGGGTTATTGTAGCTTGTTATTTTTTGAGTGTGCAACAGTATTGTTGAGTTTAATACTGCCCCTCGAGTCTAATGAGGTGTCAAGCACAGTAAGACTCAATCTGATAATAGAAAATCTTTCAGCCACTAATGGTTTATTAAAGACATCGGCTAATTGGTCTTTGTTGCTGCAGAAGGAAACTTGAAGAGTCTTGGCATCAACTCTGTCCCTCACAAAATGGAAGTCAACATCCATATGCTTGGTGTGTGAGTGATACACAGGACTTGAAGTCAAATATGTTGCACCTAAATTATCACACCACAAAACAAGTGGCTGTGAAAGTGTGAAACTAATTTCCTTTATCAAGGTGTGCACCCATTTAAGCTCAACAGTGGTGTTGGCTAAGGCATTGTATTCGGCCTTAATGTTGGAACGAGCAACAATGTGTTGCTTTATTGAGCTCCAAGAGATAAGATGATTGCCCAGAAAGATACAAAAACCACCTGTAGAGCACCTATCATCTGGGCATCCTGCCCAATTTGCATCAGAGTAGACATGGAGTGTGAACCAGATTTGTTAGTGAAGAACAATCCATGATTAATGGTGGATTTGAGGTAGCAAAGAATTCTTTTAACTGCTATCCAATGGCTAAGTTTAAAGTTTAGGTTCATGCATGAATTGGCACACTTTGTTGACAGCAAAGGAAACATCTGGCCTAGTTAAGGACCAATATTGTAAGCTATCTACAATGCTTCTAAACAACGTGACATTCTCAAAGGATGGGGAGTCAAATATTGAAAGTTTGGTGGAGGCCGACATGGGTGATGAAATTAGATTTGCAACAAGCATATTAGTCTTCTTTAGGAGATCAGAAATATATTTTCTTTGGAAAATAAGTAGACCATCATTGAGATAATCAAGTTCCAACCCAAGAAAGTAAGATAAAGGACCTAAATCTTTAACTGGAAACGCTTGACCAAGAGAGGTAATAAGACTATCAACAGCAGCTAAGGAAGAGGAGGTGATTACCATATCATCGACATACACCAAAACAAAAATGTAGATATCACCTTTGTGCAAAATGAATAGAGTAGGGGAGTCTTGTAGGGGGTGCCATGGTGAGCAACCCACTATTGTGAGCAACTGACAAGCCTCTTGTTGGTTTGTATGTTAGCTATGCTGTGTCTTTGTGGCAGGTGGTGCACTTTCCATATCCAATGCAACGTGCTGTGGAGCTCACAGTCTGGCTTCTCGTGAGCCCTAAGTGCAGGGCGGTGCAATATTTGATGTACTAACATCTTATGAACATGAGGGACGGTGGGAAGGGTCCCGTCGTTGTCCTAGTGTAGTGCAATGGACGGGACTTGCTCCTAATGAGAGGGCAGTGGGGAATGTTGCAGTGAGGAACATTTCCTAGTTGAACATCTATAGGAGGATTCTGAACTGTGTTGCTAGCGTTTTCTGAATCTAGGTATGCCATCGAGGCAACAGAAAACACCTATGATCCAAGTGGCGGTCGCAAGTGGCTTCGTTTCACCGAGTGCCAGTTCCATGCTCGTGTACCAGGAGGGCCAGTCGAGTTCGACAACCTGTTTTGCCAGGTCGGGCAAAGACTTGCCCTCTCATGACGAGATGGTTGCCCGATGCCGGTGAGTTAACTCCGTAGGCGAAAGTTCACAGCAGGGGGTGTGGTGCAAGGTTGGTCACCGGTAGGGGTGTAAGTTTAAACTGGAAAACTGGGAAACCGGACCCGACCGGACCAAACCGGACCTGTTGGTACGGTTTTGAACCCGTCCGGTTTCGGCTCCGTAGTTTCCGGGACCGGACCGGACCGGTTGGAAAAAAATATATATAAAAATTAATTTTATATATTATACAAAATATTTTAAATATATAAGTTTTATATATAATATATAATTATATATTATATTTTTATATATAATATATATAATTATATATCATATATGAAATAATTTCATATTATAATTTATAAATTATAACATGAAATGTTAATCTTAAATATGAACATTTGTAATTTGTTTGATTATATGTTATTAATATAATTATATATAAGATAATGTTATTATAATTTATAAAATAAAAGTTTAATCTTAAAGATGAAAACTTAATTGATCATATGCTTTAAACATAAAATATATATATTAAATTATTAATAACATTTTATCATAAGACGTAATATTTTATTATATGTTTTTTACATTTTAAAAAAATGGAAAAACCGAACCGGAGCGAAACGGAAACCGGTAAAACCGGAGGTACCGGTTTAATATATGGATATTTTTTTTCTGGTAGTTTTCCTTTTACTCCTTATAATTCAGTGGAATGGGTTGGGTTTTATTGGCTAGGGTTATTAAACATATTATAGTAGGTGCGGGTGGTGAAAACATTGAAAAGTCACCAACGATCAGAATTACACGACATTCCAATTGTATTTGCTATACAGAAAAAACTTTTTTTTTTTGATAGAGATGATCATATCATTCATTCATAGGAAATCAAAGCGATTACAGACAATTATCAAGCCAAACGGCTTGAGAAATACAGTCCGGAATACAATTCCACCAAATAGCCATACTATCGACTTGAAACGCAGTCCTAGCCAACTTATGAGCTACCATATTGCCCTCCCTATAAACATGAGAAAACGTACAAGCAGTAAAACACGGTACAAGCTTCTTTATCTCATAATATAACACACCTAATAAAGAATTAGACATGCTATCATCATTAAGGGCTTCAATACATAATAAGCTGTCACTCTCCACCATTAGCTGTGAAACACCCATAGAGACACACTGCTGCAAGCCTCTAAATATGGCAAGAAGCTCAACGCCCTCTGGCCCCTCCAATATGCATTCAGCTCTACTCAGCGCCATGAAAATATCACCCTTTTCATCCCTCAAAACAGCTCCTACACCTGCCTTATCCCATTTTGAAAAAACAGCAGCATCAACATTTAATTTAAGCCAACCTGTTGGAGGTAATTTCCATTTATAATGCTTCAAAACTTGGACTCTTGATTGAAATCGTTCCGGAATTTGAAATCGTTATATACAATTTTCCATACATTCCGGAATAACCGTTTCCTGACAAGCTGCAACTGTCTTCGTTGCAGGTGGATTTTCGGACGGAGAAGAGACACCACCTTCCGTCACCATATCCGGCCCCCTCTCGACCACTACCATACTCGCCACCTCCTTTGAACCAGAATCGGGATATATTCCCGGGGAAGAAGCTAACCCAGGCTTGGCGGGATTACGTCCTCTGTTTTTCCCTATCGATGGGTGCACACCAGACCGAGTACCAGCACGGAGCCACATACCGTAAGGGAAATCCGTCACAGAGGCCAACTCAGGACCCTGTATAGTATTGACACACTCTCTTTCACTATGTCCCAAGCATCCACACCGGTAGCAAAATATGGGAAGTCGCTCATAAGAGAAACTGACTCACACTGGGTCTCCGCCCCCAATCGTAAATTTGGAACCCCGCAGCAGAGGTTTATCAACTGGCAATAGGACTCGTACTCGCAAGAACTGACCCCATTTCATATCCCCTGCCTCCACATCCACATCCACCTCCTCAGCTGTACCAATTTTCGTGCCTAATAGTCGACCAACATATTCGGTTCGGGCCATTAAAGGTAAGTCGTGGATCCTTACCCAAAAAGCAGCCGTCGTCAACTGAATCTGATGAACCTGGCTCCGACCATCAACTTCAGCCATTAAGACCAAATGATTATCAAAAGACTAGGGACCCCCCTTAGAACCTTCTCCTTATCCTTCATACTTTCAAACTCGGCGAGCATAAGAGTGGAATCTAAATCCCTAAACTTCATCCCTAACACCAAATGCCAAGCTTTCCTCTTAAAAATCTCCCGATGATAGTGTCGCTCAGTAAACAGTTTCAAGATCAAACACTGACCGCTACTCACGAACTCATCTGCTAGCTTTTCCAGTTCCACCACCACTTCTGCATTCTCCTTCTCGGTCAGAGACAACCGCTGATAGAGATTATGGAGAGAGTCCTCCATTCATAGTCTTCACTGCACTGGCGGCAGTAGAAAACGCCTCTACGTAGATAACCCTTGGAAACCTAGAGAGTATTTGCTATACAGAAAAAACTTAAATGTGATACATTCATACTACTTTTATTAATATTAAAAATTAATTTACTTAATATATTATTTGCAGCAAACAACATAATAGTGGCAGCTAAACTCTACAACATCATTTATTTTCTTTTAATGGAAATTACAGAAAATATTTCTATAATTATTTTTCTTTACAGCCAAAAAAAAAAGGAAAATGATATTTACAGTTATAGAGTGTACAAGCGTCGCACTCTTTTTTAAAACATAAGTAAATATGAGACTCATATGAAAAAACTAAATTTTTAACGGTGGACCACACTTTTTCAAAATGTGTGTGCAGCATTAATTTGCACAACCCATAACTGTATCTAGCATTACTCATTAAAATAATACAGGTTAAAGATGTGTTACGGTATGTATCATTTCTTTATTTGAATATCTCATTATATCTTTGAATAATAATAAAAGTAAACGGTTTGAGTTTTGATTTTTATTGCATTTTAGGAAAGTATTGAGAAAAAGTTAAATAAAATATTATAAAGTTAAATAAAATATTATAAAGTTAAAAAATTATTTGAATATAATTTTTGTTTTTAAATTTAAAAAAGTTGTATTATTTTTTGTGTTTTGTTTGAAAGTTTAAAAAATCGTAATGATTATTGTAACGCCCCGTCCCTGAGGGTCCGGAGAGTTAACTCATATCACCTAAAAATCATTTTCCATCCACATAGTACATACTCTAATTTTTTTCTCTATCGCACAAAATACTCATTAATCCACATCAAATACTCTAGTATAATTATTCTAAGACAATACAAAGTCTTAATATAAACATCAATCTCCTAACAAATCACATCATCAGCGCACAACAAGTTTACTGAATAAAAATCCTCAATACTCATGTAAACCATCTATGCTTAAACCATCATTCTTAACTTCTCTCACCTATGCTCCATGTTCTTGATCCTCAACTGGAATATTCAAATCATCTGAAAAATATTGTAGAGATAAGGGGTGAGTTATCAACAACTCAGTAAGCAGAGAACATATACTAGTATGTAAACATGAGCATTTTCAGAAAGTTCAGTATGCAGAAACAAAACATTTTATTTTTATATGCGGATCTCAGAAACGTGTTATCAAAAAATCAGAGCGACTTTTCAATCTTTTCATACTAAAAAATCAACTGTTCATATTTAAAAATTCGTTTCATATTCAAAAACGCTTTGGCATAACATAACTGAACATCCTCATCTAATCATATCATATCATATCATATCATATACCATGTTTAACCCCCGTGGTAGGGTTGTGCTATCCCCAGTGGCCAAATCAGGCAGTATCATATTCCTTTTTTAATCTCGGAGCCCCGAGTGTGCACACAGGAAAGAACACGTAAGAAGACCACCTTGTTTCCAAAGTGGGTGCACTCATATCATATCATATCATATCATGTTGGTACCAACCATATCACGTGAACCAGTATCATCATATCAGAACCATATTCAGAATCATAATTAGAACAGATAAGTATGCCAAAGATTTTTCATATCCATATCAAACAACATGTTGAACATATTCATATCATTTTCATTTGATCATAAACAAACCCAAATCATTTTCATATCATACGTACCAAAAATTCACAGATATCGTATTCGCACTTTTGTACATTTTAGAAACATGTCAAATATTGCTCATGTCTACACTATTCATGTCAAAACATTTCTTTTCTCTTTCATACAAATCTTATGAGTGAATGCAAAACATATACTGAGGTTGTTTCTTACATTTTCTTTTTAAAACAACATTCACATTTTTACAGACCAATCTCTGTTCATTTCTTTTTATGCAAATCTAGCATAGGAACCCTGCTTACCTGGACTTCTCAGCTTTTCAAAAATTTCCTCAGCAATGCCGAACAAAAATTAATCATCACCTATAAGGTAATCACGTAAATTTTCATAAATTTCCAATCAATCTCGTATTTCGATATTCAAGCCTAAAACTTCTAAAATAATCCATTTTTAATTCCTCAAACCCAAAATTCTCATTATTCCTGAAATACCAACATCACTTTCTAAACTCATCAATATCTAACATAATAACTCCAACTAAAACATTAAATTCCAACTTATTTACAATTGAGATCTTACTATAATTTATAAAACTAAAATAACATAACTATATTGAGATAATCATAACTAGAAAATCATACTTTTGTTTAAATCAAAAATATTCTTTTAAAAGGATTTAAAATTAAGATTTTTCACTTGCCGATCACTTCAAAAATTCATCAGTATTTATATAAAAAATATTCTATTAAAATATCAGTCTCTTACAAAAACCAACTTAACAATATAAATCCGTCGACGTCCAAATAAAAACATACTCTACAACCCACGTAATATACTCATTGATTTCAAACCCAAAGTACATAATATAAACTCATTAAATTGAACACCCGAAACAATAACTCTGGAGGAATACTATAACGGGTAAAAAGTAATAGTACTTCCTACTATATGGTTAATGTAATTACATATATATATATATATATATGTATGTATACACCTTATAATGAACTACTAGAAAACAGAAAACAAAAACGCAACAACAGTGCAGCGGCAACACTTACGGAGAGATGGGGGCACGACGGCATGGAGCTGGCGGTTGACTAAGGCGGATGTGGGGTGGCGCCTGGTCATTGGCTGAGAGAGGAAGAGAGAGCGACGATCAAGAGAGGCACACGGTGAGAGAATGAGAGAGAGACCGAGAGAACAGAGACACCAACAAGAAATGGCGTGAGCTTACCGGGGAACTTGAGGCGGCGTGAGGTGGACTGGGGTGATGGGAAGTCCTCCTCGGCAGTTTTTGTGGGGGCACATCGCGGTGGAGCTTTCGGTGGAGGGTGATTTCAGCGGCTCTAGGTGGCTGAACATGCTCTGTTTTTGGATACCAAAACAGAGCAGTCCGAGGCTTGCAGTAGCGGCTACGGGGCGTTGGGCTGCAACACCGTGTGGTTGGGCACGGTGGTGAGGTCTGGACAGAGGTTCACAGTGGAGAGTGGATGAGTTGTGCGGCAGCAACGAGTGGGTACAATGGCTGATGGAGGCTGAGGCGTGAAGAGAAAATAGCAGCAATGAAACTTGCTAGCGCAGTGGAGAAGGGATCTCGATTTGGCTTTCTGTGAAGAGGAGGACGAGCAGCACTTAGTCAAGGGCTGAGGTTGCTTCACATATATAAAGACTATAAATAGGAAATAGATCAAACCTAAATAAAAGCAAAGAAGAACGTGCATGAAAATGGAAACTGCTTGAAGCCGTGGGACGAGAAGTCTGGACAACGCTTCCACGGGCTGGGCTCTTAAGTCTAAAAAAAAAATATACTTAGACCCACGTCTTGGATCATGTATGAGATTATTGCATGACTTTTACCTTTAAGTCTTGAGCCTCGATTCAACCTAAAAAATATACTTGTTCCATAAATTTTCCGAATGAACGTCCACTTGGTCCATTAAAAGATTTTAAACCTAATTATCAAACCTATTGAAATATTATATTCCACCAAAAACATCTTAAGCCCAAACTCTCTACAAAAAATTTACTCATAATTTAAAATGATTTTTCATAACTATAAACCCAAAAATTTTGTAAACTGGCTTAGCTGGGCCAGGTGTTACAATTATGTAATGGTTAGATATAAAAAAATTAAAAAATTTGAAACTAAAAAAATATTTTATATTTAAGTAATATTTGAAATAGAAATATCTTAAAATATTGAGAATAATTCTTTTGAGCCCAAATAGACGTAACCTAAACTAGTTATGCGGAATCGTCCTGGTCTGCTTCACACGGTCTTCCATGTCCTACTTCTCCGCATTTCAAACACTAGCTAGCAGTAAATTTCCCACCTTAAAAAATATAACCAAAATTAATTATTACTTGTGATTACAACTATCCAACAACTGAAAATCAAACCTAAATAAATTGCTGAAGTAGCCTTTGACCACGTTGGTTTTGTTCCCTCCCAGATTCAAAAAAACCAGGACGATTGCATAAGTAGCCTTCTACCTTCCATTTTTCTTTGTCCATTTCCTAGCCCCAAAATCTCAAGCGAAAACCAGAGAGGACATACGCTTTATTCTCAGCTAACCCTTTTTTTTTTAATTTATTCGAAAAAGGTTATGTATTTGTTGTGAAGTTGTCTGCCTTTTTGGACCAAAGCTTTTTTCGATTCAATTGGATTACCTCCTTTCGGCTCAAAATTGGATTACTTGGATAGAAGGTGGCCGTAGAGGCCGCGCCGAAGAAGGTGAGCAGATCAGAGAGGAGGGATTTTTCACTTAGGAGATTTCAGTGGAAGAGGGAGACGAGGAGGCTTCGATTTGAGGAAGAGTTTTCACTTAAGAATTTCTCACTTATCACCTGTAGACAGGTCCATCAAATGAGAAATGGAAAAGCCACGTGACAATATATCATTGGAGAGTTGTTATTTGAACTCAACAGACCGACCTCTTTGAAGGTTTTCACTAAATATGGAGAAAAGAAAACTAAGGCTGCATTTAGATGTTAAATTGAGTTGAGTTGAATTGAGTTGAGTTTAGATGATAAAATATTATTAGAATATTATTTTTTAATATTTATTATTATTTTGTGATTTGAAAAAATTAAATTATTTATTTTATTTTATATTAAAATTTAATAAAATTATAATAATGAATTGAGATAATTTAAGATGCAAACGAAGTCTTACATCAACACAAGTGGTTACTAGCCTGTGACTAAGTTCTCACATCAATTATAAGTTTTTTCTTTAAAAATGAAAGCTTGCGTTCAGAAAAACAAAAATCTCCATAAAAAATCTCATTAATTAATGGTTTTATAAAAGCATGCATGCAACCTCCAACTTTTTAAATTAAGGCATAACGAATTACTTAATTTAAGACTAAAAATTTTATGTACAATCAAAAAGTGTATAAATATGATATAATTATTTTTTTTAAAAAAAATTATTATTAAAATATTAATTTATATATATATATATTTTATTACATGCATATTTTTTAAATAATTATATCATTTATGATTGTAAATATTTTTTCAAGAGTGGGTAATTGTTTGACTGATGGCTCGCCCGTAAATAACGGAACATGCAGCTGGACATGACAATGCCACTTTTGCCTCGGCTGTTGAGCTACGGGCTCATAATTCTGTGGTTAGCACATAAGTTAGACAATCTTTGACCTGATAGAAATCATTATTTGAATTTCGAGTATTTTTAAATTTCGTATAATTATTTTAAAGTAAAATAGAAATTATTATTTTTTTATAAAAATATCATTTTTTTTAAAGTGTAATTGCATATATTTAAATGTATTAATGTATTTTTTATTTTTTAAAAATATTTAACTATATGAAAAAAATGTAAATAGAAAAAATTACTTTTATAACTATCCAAGTAGAGGAGGCTAATCTGGCCGAAGTAGCCCGACTCTTGATATTTAGGGTTCGTTTGTTTTTAGAAATAAAATGAGATGAGATCGGTTGAGATTAAAATTAAAAAGTTGAATAAAATATTATTAGAATATATTTTTTAATATTATTTTTATTTTGAGATTTGAAAAAAATTAAATTATTTATTTTATTTTATATTAAGAGTTAGAAAAATTATAATGATTGATTAAAACAAGATGATAAAATATTTCCTGAAAACTAGTTAGAATAAAACTACTTTGCCCTCTCATTTTGACCACTTTATTTGACCGCTGGTCAAAAAAAAAAATTTTGATTTTTTTTTTTACTTAGTGATTAAGGAAGTGATTTTAAGTGTATTGGTATATTTTTTTATTTTTTAAAAATATTAAAATGTATTAAAAAAATATGAAAAAGAAAAAAAAAAGAAAACCACTGGGCGGTAAGCCCAGCGGTAAGAGTAGCCCCACTCAACAAACTATACCTTAGTTGCTTCGCAGGTCACCCAAACAATTCAACAATGTCCGCACACTACAAAAATGACAAAAGTCCCACGTCGAGCCAAATGCATGTCACTATCCGAGGAACTTTTCACTAAAATCTCAATGGTTCGTACCATTTTCCAATCACCGTATACTCTATCCGTGTTACTCTCAAAGTCCAACTACCCACCGACAAACAGTTAATCCACGAAACCAAGTCTGAACTGCTCCCGTCACTCTTAACGGAAAAGGGCTCTGCACGCTATCTCATTCCGTATCCCTTGCAGATCTATGTGAGCTCGGCATGTTTTCAAATGTTCTACAGGATCCTATTAAAGAAGCTATACACTAGCCTATCTAGCTCAACATGCTACAACAGAAAGCAAATCAAATTAAGAATCCCACTAATTGTGGCCAAAGTTTAGTAATTTAGTAAACTTATTATTTCCATACATAGTATAAAGAATCATATATATAGATATCAAAATTATAAATTTCCCTTTTCAATTCTAATGTACTGATCTATATAAGTGTAATACAAGACCTGGTTTGGTAATGGCCAAACTATTTTCTCATTCTCTTTCATGATACTAGAGCCTCTCTAGGCCAACACCATTTTTTTTCTTGAAATCAAATGTCTTCTACTACAACTATCTTGCTTCCCCTTTACTTCCTACCTTTATCCAGTTTACAGCTGCCAAACTCCATGGAACTAATTATCTACAATAGCTTTCTCAACTAGTTCTTGTATTGAAAAGCCATGACATGCTAGGCATTGTGGATGCTTCAGACCCATGCCCAGCTCAACTACTCTATGATGATCAAGGGAAAAAATTTCTAACCCTACTTATCATCTTTGGATCAAGAAAGATCAATATCTTCTTCGATGGATTAATATGACCCTCTCAGAATTAGTCCTCTCCTCTGTCTTTGGCCTCAACACTTCACACCAAGTTTGGAGAGCCTTATCTAGTCAATTTGCACCTAAACTTCAGATCACATGTTTCTCATTTGAAACGCAAACTTCAGAACTTAACTCAAGGCTCTCAATCTTGTACTGAATATCTCCAATCTGCAATACTTCAAGCATATCAATTGGCTACCATCAGTAAGCCTACTGATTATGAAGATCTTATATCCTTGATCATGAGTGGACTTAACCCTTCTTTTAATTCTTTTGTCACCTCATTTTCAATTATTTCTTGAGAAAATCCTTTCTTTCACTGATTTTCAAGAGGAATCACTTAGTCATGAGATGTTGCTTTAGCAACAACTGGTCCCTAGTCCTAACCCAACCACATTTGCCTTATTCCTGCAAAAACATGGTGCTTCAAACTGAGGCCACCCTCGCCATGGTCTAGCTCAATTCTCCAAGAAAGGGAAGAAATTTTCAGGATGGACTAGTCCTTCCAAGGAAGAACGACAGTTTTTGGAAGGCAATTGGGTGTACCTGCACCTGCAGCCCTACAGGCAAGCATCCCTAGCCACCAGACAAAATATGAAACTCTCACCCGGCTTCTACGGCCCATTCCAGATCACAAAACGCGTAGGAGCAATAGCATATCGCCTGGATCTACCCACCACAACAAAAATTCATCCCACTTTCCATGTTTCTTGCTTGAAGAAAAAAGTGGGCGACCAGATTCAACCATTGTCAACACTGCCACCAGTGGACACTCATGGCGAAATCCTTCCAGAACCTTAAGCCATAGTTGAACGCCACATCAAACGCCACGGAAACCAGCCATTTACTGAAGTACTTGTGAAGTGGTCTGGGATTTCGAAGGAGGATAACACATGGGAAAGCTACTGGAGACTTAAGCACTTGTATCCGCACCTTGTGGGCAAGGTGCTCTAAAGGGGAGAGCTTGTTAGGGTCCTTAACGGCAGCGATGTGGTGGTGTGAGGAAACCCTAGACTGAGGTCACATACGAGGAGAGGGGCAAACTGAGTTGAAGTGAAGTGAAGTGTCTGGAGATCGAAGTAACAACTGAAGTAGGTGGAGAGATCGTGGGATGACGTCGTTTGAGAATTATGAAGGAATAAAACGTAGCGTATGAAGAGTTGCCTTTTGCTGACTGAATTATCTCAACACTACGTTTCACTTATTTGAAACGCAATGTTTAAGGGTTGTCACCCTCATCTGTTTTATCTCATTGTCATTCATTGTTATTTTTACTTTCTCATTTCCATGTATTTCAATTATGTTAGAGTTGTCAGAGGTATATAGGGAGGAGAGGAAAAAACGTAGAGGACATCAGAAAAAGCATAAGAATATTCTAGACTAATTGTGGAGGTTGGGTTGTCTCAAACAGACCCATGGCTGATTTCCTTGAATGAAGTTCTTCCTTTCTCCTTCCCAGATCCATCTTTTTCTTTGAAGCTTTATTCAACATTCCTTATTTCACGTAAAACGCTTGTAGCATCATCAAGCAGGGCCTAACATAGTGTTACACGATTGTGAACAATTGGGAATGCAGACTCACTTCGAGGGTGAGCACCTCCAAATGAATAGAGAAAATAGAGAATTGAAGGAATGGAATTCTGTTGTATTGATTTTGCATAAGGAAAATGATTCCCCACTACACTGTAACTTTATGCTTTTGTTTGTAAGAAACTCTGCGAAATAAAGAAAGGGTCATTGTGCTAGGTACCCAGGCACATGACAGACATGCATAATGGACTATTTAACTGGGACTACTTAATATGGGCTGAGCCCTTATAAAGACTAAGACTGACTCTTTTATAGTAACTCAACAATACGTAAAGAGGACCACAACCAATAATTACTTCTGTTTATTCTTCCGTAGACACCAACGAGTCCATAAGGCCACGAGCCCATGACCATGATCCTTTATCTTGAACATCTTCAGTTTAGGTTGACTCGTCGACACTTCATATATACTTCAGTATTTCCTCCTGAACCCTAGCTTCCTCCTTCTCAAGCAGCGCCCTGGAAGCCCCTTTCGACGGTGGTAGAAGGGTGTCACATATAGTAAACTTATTTAGCGGTGCATGTTAGTTTTTTGTTTTTATATTGTAATAAATTGATTAGACCCTCATGTGTTGACCATATGACAATTCTTTCTATATGAATGTATGCCGCACTCAATATTGAAATGGATTATGAAAAAAATTCTTGTGTAAAGTTGTTTCGTTAGGAAAAAGTACTCTTGTTCTAAAGTTTCAACTTTAATTAGATTTTATCAAATAAGAAATTATTCATTTGAGATATTAATTTTAGACATCACTTGTAACACTTTGATCAGCTTCTTGTACTTGATCACCATCCTAATGTGTAAAATATATAGTCGCGACTATGTTAATTAATATATTTTTGTCAAATATATATATATATATATATATATAGATTGTCTTGTTTTGATCAGCCAAAAGTTGGCATGCATATATAAATGCTTCTAACTCTAGGGAAGAAAGATCCGCATGTGGACTTCTTTGACCATATATATTATTAATATATTTGAACGACAAAGGACAAAAATATTGAAAGGGAAAGATCTAGAACATTATAAATATTTATAGTTAATATGCATGCGCAAAGATAGTCCATCGGACCATCACCCATAATATTATATACGTCTATTTGGTAACAATATAATATATATATATATATATATATATATATATATATATATATATATATTGTCTGAAAGTGTACCCCACCCGGCCAGTCCATGCCTCTAATTATATATTTCCCACCTAAAAGTCTCCTATTATTTGTCTTACGTAAATTTCCATCTATATATTTTCCTACTAAACTTTCGATCGAGGAGATAGATTCGAAGGTGAATATAATATTCTATTAATATTGGTGGAGCCATCACGAATGTGTGCTGTGTAGTGTGTACATTCGTGATAGCTCCATTTTTATTCTATAGATGATCTATATATTGTGTAGTAGTACTGTGTGCACAATCTTATTATAAAAATGGACTATTTTATCATGTCTCCTTAATTTCTTAATTCCATCGTTGAGTACCAAATTCACTACAAAAAATCAGGCATTTTCCAGCGATTTTAAAATCGTCGCAAAAAAAATCACTGCAAATATATGTTATTTCCGATAATTTTCAAGTCACCGCTCAATCTCCTGTGTGAAGTTGGGAAATGGAGAAATATAATTTTGGCTTCACTTTTTGTAGCTACTTTTTCATCTTTAGCGGCGACTTTTGTCGCCGCAACAAATAATTTTTAACTGTAGCGGTGTTAATATTCCGTCGATTAGAAAAATCGCTGTAATTAATGATATTTGCGGCGAAAAAAATATGCGGCAACTAAAGCTTATTAGCGGCGAATAAAAATCGCCGAAAAAAAGCACATAAAATTTAAAAGCCGCGGGTTAGGTTTTCTCTCATTTGTTTCCCTCGAGCTCTCCCCGCCCCCCCACTCCCCACATTCTTCTCCTTCAAGCCTCCGCCACGCACAGCCCACCACCGACGACCCCACCACGCCATCGCCACCTCACCTCAACGGCCAACCCCTCCTTTTCCCCAGCCCCCACGCCGATCTCTTGCCTTTTCCCCAAATCTAGCCTCACCTCTTTCTCTCGGATTTCTCTATATCGCCGCCGCTGGGGGCGCCATTCGCCACCACCCACACCTCGGCGCAGTTGACAGTCCTCCGTCGGAGCCCCCTTCTCCTCCACGCCTAGCCGAGCAGCCCGAGGCCCTCCCTCTCTCCCTTGCTCTGTTCGCAACCCACGACCACCAGCTCTCCTCAGCGCCGCCGTGCTCCTCCCGAGCCACCACTCCATGCCAAGCTACCACCACGACCACCCCTGATATGGGTTTTCACATATGGGTTCTTTTCATTCCTTTTATCTTTGCTTGATTTCTTGGTTTAGTTTATTCAGAGATTGACTTGAAAGTTGACATTTGATCTGTGTTTATAAGGTGGGAAACTTATTGTTTGATAAATGTTAATAATTCCATTTCTCTTCCTCTGCACCAAGGTTAATGGATTATTGTATTCTTTTGTTGATATTATTTTTCTTGAATTTTGCATGCGGGATGCATTTGCATTGTTATTTCTTCCCTCTATCTATGCATTTGCTTTGGTGGTGTCTGAAAAAGTGGTGGTTTGAAACTGTATTGTACATGACAGAGTGCAATGTTAGAATCTGTTCAAGCTTTATATTGAACTGATTATCTAATATTATTGTTAATCATGCTTAACAATAATATCAATGTGCCTATTTTAGAAATATAGTAGAGATCATGCATTTTTTTGGCTTAAATGGGTAATAGCACGAAAAATTTAACAAACTCATTAATAAAGTATTGATTAGTGGGCTTTCTTTTGTACATTAGCTACTTACGTTACCAAGTTTCTTTCTGATTGCTTGAGAAACTATACGGATGATTTGTACATGTGCAAGTATTTGTTAGGTTCATAGACTCATTCTCAGAGGATACTCTGGTGAAGATTTCATATCACATCAATACCCTCTCCTTTTGTCAAATATTTTTACATGTCACTTACTTTTTGCACTGCTGCATGCACATAGGTTGAAACAGTGGCTCAGTTTGGTGTCGTTTTTCTTCTTTTTGCATTGGGCCTGGAGTTCTCCACAAGAAAGGTCAAATCTTTTTCCTTAGCCAGCTTCATTTTCTGTCTTTTAGTGAAATGGTGGTTGAAATTTTACTACTGTGTGATTGTAGCTTCGAGTTGTTCGAGCAGTTGCTGTTCTAACCTACAACTTTAGGAGGTAATGAATGGCTTTATATCCATTTAATTTAGTCATCTTGTCATGGATATAGCTCATACTTTGGACCTTTTTTGAGCATCTTAAAAAGAATATTAGTGCAATATATAGTGTAAGGTAAAATTGTGAAGCCTGCAAAACTTGGACGTGTATAATATTTTTTCTATGCAGTTTTGTGATTTTTTATTTTTATTTTCTGAAACACCTTTTCGAAATATTTTTTCATAGCTAAAAGATATGTGATTTTTTCTATGCTCATCAATCTTCACTTTATCCGTACGATCCACTATATATATATAGAAATAAACGTAAATAATGGTTTTAATTAATTAAACCATTAAATCATACACGTACGTCGATCACTTCAATTTAAACCAGTTCATGAATTTCAACTTGAGGAGGTAGTACTTGTTCGGGTTCTTCTTGATGTTGGATGGTGCAGAGGATGATAAGGCTGGGAATGTCTTGGAGAGTTTGATAAAACCAGTAGATAAATTGCTTCAACACATCCAATACCACTCGATACAAAGAAGGCACGAGGACAAGTACGGGGAAGACAAGCCAAAAGAAGGGCGGCGGGAAAATGAGCGGGGAAAGCATGGAAAGAGCCAATGGAACTGAGAAATCTCCCACCCTCAAGCGTAATGGCTCCTGTGTTAGAGTGACGGGGAGCTTGACAGAGATGAAAAGGAAGACCAACATAACAATGGCAAGGAAGATGAGAAAAGGGGGATGGTAGATGAGGAGGGAAAATTCCATGTTGGCAATATACTCTTGAAGCCAAAGGTTGCTCTTGGATAAGAAAAACATAAGACAGAGGCTTGTAAAAGGTGGAACAAGATAGCGAAAATCCACGCTGAATCTCATTCTTTTATATATATTCTGATCAAGTGCAAGGATTGGAACGTAGATCTAAGGTAAGAAGCTGGGAGGGTCTAGCTAGTCTTGTCGTGCGTGGGTGTGAATGGAATGTGTGTATATATATATATTTACTGGAGCAGCTCGCAAAGAGGAAGAACTTACTGAAAGGGAAGGATTTGCAGGGAAGATGATCAGATCGGGGCTTATCTAGGCTAAGAAGTGAGGATCTAGTACTCTTGTCGTGTGACTGGGTGAATGGCATATAAATAGAACTGGAGTGACAGGGGGATCACCTACTCAGGGAAGAAGGATCATGGCTTTGTCCAAGGGCATGATCATGGGAATAGACCCAAGACAGCCAAGCCGTTGGCCGACCAAAAAAATAAAATATAAAAACTACCCTTCCTTGTGTCGATACTAAAAGGTTTTTATCTCATCTTATTTTTATAATTTTTTAAAATCTTTATATAAAATATAATAAAAAATTTATTTTTTTTAAATCTTAAAATAATAATAATATTAAAAATTAATATTTTAATAATTTTTTACTTTAAAAACCGCACCTAAGGAGGCCTGTGGCCTTCCGGGTTATTCAGTTGGACGGCCTTTGGGCTTTTGTAGTTTTTTTAGTCAACGACCGAAAACGGAAAACCTTTAGGATCGTTTGACAAGCAACCACCACCACCAGCTACTTCCTTGCTATTTCTCACCCCAATTTTCGCATTAACATTATTTTCTGGAATTTTTCTAAAAAAAAAAGAAAAGGCGAGAAACAAAGTTTAATTGCAGTGAGTCGGTGACGTTATTTGATTAGCAAAGGGAATTGGCTATTATTAAATGTTTAAGAATGAACGATCAGCCCAAATTAATTAAGAGAAATGATACTTGCAGTAGTCGTGAGTGTGTAAGCGCCGTGCAGGCGTTTTAAAAAAAGTGAATAAAAATGGAACCCACATGAAAAGAAATTAATTTTTTAATAGTGGATCCTACTCTTTTTCAAAACGACTGCACGACGTTTTTGCATTCCACAACTATATGTAGCATTACTCATTAATTAATGGTTCAAAATAAAAGAGCCCCACTTAAAAAAAAAAAAACATTACCATTTCTCACCGATTAGACCCGTGCCTCCTTCAGCATGTTTGACAAACTCCGTGAATCTTTCATCAAGCCCTAATTATTAGGTATCTCTATAGTATATTTTTCCCTGACCGAATTGAGTTTGAACATAAATAGGGAAAAATATATATTTGCCATTTGCGCCTCAACTCGCCCAGTCTTAATTCTTTATGGCAGCCAATTACACCGAGTTTGACCCTGCCATTTGCTGGCCTTCAATCACTATAAATATACGAATTAACTTTCCTTTTGAGCCGCATCCAGTTTTGATAAATATCTTGATTTACCCTCTCTTATGGGCAAATCAAGGGTGGAGGCTTTTGAATCCTAACAAGATGGTCTCCTAACTTGCGCTGAGGAGGAATTCTTGTTGTGGGAAATGTCTGTCTCCTAGTTTTCAGAACCGGGAATGAGTTATCTGGCCTAGTCAAGAGTGTCCAAGAGAAGTGGATGCAAAATGTCAGAAGAGATCATTGAGAGGTGGGGTAAATTCAATTTGTCTGATAGGCCTCATTGTTACTGAAAAACTCATAAACAGAGAAGCATTCAAGATCACGATCGATGATGAAGGTTTGGAAACCAAAGTGAGGAGTCTAGATCAAGGGAGTTGGTGACAACTTTTTCTTGATTGAGTTCCAGAAGGATCAAGATATGCATAAGGTGAAAAGAGGAAGGCCGTGGACGTTCGATCGCAACCTATTATGCCTTAACATGTTTGATGGATTTTCTGCACCAAAAGACATTATCTTCGATAAAGAGTACATGTGGATCCAGCTTCATAATATCCCTCATGGCGGAATGACAAGAGGCATTGGTGAAAAGATAGGAAGGGTGATTGGTGAGGTGCTGGAAGTTGATGTTGATGAAGATGGAATTGGTTGGGGGCACTACTTACGAGTCAAAGTTGCTTTAAACATTACTAAGCCTCTGATCAGAGGTATTCTTCTTACTATGAATGGCATCAAAGTTTGGATTTTTGTTATATGAAAGACTTCCAACCTTCTGCTTTAGATGTGGCATTATAAAGCATGGTGCAACAAGATGCTCAAAGGAATCGGTTACGAGTTCATTGCATGGCAGTAACGAATCACAGTATGGTGCATGGCTTCATGCATCAAACCAGAAAGAGAAGCAAAAGGTTACTTAAACTGGTAATGGAGGAGAAGAAGGTTTGAGCTGTCATTACTCAGAACACAAGGTTGAAGATAATGACATGGAGGGGTCAAAGGCTCTGAATGGAAAGCAATCAAGTAATTCAGAAGAGGTGGTTGATTCTTGGAGAAATCCCAAGATTCCAGAAGTAAATCAAGAAGATTTTCTTTTGAAGAAGATTGAGGATATTACGGGTCAAAGATCAGATATGGAAATAAGGCCTCCAATTGTGGCACTATCAAATGAGCTGGAGAATCATATATGGGTTATGGAAATCAATAAGAGGAGATTATGGTGGAAACAACTGGTAGTAAAGAAACCAATAATGTTACAGAAGTTACAGATTCCTCTAATCTTTATCAAGTTGCTGACATTACGGAGAATGTAGTAGTAAGGCCCTCTTTTCAAATTGGCTCATGCTCTAACAGGTGGCAGTTGAGAGAAGTCCATTCGAACACTAATGAGTTATCTAATGCATTTGCTATTGGAGTTGAATATAAGGTTGAGGAAGGCAATGCAGCTTCAAAAACCACTCAAAGCACTAGATGGAAAAAGAATGGCCAAAACCAAACAATCCTCTATGCAAATGAGAATGTCACCACTAGGAGTGGAGCATAGAAAAGATCACTATCACCAAGCAACTTCAGTGGAAATGATGAGAAGAGATTCATCACTAAAGATAGGGCTGCTATGCAAAGAGGTAAGGTTATTTTGTCTAAAGAGGTCCCACAATATGATGTATCGGTAGAGGCTGGTCACCGGCCTTGCTAATTCCAATGAGTCTACTCAGTTGGAACTGTCAAGTACTTGGAAACCCTCAGACAGTCCGAATCCTTAGTCTTTTGACAAAGGAAAAGTGTCACAATCTGCTTTTCCTTATGGAAACCAAGTGCTAAAAGGCTTGAATAGAAGAAGTTAGAAGACAATTGAAATTTGACCATTGTCTAGCAGTTGATAGTAAAGGTAGCAGTGGGGGTTTGGCTATGATGTGGAGGCATAATATTGAAGTGGAGATTTATAACTTCTCAAGATGGCATATCAATGCCATTATTAAACAAAGGAGAAGTGGCACACCATGGATGCTCACTGGCTTTTATGGCCATTCAGAAACTTCAAAGAGGGATAGCAGTTGGAATTTACTTAAGTTTTTGAAGCCATGTTCTCCAATGCCATGGCTTTGTATGGGTGATTTCAATGAAATCACAAGTCAAAGTGAGAAGGTGGGGGCAGCTTCTAGATCTTAGGAGTCATTTAGAGGCAATTGAGTTCTACTCTTTCAGTGTATTAACTACAAAAGGCCAAAAGTTCACGTGGTCTAGCAATAGAAGAGGGAACGGTTTTCTAAGGAAAGAATTGATAGAGTTATGACTAATTCAAATTGGAAGCACCTGTTTCCTAATGCTTTTTGCTATGTTCTGCCTGCTTTGAAGTCTGATCATTCTCCTATCCATATTAATCTGGCCAATTCCACCATAAGCAGCAAAAGAAAACAATTCATCTTAAGGTATTAAGCAGCTTGGGCCCTGAGGGAAGATTGCTCTAATACTATTAAAAAAGCCTGGAACAAAATTTTAGGAGGGGATGATGCTTCCACAGCCATTAGCAATAAGTTGGTCAATTGTAAAGTGGCTCTAAAGAAATGGAACTCTAACAGAAAACAGAAAGCTCCCTCTGATATAAGGAGGAAGTTGGATAGGATTGCAACACTATAAGAATTTGGAAGAGGGGACCATTTGAGCACTGTTCTACAGCTCCAAGAAGAAATGGAACAAGTTTTGGCTACAAAGAATCTGAAATGGAAGCAACGAGCAAATTAACATTGGTTGCAACATGGTGATAGAAATACAAAGTTCTATCACTTGCATGCAAACCAAAGAAGAAGAAAAAACACTATTAGTCAGATTACTGATCAGCATGGCAGTATGGTTATTGAGTAGGAGCTAATAGCTGATGTTTTCACAAATTATTTTTCTGGTTTATTCTCTATAGCTACTCCTTCTGGGATTAATGATTGTCTTCAAGCAATGGATCAGAAAGTTACTGCTGATATGAATTCTAGGCTGCTACTTAGATTTTCAGAAGTGGAAGTCAAAGATGTTGTGTTTCAAATGAACTCTCTAGGTTCCCCAGGCCTAGATGGTTTCCTAGCTCACTTTTACCAAGTTAACTGGGATACCATTGAGAAGGATATATGTAAGTTTGCTCTCAATATCCTTAATTAGGAAGGCTCTTTGAAGGGTGTCAATGACACTTTTACCACTCTTATACCCAAGATTAAGAAGCCAAAAAGAGTTTCTGATTTTAGACCCATAAGCTCGTGTAATGTCATTTACAAGATTGTTAGAAAGATGATGTCCAATAGGCTTAAAACAGTCCTTCCTGATATAATTTCTTTAAATCAAAGTGCATTTGTTCCAAGAAGGCTTATTACTGACAACATTCTTGTTGCATATGACTCTTTGACCTCTCGAATGCAGGGCTAGTCTGGCCTCAAGCAGGGAGATCCCCTCTCCCCTTACCTGTTTATTCTGTGTGCAGAAGCATTGACTTGCCTTTTGAATCAAGCTGAAGCAAATGGAAGCATCACAAGTGTGCCTATAGGTAAGGGCCCCATCTGTATTAGTCACATTTTCTTTGCAGATGATAACCTCCTATTCTGCAAAGCAAATTCATTGGAAAGGAGTAGACTAATTCAAATTCTGGAGGTCTATGAGCAAGCTTCTGGTCAGGTACTCAACAAGGATAAGACTTCTATTTTCTTTTGTAGAAATACTCCTTCTGATATTCAAAGTACCATCTTGAAAATAGATGGGGTGAAGTCAACAGGTTCATTCAAAAAGTATTTAGGTTTACCTGCTGTGCTGGGTAGAGCTAAGACTGCTACATTTCATTCCCTCATTGATAGAACCTGGGCTCGGATTACCAATTGAAAAACACAATGTCTCTCAGCTGCTGGAAAAGAAGTTCTTCTTAAGGCTATCCTTCATGCAATCCCTACCTACACTATGGGGATTTTTCTCTTTCCTCACTTAATAACCCAAAGACTCAATTAGTTACTGAAGAAATTTTGGTGGGGTTACAATGAAGATCATTCTAAAATTCAGTGGATTAAGTGGAGCAAGTTGTGCCAATCTAAGGACAATGGTGGGTTGGGTTTTAGAGATTTTAGAAGCTTCAACATTACTATGCTCTCAAAACAAAGTTGGCATATGCTTTAGAATCCAGACACCCTTCTTGCTTAGATTCTCAAGCAAAAATACTTCCTAACGGTTGATCTCATGTATTCCAAACTAGGACACAAACCCTATTTTGCATGGAGGAGCATTATAGCAGGTATGCAATTATTTAAGGAAGGCTTGTTCTGGAGAATTGGCAATGGTAAAAGAGTCAAAATATGGGAAGACAAATGGATTCCAGGCCCCCATTCTTTTAGAGTGCAATCAAGAAGGTATGAGTCTGAAGCTTATGAGTTGGTGGATGATGTTATAGATCCTGATTTGCAATAGTGGAAGGATAATCCACTACAAAACCTGTTTTCTCCCCATGAAGTAGAGATTATTAAAACTATCCCAATTAGCCTTGGTGGTAGAGAAGATAAGCTGATTTGGAACTGTACAAACAATTGGGTGTTTTCAGTAAAGATATCATTTACATAGGGAAACACTGTCTAGAAATAAGGGAAGTCCCTCTTCAGAAAGACTACAAGCTGAGGTCTGGAAAACCATTTGAAAACTTCAGGTCCCTAATGCTGTGAGAATGTTTATGTGGAGAGCATGTAGTGAAGCACTAGCTACCCTCTCCAATTTGCAGAAGAGGAGAGTGGTGGAGGAATGTCTATGTCCTATTTGTAAGATTGACACAGAAACTTCAGGCCATGTTTTATGGGGTTGTGGAGCTACAAAGGATGTCTGGGGCAAAGGATGCAAAAAAATACAAAAGATGTCCTTCCATAGTATGACTTTTCTGGGCATATGGGGTTTTGGAGCTACTTGAGGAAGTAGCTATGATTGTAAGGCTTATTTGGACTAGAAGGAATGAATTCATACAAGGAAAAGAATTTAGTCATCCAAACTCAATCATCAGTAGAGCCAGAGAGGAATTGCAGACTTTTAGGAGCACAAAAGAAACTCAATTACCAAACTTAGAAAGTAACTCTACGAGTATTACTTCATGGTTGAGACCTCCTGAAGGAAGCTTGAGATGAAGCTATAGATGATGCAGGTGGACAAATTGGTATTGGTGCCATCTTAAGAGACTGTAAAATCCTGCTTATTGGGACTTTCAGAGCTTGAAAAAGTCTAAAAGCAAATTCCTTTACTGTTGAAGCCTATGCCATGATGTTAGCTGGTATATTTTGTAGAGAATTGGGTGTTAATAAATTCACCCTTGAGGGTGATGCTCTGTAGGTTGTGAACAATCTAAAGAAGCCAAAATCAGACTGGAGTCAAGGAGGTTTGTTGATTGACGATGCAAGACATGTGCTGAATTCCATTGCTGATTGGAATGTTCTCCACACCAAGATAGAAGCTAACATGGTAGCTCATAAACTAGCTAAATATGTTCTTAATCTTACTGAAGACTTGTATGACATAGAAGAGATTTCTAGCTATATCCGTACTATTGTACTCAGTGAGATGGTGTAAGCATTTTTATGAGCAATAAAGTATCCTTCATAGGGGTGGGGGGATTTTAATGGTATACTTGAGAGAGTTGCAAAAAAAAAAAGAATAATTGAAAAATGAAATTCTTGTTCCAAGTCGAGAAGGAAATACTCACAAAAGTAGTGGTCCAAGCCATACCAACATATACAATGAGTGTCTTTTTATTATCCAAGGCATTGTGTAAAAGACTAAGGGTACGTTTGGATACTGAGGTGATCTAAGATGATTTGTGAGTAGTAGTGAAAAATTAATGATAAAATATTGAATAGTAGTGAATAATAGTGAAAAAATAATAATAAAATATTGAATAATAGTGAATAGTAATGATAAAATTGTAAAGAATAGTGAATAGTAGTGCACTACACAAACATAGCCTCAATGGCATGATGGCTGATTGTTGGTAGGATTCTCATAACCAACCCAATAAAATACATTGAAAAATGTGGTGTTCAATGAGCATTGGGAAGTGGCACAGAGGTATTGGTTTTATATATTTGAATTGTTTTAACCGAGTTATTCTGGCGAAACAAGCATGAAGACTGATATCAAATCCAAAATCCATCTCAACTAGAAACTTTAAAGCAAAATATTTTCCCAATACTAATTTTCTGCAATCTAAACAAGGTTATAGACCTTCTTTTGCATGCAAGAGCCTAAGGTTAGCAATTGAATAACTCAAAGAAGGTCTTATCTAGTGAGTTGGAAATGGCCAAAAAATAAAGATATGAAATGATAAATTACCAAGAGAGAGCTCATGCAGCATTCAATCTCTAGTTAAGGTACTTAGGAAGATGCAATGGTAGCAGATCTTGTAGATAAAGAGAATGTATGGTTAGACACTCAAACGATCAAGGATGTTTTTTATGAGGAAGAGACAAAGATCACTTATACTTAGCCTCTCTAAGTGTTGAAGATATATTGTGAAGACAAGCTAGTATGGAAATGTTCATCTTTAGGAAAATTCATAGTGAAAAGTGCATATCACCTACAACAATAAATAACGACAAGGTCTCATAGTTAGTCCTCTACATGTAGAATTCATGGCGTCTTGTTGGAGAATATTTGGTGACTTAACATACCAAATGCAGTTAAAATATTGTTTCTCTGGCAAGCTTGTACAAATTCTCTGCCTACCAAATTAAATCTGCATGACAGAAGTTGAATCAACTTGACATTTTATATAGACTTGTTCATCAGCTAGCTATCAACGTAAAAAATATAGTTATAGTTAAATATTCTTTTTAATGAGTTAGTTACATAATTCACTTAATTTTAATTTTCGTAATTTAAATCTGATCCCAAAAACTCCCTTCGAACCGACTGAACCGGACCAAATTCACCCAATTAGTAGCATCGGATAAAATACCTTGCAAACAATACATGAAATCTTGATTTATTTAATATTAAAATTGCATAAAAAAAATTCATAAAATCGCAAATAATTACAGCAGATTCATCAAAAAGTGCAAATACTTTGCCGGCAAGATGCAACCAGATTATAATGAATGATTCAAAATCGTATGGAGCCAAGAGATCAGTATGGTACGCAAATCTATATCTATATTTGCGTACGTTGATATCGCTTCTTTTTTCTTCTTGGCTTACGCTGAGTGAGGGTTTGCATGACATTCTTCTTAGAACTTACACATTGGTCACTTGAATAAATTAAACCATGGATTTCAATTTCAACTTGAGGTACTGCTGTTTCAGCGATTTTGTTTCTTCAAAAAGAGACACGATGAAACGCGTAAGACGCATCAACTGACTTGGACTGGTGGTGTACAGTGCGCACTAGAACATGCTGATAATTAATATAAGTATTTATTGAGTAATGTTTGGTATAAATTTTAAATAGAGAAGTTTTGAATATAGACTTTTTGTAAAAAGCAAGGTTCCCCAAATAAAAAAGGGATTTTTCATGGTTTTTCAATGTGGGGCTGCTTAGTATTTTTTGTAGGATGCTATTTGACGTCATCCCACACTCCACATTTTACATATTTTAAAATATAAATTTTATTTTTATTAAACTATTTGAGTTGTTCTACTCATCATCCATACACCACATATTTGTTATAAAAAAAAATAATTAAAAAAAGTGTGGTGTACGTGCAGTATTGGCCGAGATGATCATAAACATAATTTTTCTTACTTTTTTATAAAATGATTGTGCAGAAGTACTTGTCTATTGAATCTTGTACAAATCATTTCTCTTTCTTACTAAATAGACTACATTTACCGTTTACATGTGGTTGAAGTTTTCTTTAATCTTCCCTAGAGTTAGAAGCATTTATATATTATTTTCGTCTTCTGACGCAGGGCAATCTAATAAATTAGTAATATTTCTATTATATATAATATCATATATAGCAAACATGCATACGATTAGATTCTTCAAAACTCTTTATTGCATGTTCTTACAATTAAAAAAGAGAAAACAAATTATAATCACACGTACAAAAAGTTCATAAAAGTGTTACAAGTGATCGATCATGTCTAAAATTAATATCTCAAATGAATAATTTCTTATTCGAGAAAATCTAATTAAATGTAAAACTTTTGAACATGACTTTTCCTAATTAACCAAACAGCTTTAACACACGAAGTTTATTCCACAATCCATTTCAATATTGAGTGCGCGCGGCATATATATATATATTCATATAAAAGAAATTGTCATATGGTCAACAAATGACGATCTAATCAATTTATTAAAATATAAAAACAAAACATCTAACATGCAGGAGTGATATTTAGTAAGTTGAACAATTCAGAAAGGGAGCTGGAAAGAGGCAGCTAGCAGACAAAAGTTTAAAATATATATATATATTAAAAAAAAAAGAGTAAATAAATAGAATTGTCTGTTTAATTAATTATAAAATTTGATGATCTCCTGATCTTTCCCATTAATCAATTTGGAACTTCTATTCTATTCCAACTTCTTTAACTTCCACGGTTCCTGCATTGACTCATGTTTCCATGCTTAATTTCCTCACACTGATCATGCCGCGGCATGATCACTAGCTAGTTCACGAATATTGTCTTTTTCATACTTGTCATGATCATGTCTCTTTTTGTAGCATTCGGCTTTCTTTATTCTCTATTACGTTAACTTCCAGCTATTTTTCTACTCGAAAACTTTAGAGGAGATGATTCCAAGGTGGATACAATATTCTATTAGTTGGGCTAGCCATCAGGAATGTGCGCGCTGCGTATATATGATCGCATGTGCTGCTACCTGCTACGTTCTTCCGAAGCACAAATGATATTCAATCCCACATTCAGATACATTTATATAGTGCAAGGGACAAGGGAAGTACAAGAAGAAAAAAAGCTCGACTACATGATAATAAAAAGAAAAAAATTTAACGCCTCCAAAATTAATTAACGTAAATAATGTTTTAACTTTTTTTTTTTAAATTAATCATGTTTTAACTTTTAGGTGTATATGATCTCCTGCTTTTGACAATGATGAAAATCTAGCTAATTATTTATACAAAACATATACTTAATTAAATATATATTTATTTAGTCACTATATATATATATATAATATATATGGGTCCGGCTTAGGTGATCCTGTGGCAAAAATATTATCAAGATATTTCTTGTTAACCAAACCGAGATCGTGTAGTATTTTTATATTGGAATCTTCACTTTTCCTGTCCACGGATACGCATTTCCATTTCCATTTCTGACTAAACAAACACACATTAAAACCCCAAAAATTTTAAAACATGAGATAGGCCAGTAAATAAAAAGCTCTAAGGAAAAAAAAATCCCAAAAGTCTCTATCATTTTCACAGCACAAAAACTCCTACTGTAGGACTCCTACATGTATAGAATTAAGACCAGTTGAGAGAGGAAGAGGAGTGGTGGTAGACTTTGAATAGGAGTCATGACGTATATTTTCCAATATCCGTGTTGAAATTTTATGCCCCTTTTATTTTCTTTTTTCTTATATATATACATATATATATATATATATGAGAAATGATACTTGCAGTCGTGAGTGTGCAGTCATCGTGCAGTCGCTTTGAAAAAAGTAAATAAATATGGGACCCATATGAAAAGAAATTAATTTTTTAATAGTGGACTCCACTCTTTTTCAAAGCGACTGCACGGCGTTTGCGCATTCCATGATTGTTTGTAGCATTCCTTTATATATATATATATATATATCACTATGTACGCAGCTACATGATTTCAATAAATAAAAAATTGGACGTTCCGCGCGCCAAATATAAATATACTAATCTGAAACAGTGAAACAAAGTGCAAACAACGATAGTACAGATGTACGCGCGCGCGTCAGCAGATCACCATAGAGATTAGAAAATCATCTAGTCTTCATTATATCCGCATCATTACAGAGAAAATTAATATATATTGGTACTGTAGCAGCTTATAGCTAGGTCATATTCTTACATGACGTCCATCTCCGGTCTCAAATTAATGTAGGGCCAGCAGATGAAAGCTCATGCATGCATGTTCCTGTTGATCATCTCTCTAGCTAGCTGCATGCATAACATCTGGGGGCTGATCAATCTTCACGAATTTATCCGTACGATCCACTATATATAGAAAGAAACGTAAATAATGGTTTTAATTAATTAAACCATTAAAATCATACACGTACGTCGAACACTTCAATTTCAACCAGTTCGTGAATTTCAACTTGAGGATCAGGTAGTACTTGTTCGGGTTCTTCTTGATGTTGGATGGTGCAGAGGATGCTAAGGCCGGGAATGTCTTGGAGAGTTTGATAAAGCCAATAGATAAATCGCTTCAAGACATCCAAAACCACTCGATACAAAGAAGGCACGAGGACAAGTAGGGGGAAGAAAAGCCAAAAGAAAGGGGGCGGGAAAATGAGCGAGGAAAGCATGGAAAGAGCCAATGGAACTGAGAAATCTCCCACCCTCAAGCGTAATGGCTCCTGTGTTAGTGTGACGGGGAGCTTGACAGAGATAAAAAGGAAGACCAACATGACAAGGACGAGGACGAGGAGGAAACGGGGATGGTAGATGAGGAGGTAAAACTCCAAGTTGGCATACTCTTGAGGCCAAAGGTTGCTCTGGGATAAGAATAACATAAGACAGAGGCTTGTGAAAGGTGGAACAAAATAGCGAAAATCCACGCTGAATCTCATTCTTCTGTGTATGTGTGTGTGTATATATATTCTCAAATGAAAAGCTCGTAGCGTAGATCTAGGGTAAGAAGAGAGGGTCTATCTGGTCTTATCGTGCGTAGATCTAGAATGGGAAGAGCTTGCAGGGAAGAAGATCATCAAATCAGGGCTTATCCAGGCTAAGAAGTGAGGATCCGGTACTCTTAGGTGAATGACATATATAGCGTGGAAGAAAGGTGGAAATTCTTCAATGGTAAGATGGGAAAAGAAAGAGGGAACTTCTTCAAGGGTAAGATAGGAAAATAAAGGAATTTAACTAACGGCTTCCTGGCTACCCTTTGCCGACAAAGACAAAATATGAACACTGCCTTTCTGGTTAGTCGACGGTTTCTTTTCACAGTCATTTGGTCTCTTTAATTATTATAATTTTTTTAATTCTAAGTATAAAATAAGATAAAGAATTTAATTTTTTTTAATTTTAAAATAAAAATAATATTAAAAAAATATATTCTAATAATATTTTTTCAACTTTTAATTTTTATGATAATTTATTTTATTTCACTTACAACAACAAACGATAGAGATTAAGGTAGGTTTGGTAACCAAAACAAAACACAAAATTTTCATCTCATCTCATCTCATCATTACACCTTTTTCAAATCTCCATATAAAATACAATAAACAATTCAACTTTTTCAAATCTCAATACACATTTTTCAAATTCCAAAATAATAATAATATTAAAACATAATATTTTAAACTTAAAAACAAAACATAAAATTCTCATCTCACCTCTCAAACCTGCCCACATATCAGATTTGACAAGCAACTTGCTCCTTCCAGCTTCTTATTACTCATCCCAATTTTCGCTTTGAGAATATTAATTTAATTTCCTTTTTATAAAAACAAAAATGCGATAAACAAATTATAATTGCATTGGCGTTATTAGATTAGGAAAAGAGAACAGGTTATTTTTAAATATTAAAGATGAACGACGGGCCCAAGTCAATGGTCCAAAATAAAAGAAACCCATTAAACAAAACAAAATAATTACCATTTCTCATCTATTAGACCCGTCCATCCGTCAAAACGTTTATCTTGACAAACTCCGTTAATCTTTTATCAAGCCCCTCGCGCAAGACATCCATGACGAAACTCGTTTCTCTATGTTCTCAATTAATAACTTTGCATACCCCTCGCTGACGGACTTCGACACATCTATCTTCACTATTATACCCTCCTGCCTCCTACGACGAAGCTTCTTAGTTAAGACCAGTCAATCTGCTATTCTTCAATAAACAGCCCACCAATAGTTGGACACCACGTATACAATTTATTTTACTTAGTCTACATTTGCCTACATCCGATGAGACCCACGATTTTCCATTCCCGTGCCTCACTTCTTCGTCTTCCCCCCCATCCCTTCCATCCCCCATCCCTTCCATCCCCACTCTGAAACGATCACGACCCCCACTCAAAACAGTGTAGATGAAAAATAGAAAAAAATTTAAGCAGCAACACTGTAATTCAAAAGCGAAATGAGAAAATTACTGGCTGAGCAATTAAAACTGAAGTCGAGACAATTGGAGTTTGGTTCCAAAATAAAAGAGCAAGGTAATGTTTAATTGTTCATTAATGAATTTTCGCATCTTCTTGTTATTTTTTTGCAATAATTTAAGGGAAGAAATCAATGCGTTGCAGAACCAAGTTGAAACAAATATAATTCTTGAAGAAATGTTGTGAAAGTCTTGGCAGCGAGAATATAAGATTGAAGAAAGAATGTGAAATCGGGAAAGTGAACGGGAGCACACAGCTTCGAGAGAGACGGGAGGGTGACGATTGACAGAAATTTTACAGGGGATTGACAGAAATTTCACAGGGGAGGGTGAAGTGCCACCATCGCGAGAGTGGGGCTGGCTCGGGGTACCAAGCCATGCGAGAGGGTGAGCCACCACAGTTATTCTTCTTGGACCGTCGCGAGAGGGGGGTTTGTGGGCGATGTTGTGTGAGATAGCTTTTTAAGTATGAATTTGCTGCTTGGTTGTAAGTGTTAATGTAAACAGGTGAAGAAGAAAGGAGAAACTAATTGGAAGCCTCAAAAAACACGATGCACAGAAAGTGTTTGGTAAAAGTTTTAAGAAGAAAATTTATGCTCAAAGGAGGACAACGACGACCTTCATGTGGTGGACTGGTGGCGGTGGATGCTAGCGGTGGTGCTTTGCTTGGCGACGCACGCGGGCATGAGCGTAGATGAAGTCGTGCTTTGCTTGCAATTGAATTGTTTTACAATTCTATCCCGTGCGCATGAGTGTAGTCTTATTATGGTGTTATTTCTGAGGTGGCGCCCAACTATTGGAGGGCTGTTAATGTGCCAAAAATAGACGGACCGCTTAGAAGCAGCTCTGTTAAGAGATATAATCATGAGGAACCCAAGTGCATGCTTTACGCCATGGACCATGGTATTTAATTAGGAGCAATACTACTCGTCATGTCAATTTTCATCATCTTCTCATTATCTTATGATTGGAGACTATTTATTATATTTTACTTATAAACTTATCATCTAATGCCACATCATGAGATGATGAAAAAATAGATAACGAATAGATTTTTTCTTTAATTAGTTAACCTTCTCAAAGATCGCAGAAAGTCGAAAAAGAAGCAGAGAGATCACAGAGAGAGAGAGCGAGGGATGTGTAGGTCATCCAATAAGAAGGGCTCTTTTTGGAACGATTGTAGCCGAGGATCAAGTGTTTGCATTTTTGTCTCTCTCTCTCTTTTCCCCTAGTTAATTTGACCTCGCCTGTTCTTTGGCGTTAGATTTCTGTCAGCATTTTTTCTTCCGATTCACGCCAACAAAAACTTAGGCAGAATTGAAGCTTACCATTTTATATAAAATTGGGTGATTAATAGAAGTTCAAAAGTTCTAAGGAAATTTTATTAAATATATTTTGGATTCTTTAAAAAAAAAAGTAGTCATCAAGATTTATAAAGTTTTGGAAGAAGAAATGGTTTCATATATTAAATGTTTTTTTATAATATATCCATGAATCATGAGCTGGGAAAAGAAAAAAAATTCAAAAAAAAAAAGAATTAATCTAATATTATTGTGCATTTTTCTTATGTTAACGTACAAATACTATGATGGCATACTTATAGAAAATCAAACATTGCTCTGTTGTTTCAATGAATTTTTTCCACACTTTCCATTCATGATCAATACACACTGCAAATATGGAAAGGTTTATGACAACCATGATTATAGCCTAAAGTTATCTCATTTGACTTTGCCTTGATTTGTGCAAGCTTCCTTAATACGCTCCTGCAAAATTGTGCTTCTATCGACAATACCAATTTTGTGCCTAAGAGTTTTTGTACATTGCTGTGACACGGGCTTTGTGAGCAGGTCAGCAAGTTGATCTTGGGTGTGAACATGATGAACATAAAGAGTTCCACGTTGAACTAAGTCACATACAAAGTGAAGATCGATCTGAATATGCTTCATCCTTGAGTGTTGGACGGGATTGAAACTAAGATGTGTGGCTTCAAGATTATCACACAAGAGAGATGGTGGAGCTTTAAGTGGGAATCCAAGTTCATGAAGAAGATTAAGTAACCACATAGTCTCAGAGGCTCCATTTGCAAGAGCTCTATATTCAGCCTCCGTAGATGAGCGGGCAACTACTCTCTGTTTCCTGGAGCTCTATGATATTGGATTTGATAGTTTGTTTCAAGTAACGAAGAAGGCACTTCACAACTGTCTTGTGTGTGACTGTGGGTTTGTACATAAATTAGGACATCTTGTTGACTACAAATGAAATTTCTAGGCGAGTTAGAGTAAGGTACTAAAGAGCTCCAAGCACGTCTAAATTTTGTGCTGTCTAGAGAGGATGTGCCATCAACCAATGTAAGTGGTGTACTAGTGGATAAGGAAGTAGAGACATCCTTGCACCCACCATGTTTGTTTTGGACAGTAAGTCACGAACATACTTGTGCTACGACAAAAATAATCCTGCACCAGTAGGAAAAACTTCCACTCCCAGAAAAATTAAAATGTAAATTTCCCATATCCTTCAATGAGAATTGCTCACCAATTTTTTTAATAATAGAGGACACAAAGCTGGAATCACTGCTAGTAATCACAAGATCATCAACATACACCAGAAAATAGCATGTAATGGAATCATGGTGATAAATAAATAGTGAAGAATCTGCCTTCGAGTTATGAAAACCAAATTTAATGTGAGCATTTTTTAGGGCTGAGTACCATGCCCGAGGGGCCTGTTTAAGGCCATAGATTGCTTTGCGCAAATGACACGCATGATCTGGTTTAGACATGTCTTTAAAACTAATAGGTTGAATCATATATACAGTTTCAATGAGTTCCTCATGGAGGAACGCATTATTCACATCCATCTATCTCAAAGGCCAGCCATGGATTACAACAATTGTTAGAACCGACTGAATGGTGGCTGGTTTAACTACAGGGCTAAAAGTTTCCTTGTAATCAAGCCCAGGACGTTGATTGTAACCCTTCGCTACAAGGCGTGCTTTGAATCGATTTGTGAATCCATCAGCTTTTCTTTTTACCCGAAACGCCCACTTACAACCCACTGGATTACAATTTTGGGGGAGGGGAACCAGATCCCACGTCCCATGCCGCATAAGAGCAGTAAGCTCATCAAACATTGCAGCGCACCATTGAGGATTGCAGATGGCTTGACTCACACACGTTGGTTCTATGGTCGGTGGGAGAGGATGTTTGGTTACTGAGTGGAACTGTTTGGGTTTGTAGATCTGGTTCATAGATTGTGTGGTCATTGGGTGGATTCGTTGGTTTTGGGAAAGGTTGGATTCGGTTGGTCCAAGGACATGTACAGGCTTTACGATTTGGGGTGGCTGAATCTGATTTAGAGAGGGAATGGGTAACTCGGTTTTAGGTGGAGGAGGAACGGTCAGAACACTAGTCAAACTGGGACTATCTAGTTCATAATTTGATTGCAGAACATTTTGAGAGGAAGGAACACAAGAGTTACGTGGAGGCGATGTGGTAGCGGTGGATACACCATCCGAGAACACTGGTGTGAGCGACGGCTGGACCGGTGAAGACTGTGCTAGAGTGAACGACGGGACCATGAAGGATGGAGGGCACGATGAAGGAGACGAAGGTAGTGGGCTCTGGCTCTCATCGAAGACAACATGTCTGTAAAGGCAAAGTCTTTTTGTTTTTAGATCCAAACATTTGTAAGCATTTTGGGTTTGGGAATAACCAAGAAAGTGGTAGGGAATATATTTGGGCTGTAGTTTGTTTGTTTTATAGGGCCTGGTGAGCGGATAACAAAGGCAACCAAACTTTTCTAATTTGAGATAGTTGGGTCGTTGACCAAATAGAACTTCATAAGGTGTAACACCCCGCTCTCTAATAAAGACGTTTTTTTATAATTTTCGAGGAGTCAATGTGCTACTAAACTTAACTAAAAACTTTTTTTTTTAAAGACGTGCCATATACGAAAGATTCTGTAATAAAAAAAACTTTATTAGATACTTAAAATCTAAAATAGAGTCTGCGGAAACACTTATTGAAAAAAATACTAAAGTCTCATGCGCTTATGAAAAAAGTTTATTTAAACCTTAAATCATAAACTGAACATAACATAAACTATCTAGGCCTCTGTCTCGCCTCCCTGAGTCAAGTCCTGTCCTACAATCTCATCTTCATAAATGTCATCACCTGGAGTGGTTTAAAAACATAAAAATATACAAAAATGAGTTGAATACTTAATAAGCAACATATCATATAGTAAACATAATAAACATAAGGTTTCTTGAAAAACACGTGCATACTCATAAATACATACGTAAATAACATGAACATGAACATGAACATGAACTTGTCTTTCACTTATCATAGGTCGATACCCACTGTTGACCCCCGTGAGATAGGGTTAGCAAATCTAAGTAAATTTCGATTTTGCCCATGGCTGCGGGCTATGGAATCTATACATAAGGAAGACATACTAAGTGCACTACCATCATATACAACCTGGCAATACAATATGCCCATAACATAGGTACCGTCTTCAAATCATAACATAGGCCGTTACATATCATATCATTCATATTTCATCATAATCATACTTGCATACTTGCATACTTGTCATATTATAGATTTCAAAAGAAATCAAATTTCTCATAACATGTCATCATACATGACTCCTTACATAAGAAAGACATACTGGGTGCACTACTAGCATGTACAACCTGGCAATGCAATATGTCCATAATATAGGTACCGTCTTCAAATCATAACATAGGCCGTTACATATCATATCATTCATATTTTATCATAATAATACTTGCATACTTGTCATATCATAGATTTCAAAAGAAATCACATTCCTCATAACATGTCATGATACATGACTCCTCACATAAATTCATGACCTTTCATAAATAATTTAATGCATAAATCTTCACATATAATCATGATTTAGGTATATAAAAAGGGGCTTCCAATGAAGGGTATACATGCATAAAACTCTTATAAAAGGAAACATGCCGTTTACCGTATAATGTGTAAGGGTATGATCATGCTACTTATCTCGTATTGCTAAATTCAAAGTCTCACTTCGTAAATTGTTACCTTAGTGAGGTAGAAGAAGATTTGTCATGCGATAGTGGGAGTGGCCAGATTTGCTGTGCTAGACGTGGGCATGCGTGACACTAAGGAATATGAGGAAAGGGGAAGATATATAGAGAAATTTGGAGATGGACGACGAAGAGTTAAAGTTGGACTATGATAGTGATCGATGGATGAGATCAGAGTTTGAATTAAAGATATATTTTACAATTAAGTAGTTGATTGAGAATGACTGTGACTGTATAGGTAACTACAATCAGTATTGATTTTAAATTGAAATAAATTTATAATAGCCGCTCTTTAAATTCTAAAATGAGTATAACTTGTTCAATAAATAATAAATGGGATTTAACTTAATTATTAAGTCTAATTAAAATTTATAATCAACCTGAATAACTTATCACTCCCGAGTTTATCCAATATAACCCATTAAATATAATTTAGGCTCAATAAAATTTATCAATATTCCAACCTTAGAATTATTTGGCCGGGTCATTACATAAGGTGATTTGTTTTGTAGTAATGGAGTAGGTTGGCGATTGATGAGGTAGGTGGCAATATGAAAAGCATGAGGCCAATAGGATATGGGTAAGGAGGCATCATGAATAAGGGTGAGTCCAGTTTGCACTAGATGACGGTGACGCTGTTCGAAGGCTCCATTTTGTTGAGGGGTGTGAGGTGCGGTGGATGGAAAGATATGATTTGAGACCAAGAAATTCACCACCATTATCATAATAGAGGCTTTAGATCTTTGTTTGGAAACATGTTTCAACAAGAGTTTTGAATTGTTGAAATATACTGCGAACACCAGATTTGGCATCCATAGGATAGAACCACATATATTTTGTATAGTGATCAACCAGAATGAAATAGTACCGAGATCCATCAAGTCCAACACAATGAGCAGGTCCCCAAATATTAGTATAGAGAAGGTCAAGAGGAGCATAACTTTGAAGACTAGTGGAGTGAAAAAGTTGTTGATGTGCTTTATTAATATTGTAAGAAGTACATAAAGGAGGTAGTTTATTATTTTTAACTAGAAGAGAAAAAGTGTTAACAAGGTTTTGAACTATTTTGAGGGACGGATGTCCAAGACACTTGTGCCACCCATCAATCGAGGTTTGTTCATGCACATAAGCAACCAGTTTTTGAGAAGGAGCCACCAATGAATCCAGGAAGGTGTAGACGCCATTTTCACATGCACCTCTTAGTAGGGTTGCCCCCGTGATTTGATCCTTCACAAGAAAATAATAAGGGTGAAACTCAATGAATACATGACTTTGAGATGTGAAGTGATGAACATAAATTAGAATTTTGCTGATACTAGGAATACAAAGAGTATCATGTAAGTGAAAAATCCGTTTGGGTGAGCGTAAAGCCAAAGAACCAATGTGTGAGACGGGCAAACTTGAACCATCACCAATAACAACTTCATCTGTACCATTATATTTTGAATGAATAGAGAGATTGTTAATATCACCAGTGATGTTATTGGAGGCAGCGGAATCAATTAGTGGAAGTGGAAGCACAGTTTACACTTACTTCAGTGGGATGCAACTAAGGGAAACATTTAGCAGTATGTCCCAATTGATCACAAAATAAACATTTTGGCTAATAACGACGTTGGTTTGAATTGGACCTACCAGAGGAATTATTGTAGTGTTTGACATCATGATTGGACCCATTTGACGCATGGACTCGGGCTGGCAGCCCCGTTTGAGACCCACTAGATGGACCACTCGAATTGAATTTACGAGTGGTGTAATTCATAAAGGTGATGTGTTGTTGGGTTGCAATTTCTAGACACCGTAGATAACTCTCGTGACCCACAAGGAGGTCATGAAGCTCTTTGAGCACCAGTGACCTCTCTCGAGCTCGAATTGCAGCAATCTCGCGAAAGTCAGAACCCAGTCCATTTAGGACATAGAGGGTCAGATCTTCATCAGAGATGGGATGGTCGATGAGGGCAATTTCTTTGGCCAGGGCCTTCAGAGCATGCAGGTAGTCAGAAATCGATCAGTTTCTGGGCTGGATCAAGGTGAATTTTTCCTTGAGTTGCATAACTCTGGTTCTAGATTTCCTAGCATACATAGTGTTTTGTTTTATCCATGCTTCATGAGAAGACTTGGCAACGACGATAAGCGGTGTGATTGTGAGGGAGGTGGAAGCCAGTATGGCGCTAAGTATGAGCTTGTCTTGCTGAACCCAGTGGGTTTTTTTCAAGGCCGAGGATGGAGTGCCAGTGGGGGACGGAGATAGGGAGACACCATTGACATAGTCTAATAAATCATAACCAATGGGAAGAGCTTCAAATTGAGCACGTCATTGGAGAAAGGTGGATGGAGTCAACTTTTCATTGATTTGAGCAGTGATGTTGAGAGCTACAAGAGAAGTTTTGGTGGAGGAAGGAGGTTGGGTATTGGAAAGGAAAGATGATGTGTGCGCTGTAGAGGAAGACATTTCAAAAATGGGGATCGATGACTCGTTGGAGAGTGGCTCTTCTGACACCATGTAGAAAATCAAACACTGCTCTGATGTTTCAATGAAATTTTTCCACACTTTCCATTGATGATTAGTACACAATATATACAAGAATACAAATCTATTTAAGGTAATTACACTAATGTTGTCACTGTAATGTTCCTATATTTACACATTGCAGATATGGAAAGGTTTATGACAGCCATGATTATAGCCTAAACTTAATCTCATTTGACTTTGGCTTGATTTGTGCAATCATCCTTAATAATACTTAGCGATGAAATTTAGTACTCTTGTTGATGTGTAAATATATTAGCTAGGGAGTCCATACACTCTTACCATATTGAACAGTCACATCCATAATTAAATATACGAGTAATATTAGATAAAAGTTCGATTTGGACATGCCAATTAAACCCAGAACAAACATAACTATTAGGGCTATAAATAACAATATTACTTGATAAAAGTAAGATTAGCTCGGTTAAACTCGAATTTAGCTTGATTTGTTTATTAAATACACTATAAGAAAGACGAGCATTCGTGATAGATTATTTGCGACGAGAATGACTATTTGTAATGAAAACAAACCAATCAAATTCTTTTTTTAAAGCCTTACCATGCATGTACCTTATATTTTTTGAAGGTGTCCACGAAATAAGATTATTTAGCCCCTCCAGATTCAAATCTTAGTACATATATATATATATATATATATATATATATATATAGCCTAATGTAGATAGTGAGTTGAAAATGAAGTTAAAAAAAATATTATAAAATTAAAATATTGTTATAATATAATTTTTATCGTGCGTAGATCTAGAATAGGAAGAGTTTGCAGGGAAGAAGATCATCAAATCAGGGCTTATCCAGGCTAAGAAGTGAGGATCCGGTACTCTTATCGTGACTGGGTGAATGACATATATAGCGACAAAGAAAGAGGGAACTTCTTCAAGGGTAAGATGGGAATTGAACTAACGGCTTCCTGGCTACCCAAAGACAAAATATGAAAACTGCCTTTCTAGTTGGTCGACGTTTTCTTTTTTGAATCATTTTCGTCTATCTAATCATTATAATTTATTTTTTAATTTTAGTATAAAATAAAATAAATAATTTAATTCTTTTAAATATTAAAATAAAAATAATTTAATTTAATTTTTAACTTTTATTACAATCTATCTCATCTCATTTACAAAAACAAACGAGACACACTCAGCCATGGGTATCGTTTGACAAGCAACCAGCTCCTTCTTATTTCTCATCCCAATTTTCGCTTTGGCAATATTAATTTAATTTCCTTTTTATAAAAACAAAAATGCGATAAACAAATTATATATAATTGCATTGGCGTTATTAGATTAGGAAAGAGAAAAGGTTATTTTTGAATGTTAAAGATGAACGACGGGCCCAAGCCAATGGTCAAAAATAAAAGAATTACCATTTCTCATCTATTAGACCCGTCCTACCTTCAAAATGTTTATCTTGACAAACTCCGTTAATCTTTTATCAAGCCCTTCGCGCATGACGTCCATGAAGAAACTCGTTTCTCTATGTTCTCAATTAATAACTTTGCATACCCCTCGCCGATCGACGGACTTCCACACATCTATCTTGACTATTATACCCTCCTGCCTCCTACGTCGAAGCTTCTTAATTAAGAGATATAATCACGAGGAACAGCAGTGCGTGCTTTACGCCATGGACCATGGTATTTAATTAGTTAACCTTTCTCATGATTGCAGAAAGTCGAAAAAGGAGCAGAGAGAGAGAGCGAGAGGTGTAGGTCATCCATTAAGAAGGGCTCATTTTGGAATGATAACTAGCCGGCAAAGGATCAAGGGTTTGCACTTTTGTCTCTTTCTCTTAATTTGTCCTCGCCTGTTCTTTGGCGTTATATGTCTGTCAGCATGTTTTCTTCGAGTAATGATGGCTTACAATCTAATTATATTTTATTTTTAATTTATTAATAAAATAATATATTTTTAAATTTCAAATTCATCAAATTAAAATTAAAATTAAAATTAAAATTAAAATTAAAATTAATATTTCAAAAAATATTATTTTATTAAAAATGGTAGAAAAATTCTAAAGGGCGGTTGTTTTATCATTTCTCTTCTTCTTCCGACGCACACCAACAGAAATTTACGCAGAATTGAAGCTTACTATTTTATATAAAATTGGATGATAAAGTTCTTTATAAACTCATCTCAATTTATTATTATATTTTTTAAACAATTTTAACATAAAATATAATATATAATTCAATTTTTTTTAAAATTTTAAATAATAATAATATTAAAAATAATATTCTAACAATATTTTATCATCACATCTTAACTAAACTCAACTCAATTCAACATTTAAATACATAATAGGTATTAAAAGTTCAAAAGTTCAAAGGAAATTTTACTGACGGATCAAATATATTTTGGGTTCTTTAAAAAAAAAAAAAGTCATCAAGATTTATAAAGTTTTGGAAGAAGAAATGGTTTCATATATTAAATGTTTTTTTATAATATATCCATAAATGAGTTGGGGAAAGGAAAAAATATTCAAAAAAAAAAAAGAATTAATCTAATATTATGGTGCATTTTTCTTATGTTAACGTACAAATACTATGATGGCATGCTTATAGAAAATCAAACACTGCTATGTTGTTTCAATGAAATTTTTCCACATGCACTCTGATCAGTACACAATATATGCAAGAATGCAAATCTATTTAAGGTAATTACACTAATTGTTGTGACTGTAATGTTCCTATATTTACCTAGTACTGCAGATATGGAAAGGTTTATAACAGCCATGATTATAGCCTAAACTATCTCATTTGACTTTGGCTTGATTTGTGCAAGCTTCCTTAATATGCCCCCCGCAATACTACGCTTCTATCGGTAAGACCAATCTTGTGCCTAAGAGTTTTTGTACGTTGCCGTGAAAAGGGCTTTGTGAGCAGGTCAGCAGTTGATCTTGGGTGTGAACATGGCAAACATGAAGAGTTCCAAGTTGAACTAAGTCACGCACAAAGTGAAGATCGATCTGAATATGCTTCATCCTTGAGTGTTGGACGGAATTGAAACTAAGATGTGTGGCTCCAAAATTATCACACAAGAGAGATGGTGGAGCTTTAAGTGGGAATCCAAGTTCATGAAGACGATTAAGTAACCACATAGTCTTAAAAGCTCCATTAGCAAGAGCTCTATGTTCAACCTCCATAGATGAGCGGGCACCTGCTCTCTGTTTCTTGGAGCTCCATCTCCAGCTGCCTCCTCCATTGCCTACCACCTCCATCTCTATTTATTGGGCTTGCTCTTTTCATTTCCTACATTTTATTTAATTTCAGTTTAAAGTTTATAAAATATTTTTGAGATATTTGGCTTAGACTTTTGGGCACTTTATTTGCTGTTTATTTATTTCGTGTTATTTATTTTTCTCATTTTTTTAAGCTTTCATTGAACAATAATTACAATTGCTATGGATTAATTTTGAGAATTTGTGCTTTGAATACAAGGATGAACCCTAGAATCTTATTTTGGGGCTTTTCAATTTTCAATTCATATTCTGTCAATTACTTCCTAATCTAGTTTAATTCTTAGATTAGTTTTATTAATCTCTTAGTTCCATTGCATTTTAGATCGATTAAAGCTTAATTATAACTTAAATAATTTCTGTTTTATTGTTTAATTTTCAGATTAATTAAGATTGTTAGTTTTTTTTTACATTTCATTTCAATACTCAAAAATTCAAAAATATGAATCTAGTCCATGACTCAGCATCATCTTGCGGCAAGCTATGTTGGAATCGTACCCGAATGATGCAGATCTTACCGGTCGTGAGTTCCTCCTTATGCACAAGGTGCTCTGTTGGTCTCCCTAGTTCTTCTTCGTATTCAGTCGAGCATGGGAGTTGCTGATAGGCCAAGTGAATCACCGCGAGTTTTTGATACAGACGAACTGGCGAAGGGTCCCAGAGGACAAGGTTGTGCGTCCGTCGGCTACTTCTTATAAAGAGCGATGTATTATGGTTGTCCGAGAATGGGTGCAGAATGACCCCGAAAGCGTCTTCTTTGAAGTCCTTTTCGAGGAAAGCTTAAGAGGTTCTCTGCCTCCCCTTGGTCACCTTCCTTCTGATGATAGGGCAACCGCGGCCAGGCCTTAGCTTAAGAGGTTTTCTGCCTCCCCTCTGGATGTTATAGTCGGTGAGGGTCTGCACGACAAACCGGTCCCCCAGGCTGACCACCCAGTGGAGGATGTTGCAATCGGTCCTAGCCCGAAGGGTTTGTGTGAAGGTCAAATGGCTCCTCCTAAAGTGGCTGCGGAATCACCTAAAATCGAGGGATTTGTAGAAGTCCTCCCTCCTTTGTCCCAGTTGGCAACAGAAGGGAGTCGTGAGGAGGCCATCAGTCAGGTTGTCAAGTGCTTGTCTAGCTTCTTCCACGAGGTTCGGCCATTTCTTTCCTATCCCTTCCTTTCTTCTTGCTTTTGAGTCTCCCCTTACTAATTGTTGTATGCCGATCCTTTTTATCGCCAGGGTACTTCTCAGCTGGAGCTTTTATTGTTGATGGTCAAAAGGCTGTTGTGCAAGAGAACCTGGGCTATCACTTGATGACTAAAACTTCCCTTGACTATGCTCGCAGCGAAAGTGAAGAAAGGGAATTGTTGGAGCATGAACTGGAAAGGATGTGGCTTGAGCTAGCAGATGAGCGCAAGAGGGTGAGGAAGCTGGAGCGCCGTTGGAAGAAACACAAGAGGAAGGCGAAGGAGGAGAAGGAACAATTGGAGCCGCTTAACCAAAGTCTTTGGGATGACTTATCCCAAGTGTGGGATGTTGCCCTTTCCCTAGATAGGCAGCTGAAGTTGTTCCTGGGAATCCATGATGAAGCGTGGGGACGCGTAGTTCTCGAGGGTCGTAGGTCGATGCAGGAATTCCTCTTGGGGAGTCCGAAGCTACGTTCAAGGTCCTTCACAAAATACATGCAAGGCCTTGTGTTTGCCAAGATTCCTACCAACACAGCAGCATTCAAAGTCAGTCGTGACCTGGGAAGGAAAGAGATGCCCTATGCTTTCTAGGATCCAGTTGTTCCCGCATTGGCCGCAGCAAAGCCGAATGATCTTGCTCCTGGTGCTGTCGAAACTGGTGCTCCCGACGCTTAGACTTGACAGCTTCATTGTTTTGTTCCTCCTTTTTCTTTTGGTTGTACACATGTACCTGCAATTTGTCGCCCAACAACTTGTATATATTAATTAGTAAAAATACCTTATTCTTTACATCTGTTTTTTTTAGCATTCTCCTTTCTTTGGTTTGGTGACTGGCTCGAGGAAATTTCAGCATAGGAGTCCGTAGGGCTACTACGCCCCCCTCAACCTTGCGCCAGCCGGCTATTCTTTCATCCATGTTGCACTTGTTTGTTTTTACTAGACAGTCGTCCTCAAGATGCGGCTCTTGATTTTTATTTTTTATGCCTTCCCAGTTTAGATGTCCGCTAGCTTTAGCTGCGTTCCACGTTACTCGTTACAAAGTCGGCTACACTTTGTTGTTTTGATGACCATACCCGACCATACCTTTCCCATCATTTCATTCCTTCTTCTCATGTGGTCGTAGCCTGGGGCTGGGTTCGAGGATTTTGTGACTCCCCCCCCGCTAGCACCAGGCTTGAACCTGTCGACTCTGCTAGCCGATAGCTTTCTTGACCCGCCTCATCGTACAATCTTCCAGTGGGGCTAATCCCTTGACCCGCCTCGGGTTGGATCCGCCTCCTTCGTTCGCATTGGTGGCGAGTTTCCTGGTCAGTTTGGAGCCATATCCACCCTTATTTGGTTTGGCTTTTCGTATTTCATTCAACCTATGCTCTATCTCAAGCTCCGTGTCCTCGATTGCTTGACCTTCTTCACGAAAATGAATATGATCTGCAGACGTATCTGAGGTCTCGAAGGGTACGAACCAACTCGCAAGTTCTTCAATTGTGCGACTTCATTCTGCTTCCTGATCGAAATTACACAGATTTATTCTTTCTGCTTCCTTCGAGCTACTCCACAGCTGCCGTTCCTCATGTGGTAATGCTCATAAAAAATGAAGCCTTCCTCAAGCATCCACATACATCACATGAATGCAATGATGCTCAAACATTTCCATCTGTCTTGATTGTTTGGCTAACACCTGTTGTTTTTTTCTAAGGCGCTCTCTGATACGACGTTCTCTTTGTTCTCTCAACTATGCCATTGAAGAAACAGACATACATGGGGTCTTTCTAGTTCGTGCCATCCCCTGTTTCAAGGGTTTGGTAGGTATACACATGATTACCACACTTAAACTAACAAACACGGAACAGAAAAATTTCTCATAGAACAAAACATTCACAACATATATATATATATATATATATCACACAATTCATGCATACATCAAGAGTTCTAAGATACAAACAAATGAGGATATTCGCTTCTCATCGTATCCTCCCGTTCCCAAGTTGCTTCTTCAAATTCGGATTATTCCAAAGCACTTTCGTTCGAGGTATCTTCCGATTCCTCAACTTATGTTCCTTGCGATCCACGATCTATACTGGCCATTCTGTATAAGACAAGTTGGGTTGAAGCTGAATCTCGTCGGGCTCCATAAGTACAGGCCATTTTTCTCTGAAACTCTTCTTCAACGTTGACACATGAAACACATTATGTATTCCCTGCATCTCTGTTGGCAGATTCAATCTGTAAGCTACTGGACTAACTCTTTCGATTATCTCATAGGGTCCTACGTATCGGGGACTCAACTTTCCCTTTTTACTGAAATGTACGACTCCTTTCATGGGCGATACTTTGAAGTATACCCAATCTCCTACTCCAAACGCCAAACTCCTATGTCGGTTATCGGCATAGCTCTTCTGTTTGCTCTGGGCTGCTTTCATTCTTTCTTGAATCACGGCTACTTGTCTCTGAACTTCTTGTAAATATTTGGGTCCTTGCATTTTCCTTTCACCCACTTCATCCCAATACAACGGGGATCTACATTTTCTTCCATACAAAGCCTCGTAGGGTGCCATCTGAATAGTAGCCTGAAAACTATTATTGTAGGCAAATTCCACCAAAGGTAGGTGACTTTTCCAATCACCACTTAGCTCCATAACGCATGCTCGTAACATGTCTTCCAAGGTCTGGATTGTAAGTTCCATCTATCCGTCTGTCTGAGGATGATAAGCACTGCTAAAATTCATACGAGTGCCTAACATCTTTTGCAAATTCTGTCAAAAACGTGAAGTAAAATGGGTATCTCAGTCTGATACTATGGTCTTAGGTACTCCATGCAATCAGATGATTTCCTTAACATAGATTCGAGAAAGTTTCTCCATAGAATCTGTGTTAGCTATGGGTAGAAAGTGTGCGCTCTTAGTCAATCGGTCAACTATAACCCATATCGAGTTCTTTCCTAAAGACGTCCTTGGCAGACCGATAACAAAGTCCATTGACACATCATTCCATTTCCACTCTTGGATAGGCAATGGCTGTAATTCACCTGCCTGTCTCTGATGTTCAGCTTTTACCATCTGGCAGATGGAGCATTTTGCCACAAACTCAGCAACTTCCTTCTTAATTCCATCCCACCAAAACTGACCTTTTAAATCTCAGTACATCTTTGTAATGCCAGGGTGCGTTGTGTAAAGGGTGCAATGAGCCTCCCTTAGTAACTTTTCCTTAAGTTCAACAATGTTAGGAATTACTTTCCTCTCCTTATAAAAGAGCATCTCATTCCTCCCAATAGAGAGATGTTGTGGCTCTTCTGATTTCATAATCTTCTGTCGAAGCTTCTTTAGTTTCTCATATTTGCTCTGTCCTTCTAGGATTTCTTCTTCAGTCACAGATATGAACTCCTGTACTATTGCAAAAATAGCATATCGCTTAGGATCTCCTATCATTAGGTTCCTCAATCTTGCTAAGACCAATGGTAAGTCTATATGAGCCTTGCGGCTAAGTGCATCAGCTACAACGTTAGCCTTTCCGAGGTGATATTTAATCTCACACTGATAATCACTAATGATCTCCACCCATCTCCATTGCCTCATATTCAAATTTTTCTGACTGAACAGGTACTTTAGACTTTTGTGGTCCGTGTAAACTTTGCATTTCTCTCTGTACAAATAGTGTCTCCAAATTTTTAGTGCCGTTCATGGGTAGGATAATTCCATTCATGGTCTTTGAGCTAAAGCGAAGCATAAGCGACAACTCTTCCTTCTTGCATTAGAACGCATCCCAAACCTATCTTAGAGGCGTCACTGTAAACTACGTAGGCTTGTGAGGTTCTTGTAATGCCAATACTGGGGCCGAAGTCAACCTCTTCTTCAATTTCTGAAAACTCTTCTCACACTGCTCAGTCCAGACATATCTATCATTCTTTCTTGTCAGCACCGTTAAAGGGCTAGAAAGTCTAGAAAACCCTTCTACGAACCTTCGGTAGTATCCTGCCAAACCGAGGAAACTACGTACTTCATGAGCATTAGTTGGCCTTTGCCATTTCGTCACAGCATCAATCTTGGCAGGGTCCAATGCCACTCCTTTACTAGAAATCACATGTACCAAAAACTTCACTTTGTAGAGCCAGAACTCACACTTACTAAGTTTGGCATACAGCTGATGTTCCTACAATATCTCTAGTACAATCCTCAAATGCTTCTTATGCTCTTCCTCATCATGAAAGTAGATCAATATGTCGTCTAAGAACACCACTACAAAACTATCCAAGTATTGCCAGAAAATCCGATTCATCAATTCCATAAATGCGGCTGGGGCATTTTTCAGCACAAAAGGCATGACTAGGAACTCGAAATGTCCATAGCGAGTTCAAAAAGTAGTCTTAGAGACGTCTTGCTCCCTGATTCTAAGTTGGTGATATCCAGATAGTAGATCAGTCCTTGAGAAAACCGTAGCTCCTTGTAATTGATCCAACAGATCGTCTTTCCTTGGCAAGGGATATTTATTCTTGATAGTCACCTTATTCAAATCCCTATAATCGATACACATTCGAAGAGTCCCATCCTTCTTCTTAACAAACAAGACTGGTGCTCCCCTCGGCAATGAGCTAGGTCGGATAAAACCCTTCGCTAGAAGCTCTTCAATTTGCACTTTAAGCTCTTTCAATTCTGCTGGGGCCATTCGATAGGGTGCCTTTTGCACTGGGGCTGTGGCCGGTTCAAGCTCAATTACAAATTTCGTCTCTCGATCTAGAGGTAATCCGGGTAGTTCATCGGCAAAGACCTTAGGATAATCCTCAATCACAAGGATTCCTTGGATTTCTTTAGGTCTTACCATTACGTCCCTCATCATTACTAGATAAACATCGTCCCCGTTCACCAAACTCTTCTTGACTTGTTCGGCTGTTACCGTAGACAGATCAAGCCAAACAGTCTCACCCATGTAATAAATCCTTTCGCGTGCAAGTAGATTGAACACTACCTCCTGACTTTGACAGTCTCTCTGGGTGTAATTCCTAGACAACCAGTCCATTCCTAAGGTTAGATCAAATTCCATTATGTGAAAAACAATCAAATCCGCAGTCAAGACAAAGTCTGCGATTTCCAAAGAGCAATTCTTAACTACACTTGTACAACCAATTACCTTCCCGTCGGGAATAGCTACTAAAAATTTCCGAGACATTGGCTCAGCCTCGAGCTCACATCGTTGTACACATCTACTAGAGATAAAAGACCTTGACGCTACGGAATCAAACGAAGCACACACCACGTACTGCTTCAATCTAACTTTACCTAAAGAGGTAACTATAATTACTCAAGATTCGCAGATATAGACTATCTATGAATTAAGGAAAAGTTGGAAATGTTACCAGTAATTACTCCCGCATCTGCCGTCTCATCAGCTTCTAGGTCTACCTCTCCTGGCGTAATAGCATAAACCTTGGCTTTTCCTACAGTCTTGGGTTTAGCGTTTGGCGTTGACACTCGTCCAAGTGTAAGCTGCAAACAATCCCGGATCATATGGCCGGTTTGACCACATCTAAAACACGCTCCCGGCCCTTCAACATTCTCCACTATGCCTTTTTTGCAGTAGCGACAAGGTGGCGGAGTGATGGGTACTACCTTCCCAACTACCATGCCCTTTCCTTTGCTTAGAGTTACAGGGGCCTTTTGCTTCCCCGTACTACTGCCTGACGAGTAAGGAAATTCCCTTTTCCTATCCGCTTGAGCCTGTGTGATTAGTCTTTGTTGCTCTGCCTCTGTTATCGAACCTACATTGACCAATTCTTGGAAATTTCCTATATGTAGGCATGCTACTTGATTTCGGATACGAGGTTGCAAACCGTCCTAGAACTTCCTTGCTTGCATCTTCTAGGTACTAATCAGATGAGGTGCAAACCTCCCCATTTCCATAAAACGAGCAATGTACTGATCTACCGGCATATTCCCTTGGGTCAAACTTTCAAATTCCAAAGCTTTTTGTTGCTTAGATGTCTCTGGAAAGAAACGATTATCAAACTCCGTCTTGAATTTTTCCCAAGTGAGGGCAGTCAAATTTTCCAATTCTTGGGCCAAAAGCTGTCGTTAGGTATGTCACCAAATTCCAGCTTCTCCTTGAAGCATATGACCCATGTACTGGACCTTATGCTCCTCTGAGCATCCGCTAATTTTGAAGGTTCTTTCTAAATCCATAAGCCACTTTTTAGCCTTTAAAGGTTCTTCCGGTCCAACGAAATTCGGGCATCTATACACCATGAACTTCTCATAAGTACATCCTTGTTCTCCTTTAGGCGGTACTGCTTACTTCTACTTGACATATGACTTATGACCAAGCATAACATGTTCATTTGATAGCATGATAACATAAACTATAAAAGATATCAAAACATATACATGGAACCATGAAACTTGCTTAGGCCGAAACTCATAGGTACAAAAACATGAAGATTCATCTCATAAACATATTCCAAACCTCAAGCATATATTATAGAAATCTAAACATGGTAAACTAAGACATAAAATCATAGGTTTTTGACTAAGTCTGAAACTTTCAAAGCATGTTCAAACCGAAACTTCATATTGCATAAACAATCAACCTCAAACAAGTGAAAACCGAAACTCATAGGCATATTTTATGGCATTTTCATCACAAATCTGAAACATATAATTTCTTCCTTAGAGTTACTCAAGATCATATTATCATATTCAAACAAACAACCAAGAGATAACAAACAAAGCAATCAAAAACCATAAAAGTATTTACACAATCATATACGAATATTAACCAAGAGTAAGTTGAGTGTATACTTACAAAATCCATGTAAAGGAATACTAGGAAGCTTTAAATCCAAACATACTATATTAGAAAGAGCATCTAAAACCCTACATCTTGTTCTTGAGTGTGCGTGTGTATTTCTAGGGCATCACTTGGTCTTAAACCATTTGGCTTCTATGATTTTTAGGTTAAAACCCCTTCATTTCACTCATAAAATAAAACAAAACCTAAAGTAAGCAAGATACATGTGGTGGTCGAAACATGGAGGATGAACACCCCTTCACTAATCGGCCTCAAGGGTTTTTCTTGAAAACCCTAAGTTATTCCAAGAAAATGGTAGAAAGTGTGTGTGTTCTATCTTTCTCAAAGTCTAATGAGATTTGAATCTCATTTTTGGATTGAGAAAAGACGTGTGTGTGCAAGACTTAGAGGAAACCGATCCTTACCTTGCTAATCTTTGGTAGTGCCGAAATCCCTTCTCTTGCAAGGATCCTCCTTGTTTGGTTGGAAATAAAATATAAGAAAATGAGGGAACTTTTAAATGAACAAGGGAGAATTGTGTGGAGAGAGTGAGCTCAAATCCGAAAAATGGCAAGGGAAAAGCCCCCTTGGCATAAACCCTTCTCTTTTTATATGAGACCCTTCACTTCCCTCCTTCGTTGCATCCAAATTTCTTGCATGGATGACAAGTGGAAAGGTTTCTTCTTCCCCCTTCCCCTATTGCCGAAATGCCTCTTGGAGTTCCCCACTTGGATTGCAATGGAAAGAGACTCTTTGGGGGGTTGGCATGTAGGACTCCTCCTCCTTGGCCGAAATTCCTTCTCTCCCCTTTATGCCCTTCCTTTCCTTAAACAAGTAAATATCTCTTCAAGGGTAGCTTGGTAAAACCGTACATGCCTTTTCTTATTCCCAACAAGTAACTCTTGGCATGAAAGACAAGTGGCATTGGGCATGTGCCATAGCCCTAGCCGTCCTCTCCATTTTCCTTTCCCAAGATATTGCTTCATCTTCCAAGCACTCCTTCCCTAGGTGACCTTTCATATACCATTAGTCTAAAATTCACTAAGTGACAAGTGGCAAGTGAATGGAATGTTTGGGAGTGTACTAGCCGAAACCCTAAGGGCAAAATTGTCCTTGATACAAAAGTCTCTTCACAAAATCTTCTAGAAACTTAGTGCATGCTTGACACATGGAAAAAAGCTAGCTAAATTCGAAATCCTATATGCCTCCCTTCACTTTCCTATGCAAAACTTCTAGAAAAACTCCATTTCACTTCCCTAGTCCATTTCCAATAAACCTACATTGACACTCAAATTCTGGACAAAAACAATGGGCTAGGTGGGCATGCCCATCTTGGTGCCTTCCTACACCTCTCTTTCCCCCCTTAACCCACTATTAAGACTAGATTCAAAGTGTAACATTCTAATGACACATGGCACTAGTAACTTAGAATTAGATCATGGGCCTAAGCCATTGGACCTAAGTTTCTAAATAGGGCCAAAATTCCAAAGTAAAGTAGGGCCACTCTTCTTTTGGGCTCAAGTTACTACATCAAAGGTTCTAAGGCCTTCCAAAGTAACGAAGGCTCCTAAAATGCCATGACAACCTAGAACGAATTCTAAGGGCCAGCCTAGAGAAAACTCGGGTCATCTCACAGGGCCCTTCCAGTGGCGCCAGACCTATTGTCCCCCCGTACTGCCATCTACGGTGGACTCGCCATCCATCTACTTTAGCTCTTGGATGTAGCATTCTCAAGCTAAGACCTGTTCACCTCAGACTTCTCCCACTCCTTGGGGAGTTGAAAACTTCATCTTGAGGTGGTATGTCAATGTGACGGCTTGTAAATTGTTGAGGGTAGGCCTCCAGATAATGGCATTGTATGATGACGAGGTCTTGACTACTAGGAAGTCAACCATGACAGGGGCCGTACAGGGGTTGCTACCAACGAGGATTGAAAACTTGATGGTTCCCACAGGCTGAACCATACTTTCAAAGAAACCTCTCAAGGGAATAGGGGCTGGCTGCAGTCGAGCAGCATCTATGCCAATTTTGGTGAAGGGTCCCTAAAATAGGATATCTGCAGAAATCCTGTTGTCGATGAGGATTCTTCGGGTGGTGAAGTTGGCGACGAGCATAGTGACCACTAACGCATAACCCCTTCCTCGTCTTCCCCTGTGAAGGAGATGACAGGGGTAGGGTTACGCCTTCGATGCTTGGCGGGATGGTACTCAGCTGAGTACGCCTCATGATACCGGGCTTGCCTGGCATGTACTTTCTTGCTTAAGGAGGTAACACCCCTACCAACAAATCCTCCTGCTATGGTTCAAATTTTCCCTAGTGGTGGCCCCTGCTGCAGCGGAGAACGAGGATGATCTTGATGTGGTTCTCGTACCAATGGTCGCCACTGAGGACTGTCTACCCTCCTATGTCGGTTGCCTCGATCCTAGCTCCTCTCTCTCGACCTTCCTCTTCTTTCCCACTCCAGTCTCTGTGCTAGGGGGTGGCGTTGCCTCTCCTGTTCTGCATATTCCCTGCCCCTTACTGCGAGAAGCAGTCCTTAATATTGTGTGAGGTGGACTTGTGGTATGTGCAGTAGCACCGTGCTATTCCCCAATCGTCTTCCCTTTGTGCGGTGGAGGTATTGGCCTCGTGAATGGTGAATGTGGGCCAGTTGTACTATGGTCTGGGTCCCCTTGCTTGGAATTTCTCCCGTCGCTTTTCTTGGGAGCTCTTCTCTGGTTTCTCGTGGGGCTTAGCCTTGGCTGGGACCATCGTCCTTTTCTCCACCCGCTCCAACTCCTTCCTTCGTGGCTCCATCAATGCTCGAAGAGTGTCTTCTGCGTTGATGAAGTTGTCGGCCTGGTCCATGAACTCTTGCAATGCCACAGGAGTTCTCCTTGCTAGTTTGGGCATAAACTAGGATTGTGGCCAAACTCCTCCTAGGAGTGCAGCCAAGGTTATATTCTCGTCTCGGTAGTTGGTGAGAAGGTACGCCGCCAAACGCCACCTCCTTCGACTGGACATGAACTGGGTCTGGAACAGCCTGACCAGCTAGCCAAAACTGTCCATAGATCCAAGTGCCGGTCACCCGAACCACACAAGTGCCAGCCCCTTTAGAGTTAGCAGAAATGCTCTAACCTTTACTTTGCCTAGGAAGCCATGCAACGTCATGTGAGCCTTGAAACTTTCTAGGTGCTCAAGAGGATCATATATTTCCATAGCTGGGACCCTGAACTTTGGCGGTAAGGTCAAAACCATCACCTCCTCCGTGCAGGGTAGGCCAGTTCTTGTGAGCAACCAGTCCACTATTGACGTTGTCCCCATCTTTCTTGCTATCTCCTCATACTTTCCTTTGAGATTTTGGAGCTCATCTTGCTTGTTCTTCTGCTCCTCTTCTTTATTCGGCCCGACTTGCATGTTCCAGGACCCCACATGTTCACTGTCGCTTGACCTTGCTCCGTCAACCAGCTCCTGCCAAGGTTTTCTGAGTTTCTCTTTTTCCTTGCGAGGTGTTTGCACTTCACCAGTTAACTTTGTTACCCATTTCTCCATAGTTTTCAACTTTACTTTCATGGTGTATCCCATATTTCTCCTGAGTTACTCAGAACGGGTTGTCGCAGGCATGAAAAAGACACGCAAGAATCTATAACGATCCCACAGACGGTGCCATTGTTAACATCGTATTTCGCACACCTTTGGGCCAAGCTCCGACAACTCAGGTATTCGAAAATGGGCCTGCAAAAGATGGAGAGTAGTGCAACTAGGAGAGAGCAGCCTTGGGGCCAAGGAACCTCCGATGCCAAAGTTTGTAAATATTCTTGGAAGTTTATAAATAAGTAAAGGAGTCTAGGGATCAGAGAGAGATATTCTCATACCTAGGATCTTCTATTTATACTATAAGTCTGACGAGGACAGATTGTGCCTGCCCCCATGAAGTCCGCGTCCTTTGTACTGTTCCCTATGTCTGAGTTTTTTAATGCTGGGTGGCTCTGCGTCGGCATCATTAATGTGGTATGTAGCTCGGGTAGTGGAGCCATTAATGCGGCGTGGTTGTTCGATCTCCTTCTTTCAGACTATCTTCTTAATGGTCCATTGATGTCTTTCTTGTCAGTAGATCAAGGGTTCCTCACATATAATGCCTATTATGCGGGCGGGCACTTGAGGGCTAGATACTACTCGAGGGGCCTTCAGATCGACGAGTCACATACCTGCAGCACCATCCCCCTTGCAGGTTGTGTCCAAAGGACTTTTCCGATGGGCAGGGCCTTTGGTCTGAATTCCCTTTCATTCACAAGCTTCCTGGGCTTAATGGGGGAAAAATCCACTTACAGACTCAATCACAACTTTGTAGGCATCTAAGAAATGCAAAGCACTATATCGGTGCGTGGGGCCTACGTGCCTATTTTGAAAGGGCATGAATGGTCAAATCTTGAAGATCTGAGACCCTGAAATTTAATGGAAAGGTGCATGTGGCCTTTGGAGCTGGATTTCTGGCGGGCCCCACATGCCATTTTGGGCAAAGCCTGAGGCACACTTGCCCACAGCTTTTTTACCCTGCTTCTTGCTCCTTGTAGATTGGCGGCCCGAGAATCCGATGGTGCAACATGTGTAGCTCGCTAGTTGCAAGAAAGTGGTAGATCAACAATTTCCCATCCAAAAGAAGAAAGTACACAAAAACTTTACATTTAGTTTAGAATGGGAAGGAGAGAGGGAGGAACGAGCTAGAGCTGCTCCCCCGACCCTTCTCATATCTGCACCTTTCGTAGATTGAAAGTGTGGCTTTAGAGAGAGGAGAGGCTTTAGATTAGAGAAATGAAGGATTGGATCTGAGGTCTAGATTTTATTGGTTGACCTTTTTTCTTTTTTAAGGGTCTCACTTCAGATGTTTGTAACCTTTTTCTTCATTATTTCTATCTTTTTTATTTCTTGATCTCCTTTTTTTAATAGCGATATGTATGCATACACGGATTTTTCCCGAAGTACTATTATGCACGAACAAATGGATTTTGGTTATGCTTATTTAATCAATAATGTTAGATAAAGATATAAAGTATGCAAGCTTTGTGCAGACCATTTGAAAAAAAATGTGAGACCCAATATAAAAATGTTAGTTTTTTCATATAAATCTCATTTTTTTTAAGGGTTTGCGCAAAATTTGTAAAAAATTCTTAGAAGAAGATTATAAAAACAGGATACTAGATTAAACTATTGAATACAACATATTCACCCATGTTTAAAACATGCATGATTCAACCATTGGAAATAGATGACAAAACGGAAGGAAAGAATAAGAGAAGGAAAAGCGAAGTATGCAATCTCTCACAAACGTACGTAAAGCAAAGGTAGAAAGGGAACTGAAAAAAGAAAGAGAATGAGAAGAGAAGTAATGTATGGCTCGTAGAGAGAAAATAACTCTATTGTGGTTATTCAAGCTCAACGCTTAACCACAATAGAGTATCCTCTCTCAACCGTCTGCGAAAAGGCAATTTAAAATGTGGAGTTTATTAGTTTGTTTCTTCCCGCGCTTGTGGGAGGAAAAGGGCAGTGTATCTACTTGCTACGGTGGGTAGAGGAGGAGTGATTGAGGAGATAGAAGAGGTTTGTAGTCGACTGAGGCTAAACGAAGAAGAGAACACTCCTATTGAAGTTAATGGAGGGGAGGATGAGTGTATTAGGAGAAGGGGAGAAAGATGTTTGGTGGGGAAAATTTGTTTGACGAGAAGGATTGGGAGTGAAGTAGTGAAGGCGACGATGGAAAAGATAAGGAGGGTGGGAAAGCCTCTGGAATTTGAGGAGATTGGATTCAATTGCTTCGCCATAACGCTAGTGTGTGCAAGAGATAAATCCAGAGTTCTAGAGGGTTGCCCTTGGCTCTTTGATAATTTTTTCTTTGTACTGAAGGATGGGAAATTCAGACAAATCTGCTGGATTTTGATACTGAAAAGCTTTGGGTTCAAATGTTTAATCTCCCATTAGGATATATGAATAAATGGATGGGGGAACAAATTGGGAGTTCGATTGGGAGGGTTATAGAAGTTGATGTTAATGATGATGGCTTGGCTTGGGGTTGCTGTTTGAGGTTGAAGATTGAGTGTAATCTGAAGGATCCAGCGGTTCGAGGCAGAACAATCAACACTATGGGTGGTAAGATCTGGGTGCCTTTTCAATATGAAAAGTTACCAAAGATGTGCTTCAGTTGTGGATGAATTATTCATGGTAGGGATGGTTGTACGGGGGGAAGGGATCAAGATGTTGCACAATATGGTACCTAGTTGAAAGTAAAGGTGGTGAATAAAAAACAAAATGAGAGGAAGGGCAGTAACAGCCACGAGGAAAAAAATATTGAGAGAGGAGGGGAGGAGAGTATGGATGGTAAGAAGGGGAGGGATTGAGGAAGGGGAAGCAGTCTGTAGTACTGTCAAAGGAGAAAGAAGGGGGGAAAATGGCAGAAGAGGAGGAGGGGATTTTGGTCATGAGAGGTTTAACTGACAGTGATAAGCTTGGTCCAAAACTGCAAGGGGAGGAGGAGGTTACATCAGATGTTATAATTTCCAACTTTCCTCAGAAAGAACAACTGCCAGAGGTAGATCGAGTGACAAGCATGAAACCAATGGCCAGAGGGAAGATTACAAAAGGGAAAAGGAATTGGAAAAGGAGAGCAAGGGGGAAATATCAGACAAATGTGCTATGTCTCTCGAACCTTAACTCAAAACTTTCTTTAGTAGATGAAGATGAAGATATATTGATGTATGTGGGAGGAAAAAAGGCAAGGTTGGATGTAGGTGTAGAATTTGGTGTGGATTTCTGTGAGGTGGTGGCTGTGATGCAGCCCCACCTGCTATTTTGAAAATCATTAGTTGGAACTACCGAGGGCTTGGGAACCCTCGGACGGTTCAAGATCTTCATCTTATGGTGAAGAATAAGCAGCCCATTGTGGTTTTCTTGAAAGAAACCAAGGTGAATATAGGGAGATCGGAAAGGTTAAAAGGGAAGTTACAGATGGAAGGATGTATTGGTGTAGATTCAATGGGAAGAAAGGGTGCTTTAGCCATGTTCTGGAAGTATGAAGAAGACGTAGAGCTGGTTAATTTTTCACAATGGCATATTAGTGTACTGATAAAGAGGGAAGGGGAAAGAGGTGAGTGGATCTTTATAGGCTTTTATGGTCACCCTGATGTGAGTAAAAGGAAGTTTTCCTAGGATCTGTTAACAAGATAAGGCCCCTCGACCAAACTGCATGGTGTGTTGCTGGTGACTTCAATGAAGTCTTGGTATAAGCTGAAAAATGTGGGGAAGACTAGAGGAGTGAAAATGCAGGAAAGAAGGACTTTTCCTTTCAGATTTGAGGCAAGTTGGATAGAAGAAGAGGGGTATGAGCAGTTGGTTAGGTAAGGATGGAGTCGAGAGGGTAGAGCAGCAGATCCTATGAAGACAATTAGAGGGTTGTCGGAGGCTTTTAGGGGACCTTGTGGGTTGGTTCAGGAAAAAAGATAAAGAAAGGGTAAAAGGCATAGAGTTGCTCACAAAAAAAAATAAAAAATACAATAGGTGTAGGAACAAGAAGGGCCATAGAATGTAGAGGAACTCAGAACCCTTCAGAAAAATGTCGGTGTTTTGCTAGAGCAGGCGGACTTAAAGTGGAAGCAACGAGTAAAAAATAATTGGTACTGTATGGGAGATAAGGACACAAAGTTCTTCCATGCATGTGCAAACTAGAGAAAGAAAGAATGCCATAGATGTTGGCACCAGTCGGTCTTCCTTTGCCGACCTGGTGGCTGCTATTCCACAGCCCATCCTTGAGATGGTGCTGCCGCCTAGACCTCCGAAGGTGCTGGATGGTGAAGTCTACTTTCAGTTTTCCCATGAAGATATTATCAAGTCAGCAGAGCCCTTCCGTTACCCGGTGATTCCCAAGTTTTTGAAACAACGTATGTCCTTGGATGCTGTCCGTGCGTTCATACACAATCGTTGGGGTCTTTCGTCTCTGGTTGTCTCTTCTATGCGTAGGCCAAGGAACATGTTTGCTCGTATGACAAACGAGATTGCTTTCACAAAAGCTTTGTGGTGGGATGTTTGCGAGATCAATGGGATTTTCTATCGAGCTTTTCGTTGGACACCAGAATTCATGGAGGATGACAAGCCCTCTCGGGTTCCGTATGGATTTCTCTTCCGGGACTTCCTCCAAATTTTTATAGTGAAGCATTTTTTAGTATTCTCATGGCTCCTATTGGTACATTAATTCGTCGCGATAATCCGACGCGTTGTGCCACGAGAACAAATGGTGCGAGGTTGTGTGTTGAGGTTGATGCTGCAAAAGTCCCTCTATCTCATTTCTGTATTGGAGCACCAGGCTTGCCTTCGAGTAGGAAACAAGAAGTTGTTTATGAAACTCTCCCTGCCTATTGTTGTAAGTGTCGGATGCAAGGCCATAATTTGCAGACCTGCTAGGCTGATAAACTTGAGAAGTTAGGGAAGATTCGGGCATGGAAGAAAGGGCTGAAAGACACGGATGCGAATGGGGAATCTGATGTGGTTCGTGTGATGGCCCCAAGTGCAATTGTGAATAATCCGTCGTCTGATCCAGAGCGGTTAATTCACAGAAAGAAGATGTTTTGGTGCCTATATTGTCTATGGTACAAGTAGATGCTGATGGGGAAGTTCCAATAATTCCTGGAAATGATGCTAAACCACGAGTTATGGATAGTGTTGTGATCTCGCAAGATGAAATAGAGTTGGGGCAACCTCCTGTGGTTGCTTATGAACCAGTGCAGATGGCCTCTGCAAGGGAGTCTATGTCTGTTGTCACGTTTGTAGCCCAGGAGGCTAATTTGGATGCCGAGGAACAGGAAGTTGAACTTGTTGAGGAGCACCCGAGTTTGGATGTCATTGTTTCTTAACCAGAGCCAAAATTACAGCCTGAAGTTTTTCCATAGGATAAAGATTATCTGATAGAATCTGACGCCAATGAAGGTAAAAGAAAATATAAAAAAAGAGTTTTTTAAAAATGAGAAGTTCTTCTCAAGTTCTTGCTCGATTCTCTAACCCCTCTAAATGATTGATCCCATTTTTGTATGGAACATTAGGGGAGTTGGGACCTCTAAAGGTAGATTAAAAAAGTTCCTTGGTAAGTTGAGACCAAACATCGTTGCTCTTTTGGAGCCTTTTCAGAATCTGGGTGTTGCTAGGAGATTGGCACATGCTCTGAAATTTTATAACTTCATTTCAAATGAGATTGAGGGGGGGGGGGGGAATTTGGATCTTCTGGGATAGTACTCTGGAGGTGAGTTTGGTTCGTATGGGAGAGCAATATATTTCTCTTAGAGTAGGCGAAGGTGTTGAGAAGTTCTTGTTAACAGTTATTTATGCTAAATGTACAATGTCTGATCGGCGCATATTATGTGATGATCTCAGTACCCAAACTCTGGGCTTAGACCCGTGTATTTTTGTTGGTGACTTTAACATTATCCGGAATGATTCAGAGAGACACAGAGGTAGGCCTCAACCTCTTAGAGCTATGGAGGAATTTAATAACTGGATTCAACAGGGGGTTTGATTGAAATGGCTTCAAAGGGGAGTGTTTTCTGTTGGTGTAATGGGTAACATGGCCTTGCTCATTCTTGGGCACAGTTGGACCGTGTTCTGATTGATGCCTCTTTTCTCTCAATTTTTCCTAATGCTAATTGTTCATACTTGCCACGATCTACTTCGAATCATGCTCCTATGTTTATTGAGTTCAAGAAAGATCTTTCCTCTTATGGCTCAGCCCCTTTTCGTTTCCAACAGATGTGGGTGGAACACCACAAATTTCTAGATTGTGTTCAGCATGCTTGGGCATCTCAATCGAGTGGTTCAGCTATTCAAAATTTGATTATGAAGCTAAAATAGACTAAGGTTGCATTGCGGGATTGAAATAAAAGGGTTTTCGGCCATACGTTGGGCTGGATTGCTACTCTTGAGAATCGGGTCGAGGAGCTTGAATTGCAGCTTCAATCAAACTGGGAAGAAGATCTTGACCAAGAGCTTCAGGTGGCCAATTCAGATCGGGCAATTTGGAGGCATTGGGAAGAAATCTGACTGGCTCAAATGGAAAAGATAAAATGGGTGGTGTATGGTGATCGGAATTCTAAATTTTTTCATGATTGCTTAGCCATTAAAAGGCGTAAGAGGGTGCTAGAGATGCGTTCGAATGATGTGGTTTTTTAGTCTCTGAAGTTCGTCCACCAAGGTGCAGTTGATTATTTTTCATCTTTTCTCCAGGGTGATCTGCCGGTTGAGGATCAGAATCTTGAGGGTCTTATAAATCAGGTTATTTCTGTGGAGGACAATGCCTCCCTTGTTTGTGCGCCTTCTTTGGAGGAGGTTTTTTATGCTTTGTCCTCAATTCCGGTTAATAGTGCTCCTGGTCCTGATAGTTTTACTGGGAGGTGGTCAAAAATGATTTGTGGAATGCAGTGTTGGAATTCTTTGCCTCCAAGTCCCTTCCAAATTTTTTTACAACTTCTTATTTGGTTTTAATTCCAATGGTGGATTCTCCAATTGGTTTTGATAAGTTCCGCCCCATTAGCCTTTGCTAGGTTTTTAATAAATTTTGTTCTAAGATAATTGTGGATCGCTTAACTAGTCTCTTGTCTCATTTGGTTTCTTTGGAACAAGGAGCCTTTATTCCGGGTCAAAGTATCTTTGAGAATATTAGCCTTATGTAGAAAATGGTGGCAACATCATGTTAAAAGTAGATATGGCAAAAGCATATGATCGCGTGGATTTGAATTTTCTGATAAAGGTCATGTTGAGTTTTGGTTTCTCGCCTCAATTCTTTGATCTGATTTTCTTTTGTATTTCTAGTCCCTGGTATTCGGTTATTTTGAATGGGACAATAAAAGGCTTTTTTCCGAGAGGCCGTAGCCTTTGACAAGGTGATATATATCTCCTTACTTGTTTATTATTCAGCAGGTGCTCCTTTCCCGGTTTAATCACCAGAGTGTGGCTGAGAATAGATTTGGACACTTTCATCAGGCCCGAGGTACGCTTATTATTTCTCATTTAATGTATGATGATGATGTGGTTATTTTCTCTAATGGGAGCCAAAGATCGGTTCGTGTGCTTCTAAGTATTTTAGACCAATATGAAAGATGGTCGGGCCAGGCTATTAATAAATAGAAGTACGCCCTGTATTGTTCGAATAAAATCACCCCTACTCGTAAGCAACGCCTTCTCCGTAGCACGGGTTTCATGGAGGGGCACTTCCCGTTTCAATATCTTGGAGTACCCATTATCCTGGGTAGTCTCAAGCTATTAGACCTTGAAGGCATGGTGAATAAAGTGAGACAAAAACTCAGTGATTGGAAAATGTGGCTCCTGTCTTCTGGAGGGAAACTGATTTTATTGTGTCATGTCATTTCTAGTATGGCCCTTCACCTTTCTACTGTTTTACAGGTCCCTCAAGCAATAATCAGCAAGATCCATCTGATGATTAGATCTTTCTTTTGGGGAGAATCTAATGGGAAAGACAAAAAGAAATGGGTGGCTTGGAAACATATTTGTTGGCCTGTGGCTGAAGCAGGTCTCGAGTTGAGGCATCTCCAGGACACTCAGACAGCCTTGCACATGAGATTTGCTTGGAATCTTTTACAAGGTAACTCTCTCTGGGCAAATTTTTTTAAGGCTAAATATGTGGGTTCGAAACCTTGGTTCCTAGTTGATGTTGATAAAAGTTCGAGATTTTGGAGAATAGTTGCTCGCTGCATTCCTTTGATATTGAATAATTCTACATGGAGGGTTAGAGAATGAGATATTTTTTTCTGGTATGACAAATGGAGGGACAATGGCCCTTTGATTAATGACTTGCCTATTGTGGGTCAGCCCTTTTTGAAAATTAAAGAGTGTCAGCTGTCAGACAGTTGCGATGTGAATCTTCTAGAGAATTTGGTTGTCCTGGAGACTGTAGATGATATTTTAGCCTCTTTATCTAGGCAAAACTCTGGTAAGGATGTTCTTGTCTGGACCCCCTCAGAGACAGGTATGTTTTCTACTAAATCTGCATGGCATTGTATTAGAGTCAGAGGCTCCTTCCTTGATTGGCACTCTTGGATTTGGCATAAAAATCTTCCTTTAAAAATGTCAATTCAATTCTAGAAGGCTTGGCACAGGGCTTTGAGTGTGGATGATAGATTGTGCCGTATTGGCATTCCTATTGTTTTCAAATGTGATTGATGTATTGCAGGTCATTATGAAGACATTAATCATATTCTCTTTGAGGGAGATTTTCCTAAAAAATATGGTGTTTTTCGGCAACCTCTTTGGACTCACGATTGGTAGAAATTGGAAACTTCAAGTCTCCTCTTGGTTCTAGCCTGCTCAGTCCAACTCTCAGGTGGGTGTTATAATTGGCCTTCTGCTTATCATTGTTACTTGGAGACTTTGGAGAAGACGATGTCTAGCTCTAATGGAGGGCACATTGGAATCTCATGAAGCTGTTGTCAAATCTATTTGTGTTTGGATTGGTTCTCTCTATCAGGTGATTGATAATTCTTACAGATTTTCCTGGTTTGATGGTATGATTCTTAAGGCCATACGGATCAAACCTGCTCCTTTAAAAGAAAGGCGATGTAAAGTAGTCGAGTGGCATAAATCTCCACCAGGGTGGTTTAAATTGAATACGGATAGTAGTAGCCTTGGGAACCCAAGTTCTAGTGGTATTGGTGGAGTTATTAGCAATGATCTAGGACAGCTTGTGCAAGCGCTCGCCTCTGCTATTGGTTTTGGTTCAAATAATAAAGCAAAGCTTCTTGCGCTCCTTAATGGCTTACGGTAATGCAAATCTCTTCGTATTCTTAATGTGATAGTCGAGGTTGACTCGTTGGTGATTATTTCTTGGTGGAATAAAGGGCGATGTGGGGTTTGGTACCTGGAGGATTATTGTGAAGAGATTATTAGTTTGACTCAAGCTATTAATTGTTGTCTTCAACATGTATTACATGAAGGGAATAAGGTGGTGGATTGGTTGGCCAAGGATGGTGCCAATGGTGTTGATTTGGTCTACACAAATAATTCTATATTGCCTTGGCCCCTTAGAGGCTTGCTTCATTTGGACCTATCTGGTCTTCCCTCCTTAAGATGTCGATAATTTTGTTTTTACTTTTTGGCTTATTTTGTTTCTTGATTTTATTTGTAAGCTTGTTTAGATTTTTTTTTTCTGGGCTTGGGCTTTTTGGGTTTATTTCTCAAGGGTCTTGTTTGTTTCCACGGTTTTCCTCCGCTATGAGTGAGGAATTTATTAATAAATTTGGGAGGGAATCACTATTGGGCAGGTGACTAGCCACTCTTTAATAAAAAATAAAAATAAATAAAAAAAGGTCAAACTGGAGGTTGGATCAAGAAGGGATTACTGAAGCTTTTAGAGTTTATTTTTCTAAGATTTACAGAATTGCTGCTCCACCAAGTAGCACCATTGATTCTTGCCTAAATGCAGTAAAGGGTAGAGTCATAGCAAAGATGAATAATTACTTGCAGCAATCATTCACAAAGGAGGAAGTGATAGAAGCTTTAAAGACGATGGGTCCTCTCAAATCTCCTAAACCTGATGGTTATGGTGCCTGTTTTTATCAATTTTTCTAGGGTATTGTAGGGGATGATGTGTGTGAGGTAGCTTTAAATTTTCTAAATGGGGGAAGGATGGATGGGGGTCTTAATCATACCTTTGTTGCTTTAATTCCCAAAGTAAAAGAGCCTAAATCTATAAATGATATTAGACCCATCAGCCTGTGTAATGTGATGTATAAAGTCATTGCAAAGTCCCTTGCCAACAGATTGAAGAGAGTGCTCAAGGATGTCATCTCGAGAAACCAAAGTGCCTTTGTTCCTGAAAGGCTAATTACTGACAACATTGTGGCTGCATATGAAGTATTGCATTCCATGCAAACAAGGCAAAGGATAAGGTGGGAAGTATGGCACTAAAGCTGGATATTTCAAAGGCTTATGATAAAATAGAGTGGTCTTTTCTGAGGGAGATTATGAGAAATATGGGTTTCTGTGATAGATGGGTGTCAATGATAATGGACTGTGTGTCTACTGTCTCCTATGCAGTTTTGACTAATGGCAGTCCTGGTAAGATGATTAAGCCAACAAGGGGTTTGAGAAAGGGAGACCCCCTCTCTCCCTCCTCTTTCTCTTGTGTGCTGAAGGGTTGAGTGTCATGCTAAACTAGGCTGAGGAGCTGAAGGAACTGAAGGGTGTGGGTGTGGCTAGAGGTGGAGCAAGAGTGACTCATCTTTTGTTTGCATATGACTGCATTATTTTTGGTAGAGCTTGTTGGACTAAGTGGAGGAAAATAATGAGCATCTTGGACTTGTATGAAAAGGCCTCAGGTTAAAGTTTAAATAAGCAAAAGACCACTGTATTTTTTAGTCCCAAGGCTAAACTTGATGCGAAGAAAGGAGTGCTGAAGGAGCTTGGGGCCATATTGGTTACAAATTGTGAGAGGTACTTGGGTTTGCCAATTATGGTTGGTAGATCTTGCTATAATTCCTTCAGAGGCATAAAGGATAGGGTGTGGCAAATCGTGAAAAATTGGAAAAATAAGTTTTTGTCGCTAGTAAGCAAAGAAGTACTTTTGAAAGCTATTATCCAAGCAATCCCTAATTATTACATGAATGTCTTTTGATTACCAAGGAAATTGTGTAAGGGAGTTGCAGCTGTTATGGCTAAGTTCTGGTGCGTTTTAATGAGAATGATAAAAAGATTCAATGGAAAAGCTAGTAAAAAATGGGGGTCTCAAAGGCTGAAAGGGATTTGGGGTTCAGAGAGCTAGAGAGTTTTAACATTGCTTTGCCAGCTAAGCAGTGTTCGAGGTTATTCACTAATCCTCAGTCGTTGGCAGCTATGGTGTTAAGAGACAAGTACTTTAGACATTCTGATGTACTTAATGCTAAATTAAGCCATAGACCATCATTGATTTGGAAGAGCTTATGGACCTCTTTGGAACTCCTCAATGCAAGTTTGGTTTAGAGAGTTGGCATAACATTAAGGTGTGGGGTGATAAATGGATCCCAACTCCCATAACTCATTGTATTCAATCCCCAGTTGTTTCAAGTGGGGATGCGATTGTAAATGAGCTCATTAATTCCAGTAGAGGTGAATGGAAGGAAGAATTAGCAAGAAGAGTTCTTAATGAGGATGAAGCCATGGCTGTCTACAGCCTACCCATTAGTCACACTGGGAAGCCTGATAAGCAGATTTGGGGACCTACAAAAGATGGTTTATTTAGTGTGAGGAGTGCCTATTATCTAGAGGTGGGAAGGAAGAGAAGGGCAAGAGGGGAGAAGTTAGATAGGACTAGTTTTGAATGGAAGTTGATTTGAAATTTAAATGTGATAAGGGTAGTTTAAGTTTTCCTATGGAAAGCCTTAAATGACTGCCTACCAACTAGAAGAAACTTGTTTAAAAGGAGAGTGGTGGAAAATTCATGATGTCCTGTTTGTGAATCAGAGGTGGAGTCTATTACTCATGCCTTATGGAGTTGTAGAGGGGCTATGGATGTTTGGGCTAAACAGAAGAGTCCTCTACAGAAATGGTCAAGTTGTGAGATGCAGTTCACTGATTTTATAGGACTTGTTATTAAAGAAGCTACTTATAGGTGAGCTAGAGTTGGTGGCAGTTGTTATGAGAGAGGTATGGCTGAGAAGAAATTCTTTCATTTTCGAGAAGAAGTTTGCTAGTTCTAGTGAAATCTTTGAGCAAGCTGAATCATCATTAGAGGAATTTCATTTGGCACAACAACCTACTGTGATGAAGGAAGGGGCAGTGTGTTCTACTGTGGGAAGAAGAGGTAGTAAATGGAAAGCCCCTAGTGGGGATAAGGTGAAAGTTAATTGGGATGCTAGCTTGAATCATAAAGAAGGTAGAGTGGGGACAAGTATTGTGGAAAGGGATGATAAAGGGGAGGTCTTGGTCTCTCTCTGCTACTTGAAGGTAGGCTGCTGCAGTCCAGTGGTTGTTGAGTTTCAAGCTTTGTGGAGAGCAATGAGGCTTTGTGCAGATCTAAACATGGAGAGGGTAATTTTTTAGGGTGATGCTTTAATTGTAGCGAAGGTTGTTAATAGTGATAAGGAAAGTTGGGAATGGTTTGATCAAATGGTTGAAGATGTGAGAGGAGTGCTGAAGAACAGACCAAGCTAGACAGTACAACATACACTTAGGGAATGTAACCAAGTTGCACATAAGCTTGTAAAAAATTCTTTTTCATTAGTTGAGGAAAGGATTTGGATGGAGAGTGTTCCATCAGAAGTTAAAAGTTCTATTGTACATGATAGTTTGTATACTGTTAATTCATGAGTAATACAAAGGAGGTTTTATTTCAAAAAAATAATTTTAAAAAAAGGCTCAACGTTTAACAATCGGATGGGTAGATTTGCTCTTTTACGAAATAGATAAAATAAGAAAAGATAAACAGACAATAATGGATTTTTGGTAAATTTAAATAATGCGGCTGTCAGCATCCTGTAATTTTGACAAATAAAATAGGACAATATAGGCATAAAAACTTGTATGAAAAATTTAAAATAAAAAATAAAAAAGCTCAAATAAATACCATGAAAATTTATTTTTTTATAGTGTAGATTTTTATAATGTAATTTTCTAGTTTGGATAGTAAGATGAGAATTTTTAGTTTTAGAAGAAAGTTTAAAATATTATTTTTTAATATTATTATTATTTTGGGATTTGTAAAAGCTGAATTGAGATTTAAAAAAGTTGAATTGTTTATTATATTTTGTGTGAAAATTTGAAAAAATTGTAATAATGAGATAAAATGATATGAGAATTTTGTGTTTCATCCCACTTGCCAAAACCTATCACCCCCAAAAAAAAAAAAAATCCAAAAGGTGGTTCTGCGCACTCTACTTTATCACAATACGAATCTTTGAATTTCTTTCCTAAAAGACTAAGAAATATTTTTTTATATAGGAAACATGAACTTTTCATTAAATCAAAAAAATATTACAAATATTGATCAACCCAACAGACTTGTTGAATACAACTAGGGATATAACCCCACCAAACATTGATGTTATTGACATTCCATGCATATCTTGCTAGTTTATGAGCAGCTACATTGCAATCTCGGCAGACATGGTGAATTGTGCACCTCGGTTCCCCCTACATATGCTGTTGAATATCCTTTACAATATGTCCCAGCAAAGATCTTGAATTACCCAACTTTAGCTTGGATTTCTTTAACCATCATATATGAGTGAGTCACTTTCAATATGAATCTCCTGTAGACCAAGAGGAATACTCACTACAACAAAATGTGTGTTTTGTGACAGAGGAAACTGTCACAAAAAAATGGCAAACAGTCACCAAACATATTTGGTGAAACCGTCACCATGACCGTCACCTAAAGTACGTCACAGAAAACATTTGGTGACGGTTTACTGTTCAACCGTCACAAAAAATATTTTTAGTGACGATTGGAAGTGTTCCGTTCGGTACAACGTTCGAACGTTCCTTTTTTGTGACGGTTATGAACTGTCACAGAAAATCACGTTCGGACGTAAAATCAAACGTTCGGACGTTATACCCGACCGATTGGCGTTCGAATGAGAGAAGTTGACGTTCGTTGGATATCGTGTTCTAACGTATCATATTTACGTTCGAATGTAATGCGTCCGAACGTTAATTACAATAAACATTCGAATATTTGTTCGAACGTAAACGTAAATGTTCAAACGTAGCGCGTTTAATGTTCGGACGTTATTTCGAATGTAAACGAAGGAGCGTCCGAATGCAAGTTCTTTGTTTGAACGTTAGTCGCTTTACCGTTTGAACGGTTTGTTCGTTTTAGCGTGAGTACGTTCGAACGTATAGTTTAACGTTCGAACGATTCAATTGTATTTACGTTCGAACGATTTTTATTTACATTCGAACGTACAGATCAGAAATACTAATTTCATAAAATTTAAAAACATAATACCAATTGTATCATATTACATACCCAATTAACAAGTAACAATGTCTTATAAAAGCACAAAATTAGATATTAAAACTAGTCAGAAATATTGATAAAATTTATTTCTTCTTTTTCCCTCGCCCACGGGGATTCTGTTGTAACGACATAACACGCTCCATTTGCACCATCATCTCCCGTTGCACTTGCTCTTGCACTTCACTGCGTATTCTTTCCTCCTAGTCTCTCTGTTGGTCCTGCAAACGCGTCTCTAAATGAGACTGTCGTTCTAAGAGAGACTCTAACTCTTGTTGTCTCGACCTCATATACTCATTCTCACGCCGTGCAGCTTCTAAATCTGCCGTAAGATTATTAATTTGTGAAGCCGATGAGGTTGAGGAGGATGAACATTTATGCTTGATAGATCGTCCCAAACCTCTTGCCATACTAGACTGCGGCCCGAGCACTTGCGTGAATATGTCTATGTCACTAGGAGAGGATTCCTCAGAAGCCGACTGCATCTCCAACATTTTGCTCTGCAATTTAAAAGGTAATGATCGTAAATAATTAGTAACGTATTAAAAGAAATAGAAATAAGAAATAAACTATTAAAATATTATATAAATAATTTATTTAACAAAATTAACACTGCTTACATAATTATCTGCAGCGACAGGATCCATCCACTCACTATGCTCATTAGTGTGAGCAGCAGCATAGACATGAATGAGGGAAAAGTTTTCAGGATCATCACGTTTCTAACAAAGCGACGATATTAGCAATTTTAAAAAGATAATATTAGTACTTATCAGAAATAATATCAGGAAAATAAATGAATTCTATAATTTTTTAATTACCATTTTTTCAGCAAGACGGTGGAATGACCTTGAACCGGCACGATGGTGAACAGTCAGAACGGATCTATTCTGTGCATTTGTAGAACTCAAGTGCTACAAAATATATTAAAAATGTTAATTGTAATATGTATACATATAATATATAAAACGAATATGACTGTAAATAATTAAAAGATATAAATGTAAAATACCTGATAATCTGGAGATGCGAAAAGATCACAACACTTTCTCCAATCATCTAACTTCATCTGCTGAAAAGGAGACTGCGCAGCCTCTTCCAACGTCTCAAACTTCTTGAAGTGGTCATGACATCGTCCTTTGTGACGTTGGAATAGTGTAGCCATCAACTCATTCACGGTTCTCAAATCCTCGCTACGGCCAAAGTCGAGGTCGAATTCATCCTAACAAGGGAATCAGGTAAAAAATATAATATATTAATCTAGGTGAAAAAAATGTACTGAAAAGTAAACTCACCAGCACACGACTTCGAATGTGCTCCTTAATCTCATTTGGAACATCTCGCCATGAGCGCACATAAAATGGAGCATAAGCTCGAACTACTGTGCCAATATAGGAGGAAAGCGCTGCTGCACTATCATCCACTCCTCCAGTGGAATTATCAGGAATTGTGATCTTCAGTTTACCATGCCTTCTATTTTTTTCAAGAGAGATTCCACGTGTATAGCCACGACCGCAACGTGCAGATGCATCAACTACATGATAATAGATATACTATAATTATAATTATATAGTTATTGAGAAAAAAGTATTAACTATATATATAATTATCAACGACAATATTTCCTTACTGGTAGGTGTCGACTGGCTGTTGTTCTCTTCTGTGTTAGCTTGATCTTCAGGAACGGATTCCTCGAGTGGGGAGTCCGCAATGGATTCAGGACTTGGACTTGGCGGAGGCACATTTATTCGTTGTCGTTTTGGCGGCATTCTTTAAAATAATTAATTATATCAAAGAAAATTAATTAGAAGAAATTATGAAAATTCAAGATATTTTATAGTCACCTATATGAATAAAATATTTAGTACTTTTATTCTTCAGATGAATTTTCCATGCTTGTTTAAGAATCTCCATCAATAACATCTTCATCATCATCATGCACCTCTTCTTCATCATCTTTATCCACCTCCTGCCCGGATAGAAATACGTCTTCATCTTCTGACTCGTCTTCTTCTTCTTCCTCCTCACTGACTTGAATTGAATGATCATTTAATACAGACGGGTCGAGATGTACGGGTGGGACATCATCTCTACACAAGGGGAGCAACTCGAGTGCACTGAGGTCAACAAACAAGTTAATACCCTCTCCATCTTCCTGGTATGCCTCAACAATCGGAGTGTCACCTTCATCTCCACTATTCTCGTAATCTGCACTCGTTCCTGCTTCATATATATTTCGAGGAACAAATTTTTGTACGACTCGCCAAGTTATCTCCCCACTATCTTCATCAGCACTTTTCATTGGATCAATCAAGTAATATACTTGGGTAGCTTGACAAGCCAATACGAATGGATCATCTTCGTACCATTTAGATGCAGTATTGACACTCGTAAAGTGATTATCCCTATGTATCGAAACCCGACCACCGCCTAGATCCCACCAATCACATTTAAAGACATATGTTACAGACCCACCCAGATATTTCAATCCGATAATATCACGTATGACACCATAATAGTCAATATCATCTGTTCCATGACTCCCCTCGACCAACACACCACAATTTTGAGTCTTTCTGTTACGTTCACGGTCCAAAGTATGGAATCTATAACCTCGAACCGTGCATGCAGTATATCGAAGTGCTCTATTTGAGGGACCACGGGCCAATGCATACAATTCAGAAGAAATTGATCCGGGATCACGAGCACGTTGTTCCAAAATCTATAAATTGAAATAGTATATATTTATTATTTCATTATCCAGAGTTAAAAATTTCACAATATAACATATATATAATTTTAGTTCATACACGTTCTTCAAACCATCCGGGAAATTCTTCCTCGTGTCTTGCCTCTATATTTTCTACGCCTTCCGTCCTAAGTTTGTCCATGTGGTCACTGTTATAACATGTTGCAAAAGAAGTATATTTTGAGCACAACAATTCTAATTAATTTAAAGAAAACTATAATTATTCAAAGAAATGAAATGACATACCTAAGATAATCATCAATCTCTCGGCAGTTATTTAGCACATACCACCGAACTTTACCCAACTCTCCATCAATTAAATCGTAACCTGTTTGTGCACCCAAGGGTCGTACATTCTGGGAAAACACTGATAGCTCACGAGGAGGTGAAGTAGCAAGATCAGCATTTCGCTCTTGACGATTAAATCGTGTCTCAACACCATGAAGATATAGAGAGCAAAATGTTAACCATTCATCGTGTATATAGGCCTCTGCTATTGAACCCTCAGTTTTGGCTTTATTCCCAACAGTGCGCTTCAATCGACCCAAATATCTTTCAACTGGATACATCCAACGGAACTGCACCGGTCCACCCAGAAGTACCTCTCGCGGTAAATGTATTGCTAAATGGACCATGACATCAAAAAATGATGGTGGAAAGATCTGCTCGAATTTACATAGTATAGTAGCAATGTCTTCTTCCAATTTCGACAACACATCTCGATTTACTACCCGAGCGCACAAATCCTTGAAAAACATACATAGTTCAGATATGGCGACACGTACATTAGATGTAAGCTTCCCACGAATTCCCACAGGTAATAACTTCTGCAAAAATACGTGACAATCATGACTTTTCAATCCATTGATTTTCCAATCATCAGGACTCACACATCTACCAATATTTGAAGCATAACCATCTGGCAACTTCACACCTTGCAACCATTTGCAGAAATCCATCCTCTCCTCCCTCGTCATCGTAAAACATGCATGCGGCATGACCATCCTGTTGCCTTCCACCCGCAAATGCAGATTATGTTTAATTCTCATTCTCTCAAGATCTTTCCTCGTCTTGATCCTGTCTTTCGTCTTTTTGTTAATACTCATCAATGTACCCAGTATATTATCACAAATATTCTTCTCTATGTGCATTACATCCAAACTATGTCGCAACTTGCATGACGACCAATACGGCAAGTCAAAAAAAATACTATTCTTTGTCCAATTCAATTCTGGTACGGCTCGTTTTCTCTTGTTCTTTCCCCGACCTTTGCCAAAATTGTTCGCTCTAACATGTTGCAGTTGTTCCACTATCTCTTCTCCAGACAACTCTTTTGGTGCAATCCTATCCTCTACTCTCCCATCAAACTTGGCACATTCTCTTCTCCATGCATGATTTGCTGGTAAATAACGTCGATGACCCATGAAACACAACTTCTGTGAAAATTTTAGCCACTCACAAGCAGTTTCTTTATTACACGTCGGACACGCTAACTTCCCTTTCGTACTCCAGCCGGAAAGATTCCCATACGCCGGAAAATCATTTATGGTCCACATTACCGCAGCATGCATCTGAAAAGATGTCGACTTAGATGCATCATAAGTTCTAACCCCTGTTTCCCATAACTCTTTCAGCTCTTCAATCAACGGCTGCATGAATACGTCAATATCATTCCCAGGTGATCTAGGGCCAGGGATGAGTAATGTTAACAAAAAGTTTGGCGCCTTCATGCACCTCCATGGTGGAAGATTGTACGGAATCAATACCACGGGCCAAGTGCTATAACTTGTACTCATATTCCCAAAAGGGTTGAATCCATCGGTTGTGAGTCCCAGGCGCACGTTCCGAGCTTCTAACCCGAACTCTGGATATTGATTATCGAAATACTGCCACGCAAGTGAATCAGCTGGATGCCTCATATACCCGTCATTCTTAACTCTTTTCTCCTCGTGCCACCTCATATCATGAGCTGTTTTCTTACACATATATAGTCTTTGCAACCTAGGTTTCAAGGGAAAATACCGCAACACCTTAACCGGAACGTTTTTCTTACCTTTCCACCTCGACTCTCCACATACAGGACATGCTTGTTTCTCCTCGTTCTCCTTCCAGAACAATACACAATCATTCTTGCATGCATGTATGGACTTGTACTCAAATCCTAATCCCTTTCTCAACTGTTTCGCTTCATAAAAGTTCTTAGGCAATGCAGACCCTTCGGGAAGCATCTCGTTAAATAAGTCTAATACCATGTTTATTGCTTTCGTCGACATCCCACACAATGATTTAATGTGAAGCAACCACACAATAAACGGCATTTTGGAATGTTTTGTACAACCTGGGTAAAGCTCGCGCTTTGCATCTTCCCACAGTGAAGGGAAATTTTCACAATCAGTCCCTGATCCACCAGTTGAGGCATTGTCGTTAACCTCATCAATAAACATCCCAGCTCCAATGTCACCCAACATCTCCTCCATCTCAGCATGCTCATAATCATCATCCATGTGCCGCAAATAATTGTGATGATTGACCAATACATCTGCTGACCCTTCATACGGCTCACCATGCAGTACCCATCGCGTATACCCCAGATCCATACCGTTCACAAATATATGACGCTCAACTTCATCCAATCCTATCGCACACAAATTTTTACACCCTCGACATGGACACTTAATGTAACCACGACTATCAGCAGAAGCCCGTGCAAAATCAATGAAAGTTCTTACTCCACATGCATAGGGTACGTAATCCTTTCCAAGTCTATCGTCCAGACGCATCCAATTTTTGTCCATTTCTAAAAACATCTATATATTAATAACACGTACATTGAAAATTCACATGCATGTCATGCTCCAATTCTCATTACTTTTTTCATAAGGTAGTTGGTCCTATCCCATTCGAGATTATATTCTCCATATTGCACAAATCTCGTCACTCTACTAATTTCTACGTTAGTAGAAATTTCGGCAGCACCTCCCCATAATTCTCCAAGTATACATGTTCAAATATCGGGATTGTGACCCTACGAACAGTATACCCGAAGAACAGTAGAAGAAGACACCGAAACTTCATATTAAACGTGGAAAGTAGCGAGTAACAAAAATGTGCAATACAGATAATATAATCTCAAACTGTCCACACTGGACAATTCAGGAATCAGTGGACACATAAATGTACACTGATTCCCAAACGGGTCTAAGGGTATTTATGCAATGTCACATGCATCTAGCAAAAAATCATACAACAATATCTCCATATTGTTAAGCTAAAGAGGGATGGAAGATTATGTGACCCTACGTTTCGTGTCTTGTACACAACGAGGGAGAATGATCTTGAAGAAATGTTTAAATTTTAGTCTAATTACTTAACCGTCACAAACTGTCCGATCTTGACAACTCTCAAGGCCGAAGAGACTATGACAGTCAAGCAATTAGACTAAAATTTAGAGATTATAATTGTTATATATAATTTTAAAGGTTATTATATAATTTTAATTATTATCATTCCACAATTATAATCTTAATTGTTATACTTAATTGAGTGAGTTATTTACTTATATAGACAATAAGTATATAATTTTTATATAAGAATCTATTTGATCCTTATTTCCTTTCTCTTTAGTTTATAATAAATAAGTATATTTACATATTCAAACTCTACTTATTTAGTAGTTTCAAGACTTTTTTATTGAAGAGTATTTTAAAGGTTATATTATAATTTTAATTATTATCATTCTTAAAATATAAATTTAATTGTTATACTTAAATTGTAAAAGAAGTATAATATAATTTTAAATATTATAATTCTTAAAGAGTTAGTTTTATTTGTTATTACTTAATTTCAAATATTATTATAAATATTTAATTATCATTCTTAAATTTCAATGGTTATACAATAATTTTAATTATTATAATTCTTAAAGAGTTACTTTTATTTGTTATTACTTAATTTGAAATATTATTATCACAATTTTTCAAATCCATATCACAACATATTCACAATAACAAACATGCCACATGTATTAACATATTTCTAAAGTTGAGTAAGCAATAAACATGTATTAACAAAGCCTAATGAAAATATATTTCTAATAATAAACACAATATTTCAAATTCATATCACAACATATTTACAATAACTCACAAACTATTTACAAACTATACAAACAATAATCACAATATTTCAAGAGTAAGCATAAAATCACAACAACATATTGATAAAGTTTAAAAATATACCTAGCACTCACAATATCCTCTTACAAATCAAAATCTTCCAACTTCCCAAAACAAGCAATCCTTCAAAAAAATACAACACTAACTTATTAGAAATATTCTATAACAAAAACACATTGTATAAATATCATAAAATTCAAATAAAGACAAGAAATAAAAATTTTTTCTTACCAAAACTCAACTCTCTCTAACTCTCTAACTCAACTCTCTCTCACTCTAACACTCTCTCTCTCTCTCTCTCTCTCTCTCTCTCTCTCTCTCTCTCTCTCTCTCTCTCTCTCTCTCTCTCTATGTTGCGCGCACGGGAGAAGAAGAAATGATCCGCTTCCTCCCGTGCGCGTACTGATTAAGTTCTAAAATTATTAGTTTAAACGTTCGAACGTTTAAGTTGTACATCCGAACGTTATATTCTAAAATTATTCCCGCCCAGAACGTTCGGACGTTTACAGTACACGTTCGAACGTACCCTTCTTATGTATAACATAAAATCTAGCGGGAAAGTTCCCGCACTTTCCTCATATATGTTCGAATGTATCACAATTTTTCGTTTGAACGTTCGTAAATTTACAGATGAACGTTCGAACATTTAACTTAAACGTCCGAACGTACATTTCATCAAAGTGTTACCATATTTGAGCGGGAAATTTCCCGCACTAATTTAACTAACGTTCGAACGTTAACATATTTGGTGTTCGGATGTACATAATTTTCTAGTGATTTTCATCAAATAACATTCGAACGTATAGTATAAACGTCCGAACGTCTGAATAATCACACAGATACCTTAATCGAGCGGGAAATTTCCCGCCTCTTAGTTTAACGTTCGAACGTTAACTTGAAACGTTCGAACGTACGATTCCTACTATACTAACTTATAATATAATATATATACTACATTTTATATATCTATAACTATATACTACATTGTATAGTATGATAACATAATACTTTAAATGAGAACATAAATGTAACTAATATATAAACTATACCATATATATAAATCAATAATATATATTAAATTGTTACTTATTAAATTCTTTATTATATACTAACTTATACTATAATATGTATACTACATTTTATATATCTATAACTATATACTACATTGTATAGTATGATAGCATAATACTTTAAATGAGAACATAAATGTATATAATATATAAATTATACCATATATATAAATCAATAATATATATTAAATTGTTACTTATTAAATTCTTTATTATATACTAACTTATACTATAATATGTATACTACATTTTATATATTTATAACTATATACTACATTGTATAGTATGATAGCATAATACTTTAAATGAGAACATAAATGTATATAATATATAAATTATACCATATATATAAATCAATAATATATATTAAATTGTTACTTATTAAATTCTTTATTGTATACTAACTTATACTATAATATATATACTACATTTTATATATCTATAACTATATACTACATTGTATAGTATGATAGCATAATACTTTAAATGAGAACATAAATGTATATAATATATAAATTATACCATATATATAAATCAATAATATATATTAAATTGTTACTTATTAAATTCTTTATTATATACTAACTTATACTATAATATATATACTACATTTTATATATCTATAACTATATACTACATTGTATAGTATGATAGCATAATACTTTAAATGAGATCATAAATGTATATAATATATAAATTATACCATATATATAAATCAATAATATATATTAAATTGTTACTTATTAAATTCTTTATTATATACTAACTTATAATTTAATATATATACTACATTTTATATATCTATAACTATATACTACATTGTATAGTATGATAGCATAATACTTTAAATGAGAACATAAATGTAACTAATATATAAACTATACCATATATATAAATCAATAATATATATTAAATTGTTACTTATTAAATTCTTTATTATATACTAACTTATACTATAATATATATACTACATTTTATATATCTATAACTATATACTACTTATTAAATCATCAATAAACACCATAAGCTCATAAACTATTCACAAAATTCACAAACAATAATCACAATTATTTCAAGAGTAAGCATAAAATCACAACAATATGTATAAACATATTGCTAAACTTTAGAAATATAACAAGCACTCGCAAAAAAACCAATAATCTAATTGTCAATAATATTATATAACATCCTATTATATAATATAAACATTTATAATATAGTATTAAATTGAAAAACGTTCGAACGTAATAATAAGTACGTTCGAACGTTCTGTGTATATAAGGCCAAAACCGAACGTCGAAACGATATTTCCAATACGTATCATCGTCTACTCCGTCGCATGCCGCCACGCCTCCTTCACCGCCGCCGTCAACTCCGCCACAACCGTCACTAAAGGTAGGCATTTATCTTTTATTCAAGTAACATGTATTTTATTGAGATTTGGATTGAGTTTTGTTTAAAACCGGATAAGTGGTTGCCGGATTTTCAACTTCATTTTCCGGCCACCACGGCTAGTCATTGGCCGAATAGTCACCGTAGAAATGTTTCTTGAAGTGTATACTTCATTTCCAATGTGACATTTCGGTATTTAGAACCATGTAGAGAAATTTTTGAGATTTCAATAATGGCTGAGTCGACTCAGCCATTCTGCGTCAAAACGTTCAAACGTTTCACCAAGACGTTCGAACGTACGACGTTTAATTACATAGCTGTTACGGCTTCCACGTTCGAACGTTAATTGTCTACGTCAGGACGTACTACTTTTTAAATATTATTAAACGACATACGTTCGAACATGAATATTTTACTTTCGCACGTAAATCACATACGGTCGGACGTTTAATTATAACATCCGAACGTAATGATTTTCTACATTATTCATGCTTCGACCTTCGGACGTTCATATTTATGTTCACACGTAAAACAAATACGTTCGAACGTATTTGTTTTAACGTCCGAACGTACGTCAGCCAATATTTATTTACTGCTTATGTTCGAACGTACATTTTTACATTCGAACGTATTTGTTTTACGTTCGAATGTAAATATATTGACATTATTTTACGTGCGAACGTATAAATAAACGTCCGAACGTTTTATCTTTAACGTTCGAACGTTACGGCAGAGCATCTTAAAATTAATACAAAAAAATGCATTATTGTAAATATTTTTTTTTCCTTTTCTATTTTCAGGATATGGCTCTTCCACTGCATACTAGGAAACGAGGGAGGGAAGGAGCCACGTCGGACACTGCCCGTATCGGAGCTCGTACTGTTATGGTAGAGCGAGAGGTCTTAATTAATGAGTTCGACGAACTCTGTTGGCAGCAGACGAACCTGAGAGATGTTTTCCTCAGTAGAGGTTGGGGAAACATCTGCACATTGAGGGGGAAGGTATACCCCTCAATGGTTCAAGAATTCTATATGGGGATGTGTGACATGCCTCAGGATGCATCCTCTCACACCGTAACTGTACGCGGTGTTTCCATTGAGGTATCAGCAGATGTCATCGGCGAGCACCTTGGGATTCGTCGAGAAGTGGAGACATTTGCACACTCGACACCCCGTGAGGATGTAGGCACTTCTACATCATCTACTGGCCGGGGATGTGAGCCAGCATCAGCCAGAGATGCAGGCCAGTCAGAGGCTGAGGATACTGGCGTCGAGGCTCGGGATGATGACCGAGACGAGGATTTCTACATCCTCACCGGGAGGGATCGCATGCAGATCGAGCGGAAGAACGCCTTCAACCAGAACCATCTGCTGCATTTCTTCCGCATGTTGCACCTTATTGTTGCAACAAATGTCGATCCTGTGGCTCATAAAACCACATTTAGTCGGCTTCGGGCACAATTTTTTATACGAGTGGCACGTGGAGATCCTATAGATTTGCCATTGCACATCTTTCAGAGGATCCGTTACGAGGCGAGCATCGTCTCCACGGATAATCTCCCATATGGTGTCCTCATCAGCCGACTATTACTTGCACGGGGAGTGCCGACCCAGCCAGAGGAGCGGGTCAAAGATCAGATGAGCCCCCTCGACATGACCACGCATCGACGTAGCATTGGACAGGCGAGGGGACGTCAGCCACCTCCTGTAGAGGATCTAGTTCCTCCGACGCAGCCTGAGCCAGATCATGTCGGGAGTAGTAGTCAGCATACGCCGAGTACATCTGCAGGAGATGTGCGGCCTGCTTGGGTTGATGCGGTCATCTCACAGCTGACTGCGCATATCGATCATAAGATCGATCGATCGCTCGAGGCTATATCGGCGTCTGTTGCCGAACTCACCCATCGTGTAACTATCCTCAACGACAAGGTTGATACCTTGACTGAGGAGGTACGGAGTTCGACTTTTGCGGATAACGTTATCATCTGACTGTTGTTTACTACATTCTATCAAATTTTGTATTTTATTTTTAATATTTGTAACGAAAATATTATTGAATATTTCTATCGTTTTTTAATTTCAATTTTTAATCTTCTTTGATGTTATATTTTTCAACTTTAATACTAAATCACTGCATTTTAAATATGAGAAATTCTATTTGCAGTCCTCAAGTGGGGACTGCATGTGCAGGCACATTATTAAATGAGAGAAAACATCATTTTAGGAGGGATAATTTTGTAATTTTAAAAAATTTTAAAGTTAAAATAGCCTAGTCTTGCATTGCAGTCCCCATTTAAGGACTGTACCTAGCATTGCTCTTTAAATATATATAAATCAATAATATATATTTATATATTACAAAGTATGTATATATAAATATATACAATTCAATTTTTTAGACTTGTTCACAAATTATGCACAATAAAAACCACATAATTTTTAAATTATGTACAATTCGAATGTTATTACTTAACGTTCGAACATTGGTGCAAACATTTTACGTTCGAACGTAAAATTAATAACATTCGAACGGTTGCGCCAAAACATTTTACGTTCAAACGTAAACAAACATAATGTTCGAACGTATATGTAACGTTCGAACGCATATTTCCCATACGTTGGAACGTAAAAAAATCTCATTCTATCTTTAGTGACGGTTTTCAGAAACTGTCACAGAAAATGCCTTTTAGTGACGGTCTAGGGACTGTTACAATTTCCCAACCGTCACTAAAAAGTAATTGTGTTGTAGTGACTTAGTTATAGCCCTCTTAGAATAGCAATCAGCTCAATTTCAGATGAATCATTCACTGCCACTTCCTTTTTACTAGTTGCCATAAGTACTGCTCCTTAAGAGTGTTCATTCGGGCCGAATAGTCCAGAACCTAAGAAACTGGATTCCGTTTCCAGGTTCCAGCCCGGATCAAACCCGGGTTGTAAAACCTTGACCTACACGGTCTGGGTATGGGTTTGAAACTAGGTACCCAGGTCTTTTATTTAAAAATTACCGATATCAAAACAACGTCGTTAAACCCGATACCCATGTCTTTTTTTTAAAAAATTATCGGTATCAAAACGATGCCATTTTAGTAACCTAAAACAGCATTGTTTTTCGTCTGATGGTTAAAAACTTTCTCCCCAGTCTCTCTCTCTCTCTCTCTCTCTCTACACTGCGGCAGCAAAAACCCTAGGTCCCAAGCCTCCATCATTGTGACCCCATCATCGTGACCCCATCACCGTCACCGTCGACCTCTAGGGCGTTGTTCGGGTACTCTCTCTCTCTCTCTCTCTCTCCCTCTCTCTCTCCCTCTGTAACTATGTTTCTGTGCATGAGGAATGATGGGGCAATCAATTGGTTGATAATGGTTTGGGTTGTTTATGGATTCAGTATTGGGTATCGACTTGTTTATGGATTCGTTGATTCTCTATTTTGCCTTTTTATAATAACTTGATTTGGCTGTTGGGAAAATGTTAAAGGAAAAAAGCCCAAGTTGATTCATGTTATTTAATTAATGAATTATGTGATTTCTGAGGTTAAGACAAAAAGGAATTATGCCATCTTCTGCTTAGGCATTCTGATTTCTTTAATCCATGTTATTTATTCTCCTTTTTTTGGGAATTAAGAATTTTTATTTGTAGTTTCTTGGTAATTCAGGTTTGTTAAATTATTTTTCCAATACTTACAAAAAAATGTGATCTGTCTATCTCTCTCTAATAAAAAAGACAACCCATTTTATTTTGAGAACTTGGGGCCAAATTTTTCTTGGAAGGCTCTCTAAGATTACTGACTATAGATGTTTGAGTTGTTTAATTATGTTGGGTTTAGTTGTTTGTGATTTCAATCGGCTATGTAAATTAAATGATGTATATTACAGACTATAGATGTACGTCCGGTTGGAAGTTCCTAAACCCACTTTAAAGAGGCAAATAATTTAACAACCCATTTTAAAAAAATATAAAAAGATTTTCATCCCTAACTTTTCAGTCATATACTAACTAATCCTAGCATCACTGGTTGAAATGTGGTGTCTCTCAATGCTTTGGTTGTTGATAGAGATTGCTACTCAATGAGTGAGTAAAACAGCAGGGACTGATCAGATGCTTTGCCTTTCAATATGATTATATTATAGAGATTGCTGCCACTTTAATGTTATGGTAGAATTCATGAAATGAAGAACAAAATAAAAGTAGTAGAAGAAGGAAGTACAATTTATTAAAAAAGAAAAGAAAAAAATTGAAAAGTCATAGAAAAGAGATGCGGCCACTGAATATGGTATAAAACCCACTTGGAGTTTGATCTCCTTATCCAACAGGTGAGAGAAGATAGAGCTAGTGAAGTAGATTTTCTATGGTCAAGTTGGCAGCAAGTGATTGCCAAGGCCAAGGGCATCCTGTAGTAGTTTTTCAACTTCCTTTCTTATTTTTAATTTTCATAGTAAAGTAGGTGAGATTTTTTTAAACAAACACAGTCTAAACACACGATTGGACTTTCAACCGGGAGTGACTTGCTTTGCAATTTTATCTGTTTTTTTTTTTTTTTTTTTTTTTTTTTTGGCTAAGCAGGCGCCACTCTTCATAATATGGGTAAAAACTTAAAGCCAAAGCTTCATAATTTCTAGCTATGACTATATATCATTTATTGGATAACTTGATCAGCTAGTGGCCTAAAGCTATAGCATATGGTTGTGTATACTTTGTTTGGTTGCTTGGAAATATATATATATACACTTCAAATAGGATAATAACAACATCTGCACGTGCTAAGAAATTCTTCGTTTTCATTCTTTTCTTTCTTTAATAGGGTGATCTGTAAAACAGTTTGGCTTACAACAAGCGTACAAAAACGTCACATTTATGAACATTATAAAAGAAGGGGGAGGTGGGAGTAAAGAAAAATACCAGCTCTGACTTACATCTGCGTTTCACACCTGGTGTGGTTGGTTTGAACACTTAACATTGAGAAAAAAAAGCAGTACTGAAGTACATGATTAAATTTTCTTTAGATATAGTCTGAGTCTTCTTTTTACTAACTTGTGAATCCTCTAAATATTTTTTACCAATGAAACGTTCACATAGGTTAAGATTATTTGTTTGCTGTGTTTGATTTTTTATTCTACTGTGTTTCATTACTCAATAACAGATGGAAGACGATTGAGTGAATTGTAATGTCGATACAACCCAGGGGGTTGATGGTGACTCATCTTCTATTCCAGTGGATATGGAGGAGCATGAGAGTCTTCCAACCCATTCATCTACATATACACAACACCCTACCCATTTCATCCCACCTTTACCCAAGAAATCCAAAAAATCACCTAGAAATCAATCGGTGGTTTGGGAACATCTTACTAAAGTGCAACTTATTGACCACGATAAACCAAAAGCTCAGTGTAACTATTGTGCTAAACTATACAGATGTCACTACAAGAATAACACTTCATCTATGATACACCACCTCCCGAATACATATGAAACTCTCCCTTTTTGTGTTAAAGGAGTTGGGAAAAGTCAATTATCTAGTTTAAGAGGGATGTGGTAAAGGAAAATATTAGTGGGAGAATGATTTGCTTGGATGTTCCTACTAAATGGAACTCCACATATTTGATGTTGAGTACCGTTGAAAAACACAAGCAAGTCTTTGAACACTATTATATGTATGTGGATAATAAATTCGTGGACCCCACTAGTGATGATTCGAAAAAAGCACAGATTTTTATAGAATTACTTAAAATATTTTATGATGTCACATTGAACATTTCTGGTTCTTTGTATGTGACAGCTAATGAATATTTCTAAGAACTATGCACAATTGAAGATACATTAAATCATATGTGCAAGAGTCATGATATTATCACTAGGACCATGGGCATAAATATGAAAAGTAAGTATGACAAGTATTGGGATCGCACATATAGGTTCAACTTGATTATATATGTTGTTTTTGTGCTTGATCCACGATACAAAATAGTGTCAATGAGGTTTTGGTGAAACAGTGCAAAGGGGATGAGTTGGCAGATAGGATAGAGGCCAAGGTTAAACTCTTGTTAAGCCGCTTAATTGAGCAGTATAACAATTTTGCTAGTGGGGGAGAGTTCTAATGTGGCTCAAAGGAGGCCAAGGACTACTTCTACTTCTACTACTACCTCGACTAAATATGATATCAAGTTAGATAATTATCTTCAGGAGCAAGGTTTATGAAGTTTAGATCAGAACTAAATAGGTATTTGTCGAAGGGGTGTGCACAAAAATCACCCAGTTTTGATATTTTGGATTGGTGAAGAGTTAATGCCACCAATTATCTTATCCTTGCTGAGGTAACTCGTGATGTGTTAGCCACCCCCAGTTTCATTGTTGCCTTAGAGTCTGCATTCAGTACTAAATGATGCATCTTGGATCCTTTAAGGAGTTCATTGTCTCCAGAGACTGTCGAAACTCTCATTTGCACCCAAAATTGGTTAAAGACCAAACCTGTCGACATTTGAGAGTTGAAAGAATATGTAGAGTCAATGGATCCTAAAGGTAAGTTTGAAACTTGAAATATTTTTTTAATATCTATCTAACTCAATTTATTATATATCTAACTCATTTTTTAATATTTTTTTAGATGATTATCTAGTTTCATCTTCAACTGAGGCTGCTGTGAGTCTCCATTTCCATTCATGCTGAAATATATGTTGATCTTGGATGGTATGTAGATGATTACTTTATAGTTCCATGCAACATGGTCACGTTTTTTATCATTCTAATTAATTAATAATTTCATATTAATACTTTATAGTTAATATTTCCTTTCTTTATGCTATAGGTTTTGCAGCAGCTTAGGAAAAAAGCTTTGAAGCATGCTAACTTAGCAGAAGACCAAGTTTTGGACAAAATAGAATGGACAGCAACAAGAAGATCAAGCTTTGTAGTTTTTTGTTTTATATTGGAGTTTAATTAAAGCAATGTATGTGTTTTGTAATATTCTTAGCAAATAAATTCAAATAATGTAATATGTAGTGGATTGCATCGTGTATGTCACATGCATTTTTATTTTATTTTATTTTAAAAACATGTAAAATCATTCTAATGCTACATCAATATCATATAAACAATGTAGGCTTTTATTTATTAAAAAAAAAAACTAGGTTCAACCCGGAACCTGGATTCCGGGTTTTTAAAAACATGGATTCATCTGGGTTCAAGCCCGGGTCTGATCCAGGCTAACCTTGTTTATGAACAGTCCTACTGCTCAGGTTCCCGAGCCAGAACCTGGATGAACAGTCCTACTACTCCTTTACTGTCTCAAAGAATCAGCCTCACACTTGCAAAATCTTGTTTATGAAACATTGCCCCATCCACATTAAGTTTAACTACATCTTGAGGAGGTGGAATCCATTTTGTATTTTTCTTGACACTGCTTTGAGATGCTCCCTTGATTGACTTAAACAACTTTTGAATAGAAAGAGCTTGATTGATAACACTCTTTGTTGGCAAGTGTTTACCTTCAAATATCCATTGATTCCTTCTATACCAGCAACTCCATGCAGTCAGGAACACTAACTTCAAGTCGCCCTTCTTTTTACTCTCTTGTATTTGTCTAGCAAAATCCACAAACTGTGTATCGGGTTCACCAATTTGTAGGTCAGGAAGAACTTTCTTCCAGCTCTCTTGTAAGAGTGAGCAATGGCATAGATCATGCATAGTGTTTTCTGAATATTTAGAGTAGAGCTGACATAGATCATCAATCACTACTTTCCTCTTCTTTAGATTTGATAAAGTAGGTAACCCTTCTATACATGCCCTTCAAGCAAAAACCTTCACCTTGTTGGGGATGCTTAGTTTCCAGATCCATTTCCAAATGCTTTTTTGCCAATTAGCATTTGAAGATTCAACATGTCCACTACTTTTCTGCATATCACTGAATCGCCTGTAAGCACTTTTAACACTAAACCTGCCACTTCTCTCTATAATCTAGGTCAGAAAGTCTTCATGAATCTCAATACTCAGAACCATCTTCAACACTTCATCTGCTACTCTTGGTGGAAGTACATTTCAAACTTTTGAACCATTCCACTATCTGCTATTTGGATCAATTAGTGCCTCCACTTTTGCCCCATACTCTTGGATCTCTCCCTCACCCACATGCAGTTTAAGACCTTTAAAACCTGAAATCCAATTGTCATTCCAGATATCAATATCTCTGTCATTACCTACCCTCCATCTGCAACCTTCTGCCAATTTATCCTTAACAGACTAGATGCCCTTCCATGCATAAGAACAAAGCGATGTCCTGACAGTAGGGCACGAAATGCCTAAAAACCCAAATAACGAAGCAATGCCATAATTACAAGTCTCATCACGCTACGCATGATGAGACTTCACAGGGTAACTAGGAGGGGCCTAATCCTTTCCCGGGGGACTGCTAGGTCATATCATGGGCTTGGGCTATAACACAACCCAATAATCTAGTTAATCCAAGGCCTTACCCAATCCAAGCATATTCTGGCTAGCTCTAGAGGAACAACCACCCAAGAACTTGGGGATAAAAGAGCTATCGGCTCATTTAAAGATAAGCTAAGCCTCAATATCCCGAAGGCCTGAATTTCAAATAACGGATAAGATAGTTATCACATATTAACAGGAAGCGTCGTGAGTTTTATTTATATCATCCAGGTATGATTATGAACCCATCTGAATGAATTGCTAGAGAAATTCCATTACCTTTACTAACTTAGGCATCGGAGGTGTTCCCCTGAAATCCCAAGCCACTTTCCTCTTTGGTTGTAGGTAATTGTGTGTGAGAAGTTGTGAAACACGTCCTTGACAAGACTCGTTCACCCTTTCTTTTATCACTAATATGTAATATTCGGCGCTGCTTTACTTATATTTGCCAAAAAATATCATTCTAAGGATCAAATAAGATGATGTGACGAGTTAGAATGAAAGGAGAGAGCTGAGTTATGCACAAAAGTGCTAAGCATGATGTATCCACAACAAAAGATCAAGAGTGTGCAAACAAGAAGCGCTAGCTAAAGTCAAAGCCCGCGTACCCTTGCCGTAGAATTAGCTAACCGAATGACAACTATATATAATATCAGAATCTCTAGAAATCGTGGAGGGAAGGTGACAAAAATGGACCAAGGAAAATATATATGAATACACATGAAGAATTCAATAGGGGCAATACTGACGTTGCATAGGAAAAGGCCGTAAAATGTTGTAACCAGAGTTCTTCTTAGTAATGTTACTAATAATCTATTTTATCATAATTTTCTCATCATTTTATAATGTTGTATAAATGATTAGAGATTATATATTATGTTTTATTTGTTGGCCTATCATTTAATGTCACATCAAAAAATATTAAGAGAATGATGATAATATCAGTTAAAAGAGTCATGTCCATATTCTTCTCTCGCTTTTCTCTCGGGGAGGAGTTGAGGTGAAGTGGGGTCCACCAGGATTCTAATGGAATCAGAGGTGGTTGGGAGTGGAGGATCTGCTTACGGAGTGATCTCACAGCACGCTAAGGATGGTGCTGGTGGTTGCAGAGACGGGTTTTTGGTGGGAAAGAAAGTTTCACGACTGGGGAAGAGAGCATTGTGGTGGTGGGTACGAATTCTCAAAGGTGAGGGTGGTTATTGGTGGTGGGGAGATGAATGAGCTCGAGCATCGGTGGGAGAATTTGAAACTGTCTAAGGAGGAGGCAGTGAACATCGACGTTGATGGTTTTGAATCTATGGATTCGAAATATAAAGAAGAGGTGAGTTTAGTAGGGAAAGTTTGGTCGGAGAGGAAGATTAGTAAGGGTGTGATTGAGTCTGTCATGGCAAAAATCTGGAGGATCAGTAAAAGAGTAAAGTTCCACGAGGTAGGGCTGAACATTTTTGTGGTGGAATTTGCCAATCTCGAGGACAAGGAGAGAATATTGGAGGGGAGACCTTGGCTCTTTGATAACCAGCTGTTTGTGCTACTGAACTTCGATGGCCTCACACCTCCGCAACAGATGCATTTTAACACGGACAGATTTTGGGTCCAGTTATACGACTTACCTCTAAAATGCATGAACAAGGAGACAGGGGAGATTCTTGGTGGAACACTTGGAAAAGTGATGGAGGTCGAAACGGAGGAAGACAGTATTGGTTGGGGTTTATTCCTCAGAGTTCTAATTGAGGTAGACGTACACAAACCTCTAGCAAGAGGGAGGACCATCAACTTGAAGGGGAAGACTCTCTGGGTTCCTGCAAGGTACGAAAAGCTCCCTTACTTTTGTTTCAAGTATGGTTGTATTGCCCATGGTGCTATGGGATGTAAGGGAGAGTCAAACGGGGAACACCAGTATGGTGCTTGGTTGAGAGCCGTGAGTAGACAAAAAAATAAAGAAGGTATGATGAGATCTGAGAGATTTAAGAAAACACTGAAGGAAGGTATGAATAATGGAAATGTGGAAGACAATGCTAAGGGAAAGGAAGGAAGGCCAGAGAGGGCGAGGGAGGGTGAGGCTTATCAATGTATGGAGGACGAGGTGGAAGTGGTTCCTGCCACTCAGGAGGTAATGGAGCAAAGGGTTGAGGAGGAGAGCAGTTTAAAGGAGTTAGGGGAGATGGGGCTTTCTCAGGGAAAAAGTATAGAGAGGGATGAGGGGTTGCTGTCAAAGGGACTTCTAGAGGGAGAAGGGAGTAAAGGGGTGTTTCCTAAGAGTAGCTTGGGGAAGGTATCCTTTGAGGAAGAAAGTACAGAGAAGGGGGAGGGCTTGTCCACAAATGGACTCATAGAGGTGGAGGGGAGTAAAGGGGTGAATCCAAACAGTAGCATAGGGAAGGGCAGAGGTGCATGGAAAAGGAGAGCCAGGGACCAAGGAAAACAATGTGGAAGGGCCCTGGACATGTCACCATCGAAGAGGTTGCTGAGATCAGGGTTGGACACAGAAGAGAAGGAAAGAGTAGGTAAAAAAGCTAAAGGGATGGAGGGATTTATGGTTGGGAATGTTGAAGGGTACTCAATAGTAGAGGTGGAGGCTGTGCAGCAGCCCCACCTATCATTATGAAAACCTTGAGTTGGAACTGCCGAGGGCTTGGGAACCCTCGGACAGTTCAAGACCTTTGCCATTTGGTAGAGGAAAAGTTGCCCAATGTTGTGTTCTTAATGGAGACAAAACTAAGGAAGGTAGGTGGGGAAAGAATTAGGAGGAGGTTGAAGTTTGATGGGTGTTTGGTCATTGAACCCTTAGGGAAGAAGGGTGGATTAATGCTGTTATGGAAATAACCTTTAGAAGTTGAGGTTCTGAATTATTCCAGATGGCATATTAATGCATGGATTAAAGAAGTGCAAGGAAATGACAAGTGGCTGCTAACAGGTTTTTATGGCCAGCCAGATACAAATTTAAGGGAAGAGACTTGGAATCTCCTAAGATCTTTAAAACCACAAGAAGACAAGGGGTGGTGTGTGATAGGTGATTTCAACGAGATATTGGCCCATGATGAAAAGAGTGGGGGAAAACAGAAAACTGAAAGACAGATGGCCAGGTTTAGGGAAGTGTTGGAAAAAGGGGGCTTGTTTGATTTGGGTTGGAAGGGGGATAAATACACATGGAGTAATAAGCATGAGGATGAGTCTTTTACCAAAGAAAGATTGGATAGGGCAGTAGTTAATACCAAATGGAAGGAAAACCATTCAGATGGGTGGGTGGAAGTACTGGTGGCTAGGTGTTCTGATCATAGGCCTATTATGTTGTGCATGAACCAGGAGTATGGAAAATTTGGGCGCCATAAGAGACTGTTCAGATTTGAAGCTGGCTGGTCCTTGGATGAGAGCTGTGAAGAGGTGATTAACTCAGTTTGGAAGGAAAGATTGAGGGGGAGGGAGCCCTCTTTGGGGTTAAATTTCAAACTAAATGAGACTAGAGAAGCTCTGGTAAAATGGAGTAAACAAAGGGCTTCTGATCACAAAAAAGCTCTAGCTGAGAAATCTGAATTGTTAAAGGAGCTACAAAGGAATGAGGGCAGTCATAATATTGCAGCCATCAAGGTTTTACAAAGGGAGATTGGAGTTTTGCTTGAGACAGAGGACATGAAGTGGAGGCAAAGGGCCAAGGTTAACTGGTACCAGCTAGGAGATAAGAATACCAAGTTTTTTCATAGTTGTGCAAACGAGAGGAGGAAGAACAACATAATTCAGATGATTGTGGATGAACAGAATAGAGAGTACACGAGTCAAGAAGGTTTGGAAGGGGTTTTCAAAAGTTTTTTTGAAAAACATTTTGCCTCTTCTGATCCAAGGAGTTGTGACATTGAGGAATGCCTAAATAGCTTAAAGGCTAGTGTGACTAGTAGCATGAATGACCAGTTATCAAAAGCCTTTACCAGAGAAGAAATTGAAGTAGCTGTCAAAAGCATGGCACCTCTCAAGTCCCCAGGGCCCGACGGGTTTGGAGCATGTTTTTTTCAAAAACATTGGAACTCAATTGGTGAGGAAGTTAGTAGTAATGTCCTGAGATGGCTCAATGATAATTCCTTAACTTTGACTACAAATTTTACTTATTTAGCTCTTATTCCCAAGATTTCAGCCCCTAAAGTGGCAAGTGACTTTAGACCCATCAGTCTTTGTAACGTAGTCTATAAGATTTTGGCTAAGGTGTTGGCAAATAGACTAAAGGGGGTTCTTAATGAGATCATATCCCCTAATCAAAGTGCTTTCATCCCTGGGAGGTTAATCTCAGACAATATTCTGGTTGCTTACGAGGTGTTGCATTCTATGAAAGTGAGGAAAAAAGGCAAAATGGGGAGTATGGCCATTAAGCTTGACATGTCAAAAGCTTATGACAGGATAGAGTGGTCTTATTTAAAAGCAGTGATGGTCAAAATGGGATTCTGTGGGAAATGGATAGAGCTGATAATGAAGTGTGTGTCTACTGTCTCTTATTCTGTCCTTGTCAATGGGAAACCAAGTGGCTTAATCAAGCCCTCGAGAGGATTGAGGCAAGGAGACCCGTTGTCTCCTTATTTGTTTATCCTATGTGCTGAGGGGCTTAGCTCTCTGTTCAACAATTCAGATCTTAGAGGAGAGACAAGGGGTGTGACTGTTTCAAGAGGGGGGTCCCGAATAAACCACTTACTTTTTGCTGATGATTGTATACTCTATGGTAGAGCCAAGAAAGAGGAATATGACAGGATTCATGGCTTGCTTAGTTTGTATGAGAAGGCTTCTGGTCAGTTTCTCAACAAGGATAAAACTGCTGTTTTTTTCAGTTCAAGCACTAAGGAAGCTGATAAGAGATTAATACTGGAAGGAGGGGGTGCAGTGTTGAGAGGGAACTATGAGAACTACTTGGGGCTTCCTGCTGTAGTAAGGAGTTCAAAATATAATGCTTTTAGAGGCATTAAGGAGAAAGTTTGGAGAAAAATCAACAACTGGAAGAATTCTTTTCTGTCTGCTGCAGGGAAAGAGGTACTAATCAAAGCTGTCCTTCAAGCTGTGCCCACATACACTATGAGTGTTTTTCAGCTCCCAAACAACTTTGCAAAGAACTCAATGTCATGTTAGGTAGATTTTGGTGGGGTAATCAAAAAAGTGGTAGAGGAGTGCACTGGTGTAGCTGGGAAAGAATGGGGAAACAAAAGGGAAAAGGAGGGCTGGGATACAGGGATCTAGAGAGCTTCAATCTGGCTTTATTAGCCAAACAAGGGTGGAGGATTCTTCAAAATGAGAACTCTATAGCTGCCAAGATTCTAAAAGAGAAATACTACAAAAACAAGTCATTGCTTGAAGCTAGTCTGGGACATAGACCATCTTTTCTGTGGAGGAGTGTATGGAATGCTTTGAGTTTGCTCAAGGAGGGTCTGAAATGGAAGGTGGGGAATGGAGAAAAAAATTAAAATTTGGGGTAATAGATGGCTTCCAACCCCTTCATCCTTCTCTGTCCAATCACTTATTTCTGGTTTGGATAAAGAAGCCAGAGTTTGTGAACTGATGCAAGGCAGAGGGGAGTGGAATACTCTTTTGATTCGAAATATTTTTAACAAGGAAGAGGTTGACCAGATTTGCAGCATTCCAATTAGCAGCATGGAGGTGGAGGACAAATTAGTATGGGGTCCCTCAAAAAAAGGCATTTTCTCTGTTAGGAGTATCATTTGGAGATGGGAAGAAAGCAGGCCATTAGAGGTGAAAATTCTAGGCATGAGGAGAGGGTTAAAGGCTGGGACAGTATATGGAAGTTGGATGTTCCAAGGAAAGTTAAGCTTTTCCTCTGGAAAGCTACAAACGACTTCCTAGCTACCAGAAAAAATATTTTCTTGAAGAAAATAACAGGCAATCCCTTATGTCCCATCTGCAAACTAGATGAGGAGACTATTATGCATGTGGTGTGGCAATGTCATGCAGCTGGTGATGTTTGGTCAGAATCTTCAAGCATTATGCAGAAGATGAAGAGGGAAGAACATGATTTGCTGGCTTTGTGGGAAAAACTCACTGCAAAGTTGAGTGAATTGGAATTAGAGGAGGTTGCAGTGGTGATGAGGGGTCTGTGGGTGAGAAGAAATGAGAGCATCTTTGAAGATATTTTTAAGCCCCCAAGTCAAGTTATCAGTATTGCACAAAATGACTTGAAAGAGTACAAGCAGGCTCTACAGATGAATAAGGCAGCACTGAGGAGTAATGGGGAAGGAGATAGCAGAAACTTGAGGTGGGAAAAGCCAAGGACAGGTTTTGTCAAAGCAAATTGGGATGCAGCAGTAGAAAAGAAGCAAAGGAAGGTGGGAATAGGGGTAGTAATCCGTGATGAAGATGGGGAACTTCTAGTTGCTGTTGAAGGTCAGAAGGCCAATATAGACCAACCTGCTGTGGCTGAAGCTCAGGCTCTGTGGAAGGCAATGGTTATTTGTAGAGATCTCAGATTGGAAAAGGTCATTTTCGAGGGAGATGCACAAGTGATTGTCAAAGCAGTAAACACTGCAAGTGAAGATTTTTCTGTTTATGGTAGCTTAACTGAAGGTATAAAACAACTGTTAAAAGGGAGGACAAATTGGCAAGTTCAATATACACACAGGTCTAACAATGTAGCAGCACATACTTTAACAAATGAAAGTTTACTTTTACAGACTGAATTAGTGTGGATAGAAGACATACCTGATAGTATTCAAAGAATTGTAGAAAGGGAGTGTTATTGTATTGAGTGACATTCTGATATCAATGAAGATGATGTTTCTTTCAAAAAAAAAAGAGAATGATGATAAAAAAATGATAAATAGATTTTACTAATAAAAAAAAAGATAAATAGACAGTAGATCTTCCGTAAATTTAAATCATGCTGCTCTCAGAAACCGTGCCTCATGACTACTCTCTCTCTCTCTCCACCAATGTGCCTAACTTGTCTACAACCGTGAGAAGAAAATGAACATAAAAAACAAAATTTAATCTTTGAATAAAAAAACTTTTTAAGAATCTAAAAAACATAAAAAGATGAGAAGTCAGAAGTGCTTAGTTTATAAAAAAAAGTTAAAAAATTAAATCCAAATCAAAAAAAATATATATAAAATTCAGAATAAAATTAAGAAAGAGAACAACTTAAAAATTAAAAGATACAAAAAAAAAAAAAAATCGTAGGTTTCACTTATTTAATTTTTTTTGTTAAAAAAATGTTGCTTTCGTTAGTTTTGTAACTTTTATTTTTTGAATTTTTTCGCTTTATTCTCCACGTGTCCTTTTTTTTCATTTTAATTCTCATATTTCTCGTCTTCTATTTTTATCCTTAGAATTATTATTTTTTTAACTATTTTCACTTTTATTTTTCTCTAAACATTTTATACATCCACGTGACACGCCAAACTTCCATTAACGCGAAATTAAGACAATCATGTGATTGATGAACCTAATTGGAAAAACTGTCACATTTAAAATACAACACAATAAATTGAATAGTAAGGACTGAAAAATAAATGTATAAAATGAGCAAGTGTTATAATACTAAAAATCTTTGTAATTTTGCTCTATTCTATTTGGTTTGTTTTCCTCTCTGGGTCTCCCCTAAGTAGAGGTTTCTTCCCGTCAGTGTACAAGTTTGATAGAAATATTTTGAAATGGAGGATGGATTAGAGGCGCTATATGCAAAGATGTTCCTTACGGAACAAGAGAAGGAAGAGATTCATAAAGAGACAAGTATGTTGGAAGATGCAATAACGAGAGGAGAAAACTGTTTGATTATTAAGCTTCTCACCACAAAATACTACAACAGAGAGGCTTTTAAGCAAACAATGAAGAAGATATTGAGACCTGTGAAGCCTATCAGGTTTCGAGACCTAGGGTCAATGTTCATACTTGCTGAATTTGAGGATGTTCGAGATGAAGAAATGGTGCAACGTGAGGGGCCATGGACTTTTGATAAAAATCTGGTGTTGCTTAAGGAGTTTGATGGCACTCAACAGGTTCATCAAATTCAAATAACAAAGTCTATATTCTAGGTTCGTATTCATGATCTGCCTTTTATGGCTCGCAACGAGTACATTGGGAGTTCGCTGGGAAAAGTTAGAAAGAGGTATTGGAATGGGGAGAATATATGCGAGTTAGAATTTGTCTTGATGTCACGCAACCTCTCCAGCAACGAAAAAAAAAATCAATGTTGGAACAAATAATTCTTGTTGGGTCCAATTCACATATGAGAGATTGCCCAACTTTTTCTATTGTTGTGGAACACTAGGGCACAACCATCGGGAGTGTGAAAAGTGGAAGGTAGCTAGTGAATGTTATGAAACAGAAGGTTTTCCTTATGGGCAATGGCTTCGTACCGAAAATTCCAGTGATTGGAGATGGGAGAAGCAGCACCAACAAACGAAAATTGATCATATTCCGACAACTACTACAGTGAGTCATAAATGGCAACAAGCAGAAGGGGCAAAAATCTCAGATTGTTCATATTCGGAGGATAGTTTGGAAGGCGAAAATGGTGGGATTGTGAAGGAAATTTCGGAGGGTGAGAATCGTGGGATTGTGCAGGATGCTCGTAATCCTCAAGTTACTAGTACTAACGTGATACCTGCTATAATTTAGTTAGCAACGGATATTGAAAACAAGAAATCAGGCATAACGGAAATACAAGGGGATTCCAATACACTGGGGACGAATCAATTGCATATTCGGGAAGATGAAGTTGTGCCCATAAATGTGGAAAAGGGGTCTACAGGCTTGGGTCATTCATAGGCTTTATCCTAGGATGAGAGCCCACTTACGTCGCTTTTCATTAGCCCAATATCAAAAGGCCATAAATGGAAAAGAAGGAAGGTGGAAGCAGATGTGATGGCCTAGGGTGTTTTGCCAAAAGGGGAGACAAAACGGAGAAGGAAAAGGGAAGTTTCAAAGATTGAAGAAGAAGATGAGCACAACAAGAGGAAGAAGATGTCTAACAGAAGAGATGCACACGGAGAGATGAAGTATAATTCAAAGATATCAACAGAGGCTGTTCCACATCCCCGCTGAGATCACTAAAAATAATAAGTTGGATTTCCTGTGGGCTTGGGAACCCACGTGGAATTGTCACCTTTCGAGACCTTGAAGATCTCGATATCCTGTTTCTTCAAGAAACAAAGTTGAAAGCTCTCCAAATGGAATTCTATAAGTATAAATTAGAGTTCCAACATTGTTTTGTTGTTGATTGTGTGAGTCGTTATGGAGGAATTGCAAGCTATGAAAGGATGAGATTAATTTCTCTGTTTTGAATTTTTTGAAATACCATGTTCATGCCAAGATTAATTGTGAGGATGACAACAATATGGAATGGTTTATCACAGGTGTCTATGGACACCTTGATACAAATTACAGAACAGAAACTTGGAGTTTAATTAGATCACTTTATCATAGAGGAGGGCAATCTTGGTTAGTGTTTGGGAATTTTAACGAAATTCTCAGTTTATCTTAGAAGTGTCGGGGCAAAAACAGACCGAAAAAACAAATGGCTGATTTTCGAGCTATCCTGTTTGAATGTGAATTAAGGGACTTGGGCTTTAATAGATCTCCATATACCTGGTGTAATAAAAGGGAAGGTAATGATTGTATTAGTGAAAGATTGGACAGATTTCTAGCTAATTCTAAGTGGTGTAATCTATTCCCTGTGACGATGGTTACACATGGAGTTGTTGCCTACTCAGATAATCTTCCCTTGTGGATTGATACGGATGGGGGTAGGATTTACAATCAAGGAAAGAAACCATTCAGATTTGAAGCTATATGGGTGCGGGAGAGAGAATGTGATGATATAATTGAGAAGTCTTGGAGATATACTGGGAGTCATAACATTATGCGTGAGGTAATGGCAAGGATTTCTAAATGTAGTGAAGAGTTGAATATATGGAATAGGTCTAGATTTGGAAATGTTCAAAAGCAACTACAAAAAGCTAAGCTGAGATTACAAGAACTTCAAGTTTCTGATCCTACATATTCTGAGGTTATAGAACACTAGTCCTCTAGAGATGAAGTGCAAAAATAGCTAGAGAGAGATGAAATCATGTGGAGACAAAGATCGAGGGTCTTATGGCTTAAAGAGGGTGAACAAATTTGAAATATTTCCATTCAAAAGCTTCTCTATTAGAAGAAAAAAGAATAAGATTATAAGGTTGCATGATGCTTTTGGGGTTTGGAAAGAAGGGGCCAAAGGGATACACTCATTATAGATTATTTTCAGACTATTTTTTCTACTACTGGCCAAGTGGATTTTTGTTGATATGTTTTCCCAAGTTGAAACAAGGATAACAACCCAGATGAATGAGGAGCTATCACAACCTTTTTTGGCAGAAGAAGTAAATCAAGCCCTTAAATAGATGCACCCCACCAAAGCACCAGATCCAAATGGTATGGCTCCTATCTTCTTTCAAATGTATTGAAGCATCATAGGAAGCTCAATCACAAATGTTGTTCTGCAAGTTTTAAATATTGGTGAGTTCCCTAGAGTTTAAATCACACTTTTATTACATTGATTCCTAAGAAAAAATCTCAGATAAAAGTTGTCGATTTTCATTCAATAAGTTTTTGCAATGTCATTTATAAGGTTATTTCCAAAGTGATTGCTAATAGACTTAACAAGGTATATTACCTCATGTTATATATGATTCTCAAAGTGCTTTTGTCCCAAGAAGGCAAATTACTAATAACATTCCTATTGCTTATGAGCTTATACACTTCCTGAAAAACAAAAGAAAGGATAACGAAAGGGTATATGTCCCTAAAGTTAGACATGAGCAAAACTTATACAGTGGAGTGAGTTATTTTAGAAACAATTATGGCTACACTTGGTTTTGCTACAAGTCTGATTAAGCTCATTATGAAGTGTGTTAGAACTTTTACTCTTTCGGTGTTGGTTAATGGGGTCCCAAAAGACCCTATTATACCTAACCGAGGTTTAAGACAAGAGGACCCTTTATCCCCTTATTTTTACTGTGCACTGAGGGTTTGATAAGTCTACTGAGAAATTGTGGTGGAAATGAATTTATGGAAGGAATCAAAATTTGTAGAGGTGCCCCTCGAGTGAATCATCTTTTGTTTGTTGATGATAGTGTCATATTTTGTAAGGCTCATATAGAAACAAATAGAAACATTCAATTGCTGCTGAAAAAAATAATATGAGAAAGCCTTGGGGCAGAAAATCAATCGAGAGAAAACATCTATGGTTTTTAGTAGAAATGTGACAGAGGAGTTGAAAGAATGGATCATGTCTCTATGGGGTGGGAGTCATACTCCACAATATGAAGAATACATGGGCTTACCTCCTATTGTTGGTAGATCAAAGAATCAAGCAAAACAAAAAGTTTGGCAAAAGCTTCAAACTTGGAAAGGTAGTCTATTGTCTCAAGGTGGAAGGGAAGTTCTTATTAAAGCAGTAGCACAATCTATCCCAACTTATGCAATGAGCTGCTTTAAGTTACCATGATCATTCTGTAATGAGCTAGAAAGGATGATGGCACAATTTTGTGGGGGAGGAGATAAGAGGAAAACAAAATTCACTCGATCAATTGGGGTAAGATGTGTGAATCAATGTTTAGAGGAGGATTGGAATTTAAAGATTTAAAGATGTTTAATCTAGCTCTCTTAGCAAAACAAGGGTGGAGAATTTTGCAAGGAATCATCACTCCACAAAATGTATAAGGCCAAATATTTCTCTAAATCTTTGATTCTAAATTGGGCCAAAATCCTTCTTATGCTTGGAGAGGAATATGGGAAGCTACTAAACTACTAAAAAAGGCTGTCTATGGAGAATTTGCAATAGGAAATCAGTGAAGGTGTTTCAAGACCTTTGGATACGTGGTTTTACTGCCAATCAACTCACTGATCAAACTATTGTGGAAGAATAGCAAACATTTGTTGATTTTCTTATTGATAATAATACTCAGTGGTGGAATGCGGAAAATATTAGAGCTCTTTTCAATCAAAATATAGCAACAGAAAGATTAAAGATCCCCACCTCAAATGACAAGTGGTATTGGAATCAAGAAAAGAATGGGATCTACTCTGTCAAAAGTGCTGATAAGCTTCTTCATAATACTTAAAAGCTACACATAGGAGAAAGCTCGATTTAGTCCAGAAAGAGTCTTTTTGGAAGAGATTATGGCAGATGAAACTTCCAAACAAAATAAAGATATTTGCATGGAGGGCCTGTTGTGATGGTCTTCTAACTTTTCACAATTTGAAAAAGAAACATGTTGTGGAAGATAAATGTTGCTTCTGTCAAAAACAAAGAAAGGACCTTCACATACAATGTTTTTCTGTGAAGAAATCTGTAAGTATTGAAATACTTATCTCCCAGTTCTATAGCAAGTTGAGCAATGTTTGTCCTTTTGGGATTTGGCAAATTTTGTTAAGTAGGCTCTCATGAGGATCTGTCCATATTTTTCTCAATAACATGGAGAGTTTCGTTTAGAAGGAATAAACTCATTTATGAAAATGTGTATCATGAACCAAAATATGTGATTGAGCGCTTTATCTTTGCAGAAATCTCACAAAGAGGTGCAGGTCTCTGTGCATAAGGAATCAAAGTAGATGTGTTGTTGGATACCTCCTCCATCTGGATATTTGAAATTGAATATATTTTTTTATCAAAGGAAACCTGGTGTGGGTGTTATCCTAACATGTAGTAAGGTGGAAAATGAGATAACAAATCCAGAATCTGTTGAAGCTTTAGCTAAGTTTAGAGGGCTGCAATTTTATGCTCAATGGGGAATTCCGAAGCTTATTGTGGAAAGTGATTGCTTATTATTGGTTATTGAACTTCATTTATCATGAGAAAAATTTTCAGCTCTAGAACATTTATTGAAAGAAATACAGCGACTGTTGAAGAGCTTCCAAGAGTGCAAAGTGCTACATGTTCGTCGACTGTTGAAGAGCACAAAACTGTTGAATAGCATACAGCGACAGTCAAAGCCGGTATATTCGATAAGAACAATTTGTAATACTCTTTATTTCAATGATATTGATGTTTACCTATCAAAACAAAAAATCTTTGTAATTTTATTATCCTTCCCGGGGCCACAGTCAAAGCCGGTATAGTTTGATTACAACACAAACCCTGAAAGCTGGGCCATTTTTTTTTTTTTTGGGTTTAAAAAAAGCCCAAATCGATCTAATTGTAATGTGCAATAAAAGAAAAATTATATACACCATACTACCATCTCACTTTCATCCTATTAAGTAGTATGTGACACATTTATCATCATTAAATGATAATTTATTGCATACTTCTTTATCATCTAATAGTGATGAATGTGTCACATACTACTTAGTATGATCAAAATATGATGAAAATGTGATGTATAATATTACTCGCAATAAGATGGGCATAAGAGACGCACGCGCGCACTCAAACTAGCTAACACTTTTCAATTCCCTTTTAATTATAAATTACACGTTCTTCTATCCTGCTTCCCCAACAAAAAACGAACGTATAATCCACTCCACAAAACCCTTAGCCCTAAAGAATGCCGATGAAGGTGTTGGACGCCACTGTACATATCGGAAGCACCCAAAACTAATCCAATCTCATTCCCTTCTTGGCCGACAAAGACCCTTCTACCTCTCTCAGCTGATTTAATGCTGTTGCAGCATGGCATCCAATAAAAATAAAAGAAATTTGATGCAATTAATTGCAGTATCTGCCATAGATGTGGCTAATCAGTCAATGGAGATGTAAACTTTTTGACAGTGTAGGGAAAATCAAACAAGGGCATGGACTACGCTTTAGTAATCCCAAACATTCTCTCTCATGTAGATGTAAGTTACCAACAAGGATACATGCATGTGGTGCCTTTAGAAAGATGAATGCCAAATACTCCTGGTGCTTCATTTTGGTTGTCTAATCTGTGTGCCTAAACTTACATGAAATCGACTCTGCCATAGGATCAATAGCTTCTTTTATAAGATTGATTTCTGTAATGCCATAATGCAATGGCCAAAAGACGAACAAAGTTTAAGGGCGGGGGGGTCCTAATAATTTTGAAGTTTAAACTCTAGGTTTGAAAGAAATGCGGGGGGATACATCTCAAGCTGAGCATACCCGTGCTTGAGTGAATGACTAATTGGCCAAAATCAGACAACATTCACCAAATAATAATACACATTGGTCACCATAATCAGGCACGGTATAATATAAAAATATGGTAGTAGAAAATACTTTGTACGCATTGGTGAAGCTTTGACCTCTTCAGAAAGTTTTGCACTGTACAATAAATAGTAGCTAGATCTTACCTTTATACATGAAGGCCATGTAAGCACATGGCCCAACTTTGTAACTCAAATTTGAGTCTTTGAAAATGTAGGTGTCAACTTCAAACGAATATCGCTGAAAGGTTCTTCTTGTTGAACATCGACAAGTCCATGACTCTTCAAAACCTGAAATCAGCAGAAATGAATTAAGACATGGAAAATTAAATTTTATACACGGTACTTGATTGGTAGACTATTCATCATGTCTACTATACGAGGCCAGAAAGTTCCAATCACTAACTTCTCACTTTGAAATGCATGAAGCAGGATAAGTGAATTAACCAAAGTGAACTCACAGTTTCACAAACTCAAGAAAAGGGCATGACGATGGACAAAAGATCAATGACTCACATTTTTTTTTTTTATGAGTAAACAAATTTTATTGATCAAAGAATTAGGCAAAGCCCGATACAAATACAAGAACAATGACTGTCACATTTGCAACAGAAGAAACTAAACAGATGCTAACAAGTTGATACACAATCCCATGATTTTTCAATATTCAAGAGAGTGAATTTCCTATGGATGCAACTTTCAATAAAATAAGCTGGTTATACACATCCAAAAAAATGCGTGTCATTAAATAACATATAAAAACATTAGACTACTCTTTTCCCAAATGCCAAAGTGTCTCATCTCCCAATCCACTCCTCTGATCACTTGTACTCAATATTTTAGGCAAGGACTTAGCTCCAAACCCTTTAAATTTGAGGAATTTTGGGCCAGGGACCCGACCTGTTATTCTGTGATCAAAGATGCTTGGAGCCTGCCTTTTAATGGCTCACCTGGCTTTGTTTTAGCAAAAAAGCTAAAAGCAGTCAAAAAGTCTCTCAAAACCTGGAATATCAACTGCTTTGGCCACATCCAAACCAATATAAAAGCATTAACAGCTCAACTGTCCTCTCTTCAAGCTCTCAAACCAACCTAAACTCCTTTGCTCATAAAGAGGACATGATCCGAGCTTGCCTGAATGAACAATTGAAAAGGAAAGAAATCCTGTGGAGACAAAAATCCAGGCTTCAATGGCTCACCACCACGGATTTGAACACAATTGTTTCACATGTCATCCACAATGAGAAGGAGAAGTGATATCTATTGTCTAAGAATGCCTCAAATCAATGGGATTCCAACCCCTTGAATATTCAAAATCAGTTCCTTGATCAGTTCAAGACTATTTACCAAACATCCTGGCCTAATATCTCAGATGAAATTGAGGCCTTATTCCCTGACAAAATTTCTCAACTTGACAATAACCTCCTCTGTAACATCCCCACCGATGAGGAAATCCTTTCAACCATCAAACAAATCTCATCTTCCAAATCTCCTGGTCCTGATGGATTCATAGAATTCTTCTTCAAGCAATACTGTGATGTATAGTCAAGGAAGATCTTAATAGAGCCATAAATATTTTTTTTCACCAATGGTCATCTGCTGAAAGAAATGAATCATACCCATATTGTCCTCATCCCCAAAACTGAAACCCCCAGCAATGTTCTTCAGTATCGACCCATCATGTCTGTTACAAAATCATTGCAAAAATCCTTTCTAGCAGACTCAAGTTGGTCATGCCCAAATTCATATCCCCTCAGCAATCAGCTTTTCTTCCAGGCAAAGTAATTCAAGAAAACACCATTCTAGCATAAGATATCTTTCATGCCCTAAAGAAAAAGAAAGGAAGGGGCTTATGGCTATCAAAATAGACACGAAAAAAGCCTTTGATTTCATAGAATGGAACGTCCTGTTCACAATCCTTTCCTATCTTGGTTTCCAGTAGCCTTGGAACAATTGGATCAAGGAATGCATTTCGACTGTCTCCTACTCTCTGTTGTGATCAATGGACAACCACAAGGATTAATTCACCCTTCAGGCAAGGAGACCCTTTATCCCCCTTCCTCTTTATATTAGGCAGTGAGGTGCTCTCTAGGCTCATTTGCAGAGAACATGAAGGTAACATCAAGGGCATTAAATTGAGCACAAATGGTCATTCTCTATCCCATCTTTTTGCAGATGACCTTATTCTCTTTGGCACTGCTTTCCCCCAAAATGCTCAAGCTTTCAAGGACTGTCTAGACAAATACCCACAATGGTCTGGCCAAAAAATCCATTCTGGAAAATCCTCCATTCAGTTCAACAATAACATGGTTCCTAACTCCATTAGGGATGTCAAAGCTATAATCAATTTCAAGATTTCTTCCTCAAGAGCTAAATATCTAGGTTTCCCTCTAAGTTTGGCGGATCCACCCAACCGCATTTCAAAGATATTCTAGAAACAATTCAAGGGAAATTAGCAGGTTGGAAAACTAAACTTTTATCTCAAGCAGGTAGAACAACTCTTATTAAAGCAGTGTCTAGTGCTATCCCCTCCTACACAATGTCTTCCCTGTGGATACCTAGTTCCATATCCAAAAAAAATTGATAAAGCCCTTATGAGGTTTTGGTGGGGTTTTGATCAAAACAAAACCCACAATTCCACCCCAAAATCTTGGAACTCCATCTGCAAATCAAAATCCTTGGGTTGGTTTGGCACCTTATTAGTAATGAATCGAGCATGTGGAACACCATCCTTTCAACCAAATATCTAAGAAATTTTAATTGGCTCTGTGTTACTGCTAAACCTTCTGACTCCAGATTCTGGAAAGGCCTCTTGAAACAAAAAAAATTCCTAGCATCCAGCTTCTGCCTCTAGATTAACAATGGGACTAACACTTATGTGTGGTCTGATCCCTAGATCCCTACACAGCTTAGCAATCCCAACTCCCCAATCCTCTTCTATATTTCAAGACCCTCTCTTGAAGGTCTCAGAATTAACTCTTGAGGAGCCTAGAACATGGAGCACACTCCTCCAATCTCTTTTCTCTCAAGAATCTGTGCATGCAATTGAAAAAAACCATCTAGCTCAATACCAATTCCATAACCAGAATGGCATGCCCAAATGGCTTCATCATTCCTCTAGGAAATTCTCCGTTACACAATCTGGCAAAAGCTCTGGTCTCTTAGAATTCAAGATTGTTTAAAACTTTTCCTTTGGAAGGTTATAAACAACATCTTACCTACCAGTACATTGCTTAGTATTTGTATCCCTCTCATAGAGAATCAGAAACATTGCCCCATCTGTCATATGGAAGATGAAACTCTAACCCATCTATTTCTGAATTGTCCATACTCAAGGATTCTTTGGAGGCAATCACACTGGCCCCTTGACATTTCCTTATTAGCAGACCAAAGGCATCATCTATTGGATAAATCTGATTCTCAGCCCCTCCAGTAACATGAACATCTCGTTTGATGAGATACAATACTTCCAGTTTTTTGCTGTTCTTGCTATGGAAACCTTTGGTTCACCAAAAACCAAATTATTCAAGATATACAAAGTCCTTCTATAGAGCAGTTTGTTTCTAAAACCATCAGATGCTACAAAGAACATTGTCATGCCTGGGACAAGAAATCCTCTGATAATAATCTCATATGGGAGCCACCCCTTATTGAAGATCAATTTTCTATAACATTTGATGTGGCAGTAAGATCAACAGTAGTACATCTGCAGGAATATGCAGAAATCAAGATGGATCCCTCAAGTTTGTTATAACTTGTTTCACAACCAGCACCAATCCAAACCAAGGAGAAGCTAAGCAGCATTCATAGGTATTGAAGAAGCATACTCACAACAACTCAGGAAGATCTTAATAGAAGGGAACTCCGCGGTGGTAATCTCAGCAATAAACAATCCCCAAAAAGCTATAGAGTTATGGAAGGAATTGCTAGGGACACAAGATTCCTTCTCAGACTTTGAAATTTAGGAAGCAGTCAAATACATCGATCTCAATATCGAATGGGCTCATTCCAACAAAATGTGTGGAAATATCCCACTCATCAAGATACCCCAATGCTTATTGGACTTCCATAGTGGAAAAGAACCTCCCCTTTAATTTTCTGCCAAGTTTGTATATTATTCTCTGCTTAAGGCTTGTAATGAATATTTGTAATTGTTGGTTTGCTTATGAAGTCTATTTGCGAAGAAAAAAAACAAATAAAAACATTGATTCTTGCTGCTGCACCACAAAATAATAACCTGCCTCATCCTTAATTATCTCCAAGTGGTAACACCTACCTTATACAGATTTCTTCCAAAAATATGGCACAATGGAAATGTTTCAGAAACTTACAAGCGTCTCATAAAACATGCGGGCACATAGCTTTCTTGTCCTTCCTTCTAAAGTCTTGTTCAAAATGAGATCTCCAGATAGACCTTCTGAGCTTGGACTGAAAGGAGAATGTCTTTTTAAATATTGAGCAACAGCCCTGTATGTCAAAGACAAACATATTAATTGTCCACCAAAATGGGGTTCACATACTATAACTAACAAAATCTTCTTTACTTACCTGGTTCTTGCAGACAATGAATCTATTCTTCCCGTTCCTTGTGATCCTGCTATAAGCAAAGACATGTTATCCATATATTGCATACGAAAACTGGAGTTCATATAAACTTCCCATGTACTGCCATTAAGATTTCTTACCAGGTTACTGAAAAGGGTACATCCTACAATTTACAGAACCACCCAAATCAAACATCAATATAAATCCTTACTTGGCTTACCTGTTGGGGTATTGTTATCTTCTTCCAAAAAGTAAAGGTCCTATAATGAAAAAATTCAATAAGTCAAAATACTGCTTAACTTAAAGTTTAAATGCAAGTAGTTCTCAAGGGAGGGGATGAAGAGGAACAAAAAGATGTCCAATAACAACTAGTAAAAATATTAAACATCTCATATATTTGAAATGGTATCATAATCTTAAAGAAAATGGATCTGTAACAAATGTATAGTTCATACGATAAGACATAAAAGACAGGTGATTTAGCTATCATGTAAAAACCCTTAAGTTATTTCTTTTTCACTAAAAATATGGGATGAGCTGTCTACTTCTTGTAAATGGAAAAAACTTTGTTGCAATCCCTTAAAAATACCCAAAAGAAAGGAAATTCACAGCATTCTTGAAGTACAAGGACTTACATCTGCTTCGGCAGAATTCATCAAACCGGGAATATCTGAGAGACCAGTGTTCTTTAGACTTAGATGCTCCTCTGAAAATGTCATTCTTCTTCTCTTCTCAGACCCACCAGTTCCGGTGGATGCTGCTAGATGGGGTGTAGATACCCTGGTCTCAATGGTTGTTGCAGGAGTAAAGTCACATCTTCTAATAGGAGAAGGCGTGAATCTAGCTTGGGATGGCACAAATTCGGGTAAGAAGCTGCCGCCATCAAAGGCGTCGATATTTCGAGGACGTTCAATTTCCATGTCAAGTTCAGGCACAACAGCAGGAGATTGAGCATCTCTCAGCTCCAGGAAAGCTTCATTTGTTGAAGCAGGAGATTGTGAAACCCTCGGCTCCAGGAAAGCTTCATTTGTTGAAGCAGGAGATGCTGCAATTTTAGGATCTGGAAAAGTTTCCTCAGAGAAAATAAGATGGGGTTTTGTAGATATGAGGTCCTTGAAAATATCACAAATATCCAAACACAACCCTGCATGAAGAAGCCCCAGTGCTTAGAAAAAATAATCCATAAAATGGATGGCCAGCAGCAATAAAAAGATCAGCGAAGGGAAAGGCCCACTCACCAGTCAATGAAGGCTGGTGAAAAACTTGTTCCTTTCGTAAAGTGTTGTTTAACTTCCAGATACCCAAAGTAGAGCTAGGGGCATCCCTTTTCTTCCGCAATAAATCACTAGAATCTTCAAGAGACTTCTTCATAAGTCTACAAAATTTACATCCTTACATCAGTAAACTAGTACCAGAGAAAAAATCAATCCAAGGATTACATGACCAGCCATACTTGTTAGTCAACACTGTGGACTCATCAAAGAACTGTTTTCTCTTCTTCTTTCTTGCTTTTGGCTGCTTAACAGGTGGAGTTGATCGAATAATCCCTAGCCCAGGAGAAATATCCATTGGCACACCTAGAAAGACAAATGCTCAGACTTGAAACAATCAGAGTTCTCATATCCCATCAATACATCTAACAATGAGAAAAATGTACTCACTCAATGAAACATGTGCATCAAAAATCTCGGTAGCCAGTTGGGAAGCAGCAGAAGGTGGTGATTCTGAATGTTGCTGAAATGGTAAAGACTGCCCAACAGACAATAAATTTTCATCCATGATTGGAGGGAAGGTTTCCTTCTCATTCATTGTTTGGTCTAAGGATCTGTTCTTTCCGCCTAGGTCGTCCCCACAATCTGGAAATATTGGAGGAAGGTTTTCTAAGCCAAAACCATGAACAGAATCACGTAGTATTTCCCTCTCTGGAAGATCTTGGGGGATATCGGCATCGTTATCAAGCATCTCTGTCTGATTACTTGGACTCTCATCTTGAGATTCCACATCATGTGGATAACTTTGAGGGTTCTCGTCATTGCTAAGCCTCAAGTTATGTTCTTCCCTCTGATTACTTGGATCGAGATTACTTGGATCGGGATGTTGAAATCCATCATTACCATTCACCGGAGGTGAAGGGAGAATGCTGTAAATTAGCAAGAAGAGCAATTATTACTTTAGCATTCCATGATTAAAAAGAAAAGGCATTGAAAGTACTTAAATGCACTCAGAAACATACCCATCCATCAGCCTGACATCAGAGTCAGGAAACACTTCTGGATGTGAGGAATCCATCATCATGAAATCCTAAACAGATCAGAAAACTACTGGTGGTGAAAATATGCAATTGAAATACCACAGAATTTGGCCAACGCAAGATGAAAGCAATGATAGTAAACATTGATGAAACAGAATAAAGGTCTCTAACCTCATCAAAAGAAATAGCAACATAAGGGTCTCTTCCAATAGGAATTTGATCTGTAGCACAAAAATTTACACTTGTTTAGGCATTTATGAGTCGAGAGAACACACAATTGAAAAGAAAAAGTGAAGCACGTTTATGACCTGCTAACGTAATCTCCTCTCGACTCTTGAGGTGATTATCTGGGGACCTGAGAACAAAAATTCAAAAGCTATTTATATGGAGGTTTACAGGTGGAGAAAAACGGTAAAAGAAAGAAGTTTCAAGATATTTACCCCTCATTGTAAATATCATGGTCCAAATCCAACGTATCGAGGTCAAACGTGTCTGGCAAAGTGATAGACTGAACCGGTGCCTGTCTAGCATCCTCCGGCAAATTGAGATCTATAGACGCAAAGGCCTTTCTTAAGCCATTCAAAACAGCATTACAGTCCTGGAACAAATAATCCACTTTCTTCGAATATATCCGAACAACACCTAATAAAAGGTGGCCCGACATTCTAAGGGCAATGGGAACTTCCGGAAACATGATTCGATCTATAAAGAGACATTTGGATCACAAAAGAGTTAACTTAAAAACTGCGTCTACCATGTAACATTTTTAAGGAGGATAGGCATACCGTTGAAGTTAATAATTAACAAATCCAATACACAATCATTAGAGATTAAAAGAAAAAAATAGAATTTATCAAATCATTTTATTACCAAATAACAATAAAAACTACACCTTTAAACCATTTTGAAGAAGTTACGAAGCGATGAAGATGAAGTTTAGCACGGATTTAAAATTAAATAAACTTTGATCTGGCGGGTGTGTGTGAAAAAGTGAAAATGAAGAGTTGGGTTTACATACCGACGGTGGAGGGGATATCGGTGGAACTGTAGTGAGACTTTTTGAGGCGATGTTGAAGATGAGCGGCACACCACACCGTTCCCAGTGGCCCTTTTCGCGCCAAAAATGTTTGAGAGTAAAACATTGTTTGTTGTCGTGGTCACACCCTGGACCCGAGGTTCAACTCTTCAACCTGAAATACACGATAATAAGAACGTAAAATTCTATTCATCAGCCTCTTACACCGCACACCCATACACGTGGTTGTCAGGTTTTTTTTTTTTTTTTTTTTTCCCCGAGCTTCTCCCCAAACAGCCATATCTCCCCTCCGTACGAACATCTCCTTCTCCGTGCGAATATCTCCATGTCAAGATTTTCTGTAAATCTCGCATCTCTATAAATCTCGTCTCTCTCAGGCTCGTCTATTATTTTCTTTTACTTTAGCGGATTCATGGGTTTGTGGTGGTGTTTGGTAGGAGCAATAATTATTCAAGATAAAACAACCAGATTGTATTTCTACCGATGAAACCACACAACATTACGAACCTGAGCATGGACATGCTTTTTTCTTGCTACAGATAAACCCGATTGGTTGATGTGCTGTGCTTTTGAGCCACTCAGAGCATCCATTCTCGGTAGGCCATTAGAGGCTACTTGAGATTTTCCATCTGCTTTCTTATTTTGTAGATCCTTTGTAGCCATCGCTCCATGTGCAGTTAGAGAACTGGAGATAGGGTCACTGCTGTTCTTATTCACTGACGAAGAACATGATTTTCTCGCCGAGTCTTTCTAGAGGTGGGTGGCTTCAGAGGGGAGGGGGGCAAGAGGAGGGTGGGTTTTCGTTTAGAACCAGAAATATCAGACCGGTGGCTTATACATAGATTTTTTTCGAACGTAAATACAAAAATCTTCTAAAATCAAATGTCTTAGAATCAAAATAAACTAAACACTACCAAAATTTCCCTTGACTTGGACTAATCCACTTCAGCCACTTGACACTTATCTTACCTTTCTCATCTAATCCTGTCACGTGTCGTGGTCGGTCGATTTGAAAGTGAGGCGGCGGCTTGGGGCAGAGGCGTTTGGCTTGTTTTCTTGGACGGTGGGGAGTGGTGCTCGACGCAAGGGGTCTCGTTGCGGGCGTCGTGTTGTGGAGGCTATTGGACGGTAACGCGACGGGCGACGGTAGACGAGCTGGAGAAATGGAGATATGCACTCTCAGAGAACTGTGAGAGGTAAACAAATGGGGGCAAGGGATATGGCGCAAAAACAAAATTGAAAGCTAATTGTTGGGGGGAGTGGCCGCGGGAAACTCAAAGTGGCGCTAAACAAAGTTGCGGCGTGACGTGCGTGGGCGAGTTTTAGGGAGATTTGGAGCCGAATTCGGTGGTATTTTGGGCCTGTTTTGAGCCCATTTATAAGAGAGACCTGCCCATTACTGCTCTCGCTCCCTCTCTCTCCCGCCATCAGCACCGATGTGCCTAACTTGTCTAGAACCCTGAACCGGGATAAGAAAATGAACATAAAAAACGAATTTTGATTTTAAATTAAAAACTTTAATAATTTAAAAAACATAAAAAATATGAGAAGTGCTTAGTTCATAAAAATATTTTAAAAAAATAAAAAATATGAGAAATTAATACCCCACCACCTACAAACGATCCAACGTATACCTCGTTGCCTGGAGCTCCTGCCTATGGGTGAATTCAGTCCGGTCCGGTCGGTCCGAGGAGGTTTTGTGGACCGGACCGGACCAATTCGGTCCAGGGTTTTCTCACCCTGGACCGAACCGAATAGCATAAGGACCGGTCCAATTCGGTCCGGTCCGGTCCGGTCTGGTCAGGCCTATTCGGTCCAACCAAATTTAGATGGGCCAATAGCCCAATTTTATTCTTCTGGTTTTTCGGCCCACTAGTAAAATTCACTAACATTTTATCCAATTTGAAGAAAAAAATACAACTTATAAAGCCACCCACAAAATGCTTATAAAAAAATACAAATTACAAAACTATTCACCGATAGTCTAAAAATAAATAAATTACAAAGCAATATGCTAACTAAATTATAGTGAATAAATTTAAATAAAAAGTTTTACTACAAAAAATAAATTTTATCTATATCCATCAAAAACTTTAAAAAAGGAATAAACACTTGATTTTCTTCCTACTAATCCATCCAATCAATTTAAACAAGGTTAAAACTAAAAATTATACTAGATAATGAAAGAAAATTGAAAAAACATTCTCAAGCAAATTTGGTTTCTAAAAGGAAGAAAGAAAAAAAAAACCATTCCCAAGCATAGATAATAAAAGCTAAAAATTATACAAGTCTCAAATAACTGAAAAATTAAAATCTTTAAATACAAATTACAATACATCAATGCAAATTATACAATTATTCTCCTGGCAGCTCCTAAGTCCTAGCTTCCTCCATCTTTTGGCTTGGCATACTTTTCACTTTTTAGTTTTCACAATACGCTGTAAAGTGTAAACAAATGAATTATTAGCAAATAGCAAAAGTGAAAATTGAAAACTAACAAGCTAAAATACAATTCACCTAATCAACTTGCATTGGTTGTAGACATTGTATTTGAAGCCTCCATAGAATTGTCACCGTCCCGAACAAGTTCTATACAATAAAGAAATAAACAAATTATATAAATTTTCATAACATATAGTATTATAGATCATAAAAGTTATAAAATGAAGTACTTATAAAAAAAAAGTTATAAAATAAAGTATTTATAAAAAAAAAAAGTTATGCCAATGAAGTAAGTAAGAAACATACCCAATTGCCTTTCAAAATCATCCACCTCATTCATTAAAGTCCTAAGGTTGATTGGAGTAGAAGAAGAACGAAGCCAATTCTGTGTACAAATTAGAGCCTCAACCATCATCGGAGATAAACTACTTCGAAAAGGATCAAGGACACGACCCGCTGTGCTAAATGTAGATTCAGAGGCCACTGTAGATACCGATATTGCGAATACATCTCGTGCAACTTTTGAAAGTACACGATATCTAACTGAATTAACCCACCACCAAATAAGAATGTCAAAACTTGGGAATGTCTCCTCACAACTTTCAGCTAGGTATCTATCAACCTCATTCTTGCTCCCCAAAGTGTTTTCCGACTGTAACCGTTGCTTGAATATGGCCATTCTTTCTACCATCCTATCAACTCTACCACTACCACTAGGTCCACTACCATCTGTAGAATTTACTTCTTCACGTGGAGGACTTGTGCACTGCTGTTGTAGATCAGAACTGTTGCCTCCCTCATTCTCAGCGTATGCCTCATACATGCGGATTAAAGCATTTTTAACATTCCAACTCAAATCAACAGCTTTTGTGGGATCATTGGCATACATGCATTCCAATGCAAAGTCAAAATATTGCATCTTATACCGAGGATCAAGAATAATCCCAACAAACAACAATATATTCATATTATCTAAGTCGCCCCAATATTTGTCAAATTGTTTCTTCATATTTGTGGCCATTAATCCCACCACGGGACTTCCTATTTCACACTCCACATCAATTGCATCGGATATTTTAACTAACTCCAGAAAAAAGGAGTTGCAAGTTACATATTCATTTCCCGAAAAAGATAAAGTTGCATCATGAAATAGTTCAAGAAACCTTACAAACAACTTTACCTTCTCTCAATCGTTATTATTGGGAGGCCCAAACTTCTTTGATGTTCTCCTATTATTCAGATCATCAATTTCATCATCATCTTCTCCAACACTACTAAGAAACCCTGAATCTTCTTCTTCCAACCTTTCAAAAGCTTTTCGAAATTTTAAAGCCCCTTCCAACATAAGATAGGTGGAGTTCCACTTAATCGGTACATCTAAACAAATGTCACTTTTGCTTGCAATTTCTTCCAACCCAATACATTTCTTAAATGTACTCCACCTTTGAGGTGAGGACTTAACATATTTCACAACACATCTCACCTTCACAATAGACTCATCAAATTCCCTCAACCCCTCACGGACAATTAAGTTTAGGATGTGGGCAAAACATCGAACATGCAAGAATTCATGTTTCAAAACAGTGTCCTTCCTATACTTGGTTTTTTTCTTCAAATAAGAAACTGCTCCGTTATTAGAACTTGCATTATCAAGTGTGATTGCAAGTACTTTCGGTCTCCCCCAATCATGCAAGCACATCTCTATGGCCCTACCAAGTGTATCACCCTTGTGATTCTCAACCCAAAAAAAAGAAAGAATTCTTTTGTGTAGTTTCCAATTATTATCAATAAAGTGTGCCGTGAGACACATATAATTGAGGTTTTGCACGGATGTCCATGTATCAGTAGTGAGGGAAACTCGTTGCCCTTGAAGAGCACTTCTTAACTTATTTGTTCCCCTTATATACACACTAAAGCAATCTTTTGCAACCGTAACACGAGATGGAATCCCTACCCACTTAGGGCAAACAATGAGCATAAACTTCTTGAAACCCTCTCCTTCAACAAACCTAAAGGGTAACTCATCAAGAATAATCATTTCTGCGAAGGCTTGTCTGCAAGCCTTAACACTAAATGATATGGGCACAAATCCCCCACTATCACTTCATATACCCGCCTTCCAACCGAGAGTAGTTTGGGACTTATCCGTCTGTCTCAAATTCAATGGACATTTATTACATTGTTTTTCAATGTAATACTTCATGGACTTTGTACCGTTGGTCTTCGTATCACATGCATACGAAGCATCATAGTAATTACATGCAGCCCTAGGTTTAGTTGGATCACCTTTTGGTATTATTGTAAAATGATCCCAAACCATTGACCTATGTCTACCACTCGGTTTAGTATTAGCACTTACATTGGGTGGGAGTGGAGGAATGCCTTGCCCATGTGTAGCCTGTGTTGACTCTACATCATCTATAGTAGAATCTTGTGGAATCAATTCTGGAATATAGTCCATCTAGAAAAGAAAGAACGAGAATTAAATACTAATTAAAAATGCAAACATTAACAATATTTGAAAAACATTGGGTTTAGTCATTGATCAACATTAACAATATTTGAAAAAATAGTACTCTCAAAACCCTAATAACACAAACCCAATCACAATTTACAAACCCAATCACAATTCATAATTCACAATTCACAAAACCCAATCACAATTCACAATTCCCAATTCACAAACCCAATCACAATTCACAATTCACAATTCACAAAACCCTAATAACACAAACCCAATCACAATTCACAATTCACAATTCACAAACCTAATCACAATTCAAAAAACCCTAATAACAAACCCAATCACAATTCACAAAACCCTAATAACATAAACCTAATCACAATTCACAATTCACAATTCACAAAACCCTAATAACACAAACCCAATCACAATTCACAATTCACAATTCACAAACCTAATCACAATTCACAATTCACAAAACCCTAATAACACAAACTCAATCACAATTCACAAAACCCTAATAACATAAACTTAATCACAATTCACAAACACAATCACAAAATGAATAAATTTCGGATTAAAAAACTCCAATAAAACCATATACCTGGTAAGGGTGACTGGGTGGACCGTGGGTCTATGCGTGTAGCGTGGCCGTGGCCCGTGGGTGACTGGGTCTGCCGTCTGTGCGTGGCTGAGAGAGGCGAGACGAGGGCGAGAGAGAGGCGAGACGAGAGAAAGGCAAGACGAGACGAGGGACGAGAGAGACCGAGAGGACTCGAGGGAGGCAGAGACAGAGACGAGGGAGGCAGAGACGCAGAGACAGAGACGAGGGAGGCAGAGACAGAGACGAGGGAGGGAGTCGGGACTGAGAGTCTGAGAGAGTGAGAAACGAAATTAAGATTTTAGGTTTATGGAAACGGCACCGTTTGGAACTTGGAGTTGGGACTCCCTCAAATCATCAAATGTGATTTTTTTTTTAAATGACAATTAAAAAAAATTTTATGGTTTGAAAAATTGATAATTATAATTTATATATATTTTTAAATTTGTAATACATTTAAATTTTTAATAGACTATAGTGATTTAGTTATAGACTTATAGTGATTAGTATTAGTAATTTAATATTAGTTATAAATTTATGTATTAGTATAACTATATTTAATATTAGACTATATTTATATATTCGTATTAGTTAATAGTTATAAACTTAGTGATTTAATATAGCTATATAATATATTAGACTATATAATAATATTAATATTATACTATTAGTCTATTAATATAGTTATATATTAGTATTATTTATAAACTTTAGTGTTTAGTATAGCTATCAATTTATAATTATATAATTATATTGATCATGTTAATTGTTATTTGTTACTAACTTAGAGTATATTAATATATTATAATTTATGATAGTTCTAAGTTAATGCATAAATTATAATGAGCTATTTACAATTTTTTACATTTTGTATATGAAGCAATAACTAATAAGCATAAATACTTTAATTATCCATGATTCCATACATCCATTATTCCATACATGCTTTATATTTACTTGCAAGTTGCAACTTAGGTCATAGTCTTAGACTCTTATAGATGTTGGTGGTCACACATTAGTTAATTACGAATTGATATGTTAATTGATAATATATGATTAATATAATATTAATTTGTAATTACATATTTAAAATTTTATATTCTAGATGGGGATAGGTTAGATGAAAATTACATAATTTATTTTACAATTATTATATAAAATAATATATTTATAAAAAAAAAAAAAACATTCGGTCGGTCTGGTCCGGTCCGGTCCGAGAAATCTCCACCCCGGGACCGGACCGAAGACCGAACTTCTACACAATTCTGGACCGAGACCGACCTTATTCTTTTTCGGTCCGGTGCGGTCCGGTCCAGACCGAACCGGTCGGTCCGGTCGATTTTTCCAGTCTGGACCGGCCACCTTACACCCCTACTTCTGCCTACAAAGCAATGTCCAAAGGTGACAAAGATGCCATGTGGTTAATGCAGATAAGGTCCTCAAGCTACAAAACCAAGCACAACCACCCCGACCCCAAAAAAATGTGTTATTAATAGGGGTGTAAGGGGTTCGGTTTAAAGAAATTTTGGAACCGAACCAATATATACTGGTTTTGGAAATTTAAGAATCGATACGGACTGATTTATCACCAAAATCATAACTTTCGATTTTTCCGGTTTCGGTCCAATTTTCCGGTTTACCATTTATACGTGTGACACTATATATGTTTAATATTATAATTTTTTTAATACTAAATTTAATTATGAGAATTTAGTATTTATTATTAATAATTACTAATTCTTTTATGTTCAATTATAATAGTATAATATAAGTAGTGTCCAACTTATTAGCGAGATTAATAAACTTGAATAATAAGATTAAAATAGTATAATTAGTGTCTAATTATACTAGTATATTAATCTTATGTTATAAGATTAATAGACTTGAATAATAAGATTAGAATTTCATGTTATATTAATTAGAAATATAACATATAATATATATAATAATAATAATATAAAAATATATATATACCAGTCCGGTTCGGTTTAAACCGGTTTTCAAAATATAAAAACCGGTACCGCACAGACCGGTCCGGTCCAGTCCGATATTTTTCGATTTTTTCTTACGCCCCTAGTTATTAAACTTTGAATGGACTTTCATATTTTCAGTGATGTTGAATGACAAGTGACTATGATGATGGCATTCTTTTCCTATCATGCTGTCTGCACAACACAGATTGCTTTGTTGAATAATTTATCTTAATAACGTGTTTAATAAAGAACTCTTTCGTAAAATTAGACCTCTTAACTGGATGCAGTTAGGTGTTTTCTTTAGCTTTAAGTTTCCTTACACCTATATATACCTTTCTCTCTAAATAATTATGTGGATAAGCATTAGAGATGCACATGTTTATGCTGTCAATGTGTGTGTCACTCTTATGCTCATAGGAAGGAAAAGAAGCTCAACATCAACTAGAATGAGTTTTATAACAAAGAAGCACATGTTTATAGGGAGGTTTCGAATCCAAGACCTCTATTTTGGAGGCTAGGGGTTTATGTCAATCAGGGCACAAGTCTTTAGCTAATATTATATCTGAATTAAGTAAGGCTTCAGAGCAACAAGTTTTTCATATAATGATTAGGCAATTGTATCCAATAATCCTATTCTCCTTAATTCATTTATGAGATAGATTTGTTGCCCAACTTCTTTAGTTTTAATTCGAACTTCTGGTCTCTGAGCGTTATCATGTATTTTTGGTACAACTCATATTCTTAAGATTTATGTTTGCACTAACTAATTGCTAATGATTTTTGCTGCACACATATTCATAGTTTTTTTATTTGTTCAATTTTGATACTTAACTTCCAACTTGCCAATTTCTGCAAGCACTTTTACATGCTCTTCCATATGGCAAAATGATAGTTCTTGATCTATTTGCCGATGTCAAACCAATATGGGGATATTCATCTCAATTTTCTGATACTCCTTATGTCTGGTAAGTTGATATTTTCTCAGAGGATACGTTTGAGCTTCAAGAAATTTCTATGATAATGAGAGCATTTCAGTTCCTTTTTTCGTTTTTCTGGAGTGTGAGTTCAATTTTTTAGAAAATCTGTTTACTCCTTCATTACTTTAATGGGCATCAACCATCAAGTGTATGCTGCATAGCTTTGGTGGAAATTAATATTAAAATGTATGGCATCTTGGATGGATGCAAGGTCCAGTTGATGCCCACACCATGGTATGTCAACTGGCTTCAGTGTACATATTCTACCATTTTAAGCATCAAATGAATTTTCAAGTATTTATTGTTGTAAGCCTAAACTGTAGGACTTTTTGTCGTTACCCTAGACTTTCGAATATTGTGGTATATTTGGAAGAGCATTTCAATTGTGTTTATTTTTACACTAGGTTATCCATCAATAAATCCTTAATAACTTGTCGAAAAAAAAAAACAGATTATCTGACTGAGAATTTTTGTTTATCTTCTTGATTACTGTCTGCACTTACATATATAAAAAACTCTACTTATCATCCTGTAAGGGGATTTTCCCCACAAGGCCCAAAAGGCCCTATCAAGCCCGACCCAGGACAGAAAGCCATGAACCTTACCCACTAGGAGGCTCCCCTGTACGTAACCTACAGGAGGGATGGTGCTGTAGAGGATGAGACTCGTCGATCTCATGAGGACCCCTCAAGTAGTGTCTAGTCATCGAGTGCCCGACCACAAGGCAGACGTGATATGCGAAGAACCGTTGATCTACTGACAGAGAAGGCATGAACGGACCACGAAGAAGACAGAATCGTTGGAGAACCATGTCGCATTAATGGCTCTGCCATCCGGACAACACGCCACATTAATGACACCGTCGCAAAGCAATGTCACATTAATGACGTTGTTGTAGAGCTACGCCGCATTTAAAGTCTCTGACAAAAGAAACAGTACGGGAAACCCAGACTTCATAAAAGCAGGCATGATCTACTCTTCAGACCTGTAGTATAAATAGTTGATCCCAAGTACGAGGATACTCTCTCTGATCCCTAGACTCTCTTACTTATTTGCAATACTTCAAGAATATTTACTAACTTTAGCATCGGAGGTTACTCGGCTCCAAGGCCGCCCTCTCAAAACCGCAGTATTTTCTTTCTTGTGCAGGACTCTTATTCGAAGACCTAAATTGTTGGAGCTTGGCTCAAATGTGTGCGAAACACAACATTAACAGTGGTGTCATCTGTGGGATCGTAATAGATCTTGCGTGTCCTTCTCATACCTGCGACAACCCGTTCCAAACAACTCAAGAGAAACATGGGAGACGCCCAAGAAACAAGGCTAAAAGCCATGGAAGAGTGGGTGACGAAACTAATTGGCGAAGTAGAGGTACTCCGCAAAGAAAACAAGGAGCTCATAAATCCCCAGCGGGAGCAAGATGGCAGGGAAGCCAGTGACACTGAAGACATGGGGTTCCAAAACACATAAGCGGGACCCAAGAAGGAAGAGGAGCAGAAACACATGCAGGAAGAACTCCGCAGCCTCAAAGGGAAGTACGAGGAAATAACGCGGAAAGTGGGTACGTCGTCAACGGTGGACCAATTGCTCACAAGCACGGGTCTACCCTATGCTGAAAAAGTTATGGCAGTTCCTTTGTCACCGAAGTTTAGAGTCCCAGCTATGGAGATGTATGACGGAGGATGTAACCCTCTTGAGCACCTGGAAACTTTTAGGGCTCACATGACGCTGCATGGCTTTCTCAGGGAAATCGTTTGTAAGGCATTCTCACTGATCCTGAAGGGGTCAGCAAGTGTATGGTTTGTGTCACTAGCACTTAAATCAATGGACAACTTCGGCGAGCTAGCTAGGCTATTCCTAACTCAATTCATGTCCAGTCGGAGGAGGCGGCGTCCTACTACGTACATGCTCACTATCAAACAAATGGAGGAAGAAAGCCTGAAGTCCTACTTTGTCCGGTTCAACAAAGAGCGCATGACCACCGACGACCAAGACGAGAAGATAACCTTGGCGGCGCTCCTCGGAGACGTTTGGCCACGCTCCCAGTTCATGGCAGAACTAGCCAGATGAACTCCTGTGACGTTGCGGGAATTCATGGACCAGGCCGACAACTGCATCAACGAGGAAAACACGCTTCGAGCGTTAACAGAGCCACGAAGGAAGGAAATGGAGCGAGCAGAGAGGAAGGAAAAGGTCCCAGATAAGGCCAAGTCCCATGAGAAAGGGGAGAAGGGCTCCCAAGAGAAGCGGCGAGAGGAAGTCTCGACAAAGGGACCTGCACCATGGTACAACTGGCCCACATTCACCATCCAAAAGGAAGACGACCGAGAAGCAATGCGCCGCTACTGCATGTACCACCGGTCCACCTCACACAACACCGGAGATTGTTTCTCTTCTAGAGGAATGAAGGAATATGCAGAACAGTAGAGATGTGGTCACTCCCCTGCCAGAAGGCAAGAGCAAAAGAAAAGAGGAAGATCAAGAGAAAGAAGTCGGGACCGAGGTGACTGGCACAGACAGGCGAACAGACCCCAATGACTAGCTACAAGGGGGCCACCACCAGGTCGCCCCCACTAGCCACCAAGGAAGCAATCCCCCCTTGGGGAAATTTGAACCATAGTTAGAGGGTTCGCGAGCGGGGGCATCACCTCGTCGGGTAGGAAAGCACATGTGATGCAAGCCCGATACTACAAGGTATACTCGGCTGAGTATCATCCTGCCAAACAACGAAGAGGTGACCCCACTCTGGTAATCTCGTTCACGGAGGCTGATGAAGAAGGGGTTTTGTACCCCCATGACGACGCCTTAGTGGTCACAATGCTCGTCTCCAACTTCACCACCCGCATAATCCTCATCGACAATGGGAGCTCCGCGGACATCTTGTTCTAGGAAGCCTTCGTCAAGATGGGTATTGAGGCCTCTCGGCTGTTGTCCTCACCCATGCCCTTAAAAGGTTTCTCCGGAAGCATTGTCCAACCAGTGGGAACAATCACGCTATCCGTCCGAGTGGAAAGTAACCCATGCACGACCCCTGTAATGGTCGACTTCCTTGTGGTGAAAACTCAGTCGGCATACAATGCCATCATCGGGAGGCCCACCCTCAATAACTTAAGGGTCGTCACGTCGACCTACCACCTCAAAATGAAGTTTCCAACTCCTCAGGGAGTGGGGGAAGTCCGAGAAGAGCAAGTGTCGGCGAGGGAATGCTACGTCTAGGAGCTGAAGCAGAAAGATGAAGGACCAGCCTTGGACAGCAAGAGCGGAACGAGATAGGCTGGGCACCATCAAAGAAACTGCGGCAGGCCTCCGTCTACACTTCACCCTGCCAATTTTAAGGGGGCAAGGGATGGTACATGGCTTTGGAGAGAAGGGTGGATGACGACCTCCCCAAACCGAAATTTCGTGTCCCATAATTTTGTAACGCCTCTTCACCTAGCTTGTATTTACTTAATAAAACACAACTTTTCATGACAATGCAAAGCATCTGCTCCACGCTCTCACATTACCAGTAAGGTGCCAAAGATAAAAAACGTGAATAACAAAATCTACAACAACAAGATCATTAACAAATTACCTCCCCGTGGGGTACCATAGGGAAAAGTAGGCCTAAAGGTTGTCTTATCCCTCCCGCGGTGGAGTGCGGGCAAGTCTTTGGTGGCCCGAAGATAAAATTTACCTTCCTTGGAGACATCAACAGACGGGAGCAGATCCAATCAGAAACTGCCCAAACAACTTACCTCCCTGCGGGATACTATAGGGAAAGGTCAGCCCACAGGTGGCCTTATCCCTCCCGTAGAGGAGAGCAGGATTGACCCCACGACCCTCTAGAATAAATTACCCTGACCTTCGCCGCAACAAAGAGTGGGATCAGCACCAGCCTGACCCTACACTTACATTTCCTATGATATCAACGAGTGAGAGCGGATCTAGTAGCAGACTGCTCAAACAATTTACCTCTCTGCAAGACTCAACAGGGAAAGGTCGGCCTTAAGACGACCTTATTCCTCCCGTAGAGGAAAGCGGGTTTTGCCTTCAAGGCGGCCCCAAGAGTTTACCCCGACTCCTATCACGGTGAAGAGCAGTCAGCCAAATTGCTGTCCGAACTTACCTCCCCACGGGATACCACAAGGAAAAGTAGGCCTTAAGGTTGCCTTGTCCCTTGTAAGTGTGAGTAGTCCTCAGCTACCCGAAATCAGAAAATATACCTTCCTTGTAAGTGTCAACAGGACGGAACGGGTACAGTAACAAACTGCTCAAATAACTTACCTCCCCGCGAGATACAAGGGAAAATGTATGCCTAAAAGGTTACCTTGTCTCCCCCGAGGAGGAGAGCGGGTTTGGCCCTTGTGGCAACTCGAAAACTTACCCCGACCTCCACTACGAGCTAAGAGTGGGTCTAGCACCAGCCTGGCTCAAAGTGTTACATTTTCCTGTGATGTCAACGAGCGGGAGCAGGTCCAGTAACAGACTACCCGAAAGACTTACCTCCTTACGGGACTCAACAGGGAAAGGCCGACCTAAAGAAGGCCTTATCCCCCCCACAGAGGAGAGCGGCTTCTGTCTTCGAGGTGACCCAAAGAACCTACCCTGACTCCTATCACGGTGAAAGAGCAGACCGCCCCAATGGTGGCCCGAATAAGTTACCTCCTTGGGGAACCAATTAGGGGCGAGCTAACTTGAGATAGCCTGACCCCTCCCAAATGGAGTGTGGGTTTAAGTCTTACGACTGCCAAAAAAAAAAAAAAATGTAATTCAAAATCTCCCCTATTTTGTTTTATCAAAATTCTATCTACATAGAAATTGGTCCCCAGAAAAACTTATGTACTCTCCAAAGTTTTCTAAAGCCCGTATATACAGAGAAATGTCTCTCTTCAAATTTTTTTTATATGGCTCAAAATTGTATTTAATTTCTATATATCATGTATTTACTATAATGCGGTCCCTTCAAAACTAATATCTTTGCCCCCCAACAATTCTTTCAATTTGATGGGTAAATTCTAAAAAAACTTAAGCTAAAATTAAATTTATGAGAATATTAAGCTTATTAATTTGGACCCCAAATTTCTTGATTATAAAATATTAAACTTCTTAATATGGAACCCAAACCGAAATAAACACTAGAAGAATTATCTAAAGTTGATACCTTGCATGAAAAAAGAAAATGAGAACTTTTATCCTTTAGATTTCATTAAGTAAGAAAAAATTTGTTTGAGATCTCAATTACTTAATGTACCAGTAAAAAATATCCAGATTTTATATGAAACTTGTATAAATTAGCTTCCATACTATAATGAAATATGAGCTTATAAAAAATTACATGTTAGTTTTTATTGAGAACAAATTTTCTGAAAACATCATTACAAAAATGATAATAAATGAATATTATTCCGTGAAAGACTCTCACAAGAAATCTAAAGGGGATGAGGATAAGTTGTGTTTTTTAGAATTTTATTTTCACATGTATATGTCAAATTATATACTTTTTTTCTTTAAAAATGAATGCTCTATTTAAATTAGATGATTTTACCAAAATGCAATTTAATATATATTTATTATCTTACATATTAAATTTAAGATTTTTTTTTATTTTACATAAATGTTAGGCGTTAAAAAAATTGGCCCCCACGTAAAATTGTCTGGTTCTGCCACTATATATATATATATATATATATATATATATATATATATATATAATATGCTTGCTTAAAAAAAAAAAGAAAAAAAAAGAAAATGGTGAACATGGATTATGTACACGTAAATTCAATAAAAAAAAAAGAGAAAAACCAAGTGTTTTTACTTAATTATTAAGTTTTACGAGTGAAGGTTGTGGCTTCTGTTTAGGGAAAAAAAAAAAAAAAAGGCTAAAAGATTAGTCGATCGAAGTCTTTGTACGTCTGCTTTCAAGAATCCACGACAGTGAATATTGAAAAGGAAATATTTCAAAGTGAGAGGGACAGACAGATAGAGATGGAGACAGCAGTATCGCGTTGAGGTTCTCCTGCGGCGACAACCTTATCCTCACCATTCTCACTCCTCTCTTCTTTTTGAAAGGATATTCCCAGGCCTCAAGAAAAAATATTATATATATATACATAAAACTCCATATCTCCGTACCAGAGGTACAGGTGTACAGCTGCTGATGATCAGAATCACACAGATGAGCGATCTGACAGACGAGAACGACATTTAAAAAAACAAAAGCCTAAGAAGAGAGCTCATGCATGCACCGCCTCTCTTAACAGTAGTACAATATATACAGAACATTCTGAACTGATGATGAGTCTCAATTTTATCTGCACCATTATAGAAATTAACGTAGTTTTGGTTTCGCTTCCCTTACTCATTGGACCCTTCAATTTCGACCAATAAAATTTCAGCTTGAGGGGCTGCTGCTTCTAGTTCTCCTTGACGTTGGATGGTGCAGCCTCTAATAAGGATAGCGATCATGTATTGGAGAGTGTGATAAAGCCAACGGAGAAAGCTCTTGAACACGTCCAAAACCATTCCAAACTTAGGAGACGTGACGATGACTATAGGAAAGACGACCCAGAAGAGTGATGGTGGGAAAATGAGTGAGGCCAATATGGAAACAGTCAATGGAAAAGAGAAATCTGCCACCCGCAAGCGGATTGACTCCAGAGTGAGAGTGAACTGGAGCTTCATAGATATGAAGAGGAAGAGCATCATGAGAGTGGCAAGAAAGATGACAAAAAGGGGATGATAGAGGATGTCAAATGCCAAGTTGACATGATTTCTAGGCCAAGGTTTGTCTTGGGACAAGAGGATCATAAGATAGAGGCTTAGGACTGGTGGAACCAGATACCGGAAATCCACGAGGCAAGTAATCATTCTTCTATGCTAGCTATCAAAGAAAATTTAGGAATAGATACCGCAACAGAGATCAGTGAAATATTACGTCAAACGACGAGCCTATAAAGGAAAAGAAGAGACCGAATGTTGGCCTAAGCGTGACGCACGATTAGGGTCATAATAAAATAAATAAATTGGACAATTAGTTAAATCCGACTGAATCATGAGTGGGTTTAATCCGGTTCGTAATCGGTCTTAAATTGGTTCGATATCGGCTTTTATATTGTTTGAACTAAATCGGATTGGTATATATATATATATATTAATTTTTTATATTATATTATATTATATTATATGCTAAATTGTTACTTAATATAAAATGAAGTCTTAATCTTATTATTCAAATTTATTAATCTTATAACATAAAATTAATATAACATTTGATATAAATTAAACATTACTTATATTATATATACTAGTATAATTAGACCATAATTATATTATTTTAATCTTATTATTCAAATATATTAATCTCACTAATAAGTTAGACACTACTTATATTATTGTACTAGCATAATTCAACACTAATAAATTAGTAATTGTTAATAATATATAAATTTTAACAATTAAGTTTAGTGTTAAAAAAATTATAATACTAAACTTAAGTAATGCCAATTAAACGTGTAAATGGTAAATTAGACCGGATTGGATTGAAATTGAAAAAATCGAAAGTTTCAGGTTCGGTGATGAACCAATCTATTTCGATTCTTAAATCTTTAAAATTGGCGTATACTGATCCGCTTCTAAAATTTTTTCAAAACCTAATCAAACCGGGCCGATTATATTAACATCACCGCGGCCACGCTATAAGATTACGCAACTTACCCTTGCGGCCAGGCCATTCGTCGACAAATTCAAGGGTCAACTATCTATGATATTGGCCTAATGGACCAACGGTCAATTCTCCTTCTTAACAAGCCGTATTCTTGATAGTACGTATTATTAGAGCATTCCTTTATTTAAATTTTCATCTTAAATAACTAAGTAAGGCCTGGTTTGGATAGCAAGAGTTTCTCAATATCCTATCTTATCTCATTTCATCTTATTTCATCTCAATATTCAAACACCATAAACACCAACACTTTTCAATTTCAAATTTTTAATTTTTTTATCTAATTATTACCTAATCATTATAACTTTCACAAACTTCTAAACAAAACATAAAAAGCAATTCAACTTTTTCAAATTATAAAACAAAAATAATACTAAAAAATTATATTGTAACAATATTTTAACTTTATATTATTTTTATTCAATTTTTTCTCTCATTTACCAAAATTTCATAATACATATATATCTTAACTTAAACCATTTCACTATATCTATTACGTACTATTCATTTCACTACTACTCACAGATCATCTCATCTTATCGATCTCACTATCCAAACAAGGCCTAAACCTCACTTTTATCAATTTTAGTTAACAATTTTTACAATACACAAAAGATTAGCTTATCTACTCTTTTTCTATATTATTTAAATATTTTTAATTTCTTTTTTCTGTTTATTTTAAATACTTGTTAAATTTGTAATACTCTTAGCTCTTTCAATATTTTCATATATTAATAAGATTACAATATCTCTGTTGCAAAAATGACATCAATAACCCAGTAAAAAAATTTTAAAAATTAAAATGAGAAAACTCATTATCCTAATTTTTGTGAACTTTTAATCATTTTTTCATGTTTTGCAAATTAAGTTGTTATTATTAGATAAATTATAAAATGTTAGTATTTTTATTAAAATAAATTATTCTAATAATATTAGAACTTTTTCATGTTATGTAAATAAAAGTTTAAATGTAAGACAAATAAATAATAAAAAATGTTTACAATATAGATGAATATTGAGCGAGCGCATGTTAAGTTTAGAGAATCAATTTAGCTAATATGTATTTTTTTTTCATTGATTTTACGTAGTTTAGAACATTATAAGCATTGATTTAGGCACAGTTTTTAGCCAAGATTTGGCTAATATGCCACTTTTTGGCTTTTGGCTATCCATAATTCAAAACTTAACCTCAGAATATTGAATTAGCCATTTTACTTTCTATAATAATAAAACATTAATATTATTATTTTTTATTTTGTATCTAATTTTTAATTCATATTTTTTATTTACTTTTTAAACACTTTTATTTTCATTTCTATAATTTTCAATAACCTAAACATCAAAATACATAAAACTCGTGCAAAAACCTAAACCAGTTTTTTGGGGTTGATCTCTAATTAATATTCTTGTTCCAGATGCTATTTTAATTTACTACCATCAATGCATCCAAATATATGAGTTTAATTAATGCACAATTTCAAAAACCATGCACTTCAAATGGGAAATTAAATTCAACAATATATCATGCACAGATCGATTTACCTATGCATAGATTCAACAATAATTAATTAATATATATACGGGTATATTATATGGATGGATGCAAAGAGGATGACAAAAGGTTGGGAGCAACGCTCTGATTTTATATCAAGGGAGAAAATAATACTTCTTAATTAATTGCTAGAGATCACGTAGTTCCATACCAACATGCAGGATAAAACATGACGATATTAGGTAAAAACTGTGTAAAAGGGCTGGATGCCTAAGCCAATCTTGAGGATGCTCCAGAGACTTTACTTTGACATAATTTTAGTTATTTTACATAAAAATATCAAATAGACAAGCTATATATTTTGAGTGCTCTTAGAAAAGTACATGACCATCTCTGTTCATGTATGCACTAATATTTACTTGTGTACTGCCAACATTAGTCAGAGAAATTATTAATTTTGTTTATGACTCGTTATGAAGTCTTAAATTAATTAAACCTGGTATTCATAAATATTATATATAGAGGAAAGAAGAAGAATAGAAAAGAATATGAAATGTTTTATTGTAACGACCCGGCCCAATAATTCCAACGTCGGAATATTGATAATTTTTATTAGGCCTAAATAATATTTAATGGGCCATATTGGATAAGCCCACAGCTATAAACTATTGAGGTTGATTAGGAATTTTAATTAGCTTCAATAACTAGGTTAAATCTTATTTATTATTTATTGAACGAGTTAGACTTCTTTTAGAATTTAAAGATCGGCCATTAGAAATTTATTTTAATTTAAAATCATCATTGATTGAAATTCCCTACACAGTCTCAATCACTCTCATTCCTATATTAAATGAACTACTAGAGTATGTTTTTTAATTTCAAACACAATATGATTACAATTCTAGAATCCTCTTCACCTTAAAATTCCTAAACCCAACCCATGTCATCCTATAAATAAAGTCACATGCACTGTACATGCACCTATCTCTTTAAGGCTAGACTTTTTGTTTTTAGCTTTCTTTTTACCTTCAGCATGTCGTAACCTCATCTCTCCCACCATGAAACACGGCAAGACAATCATCGTCTTTTCCTCCCTCCTAAAATATGCCAGAATACCATCAGCGGCACTCGTTCCGACTGCGGGATATTGGGCCAGTGCACAACCTTGCACACAGGGTTAAGTGTTTTGGGCAATCAGATCAGTCAGTTAACTCAGATAAATCAATCATGTATAGCATAAGCATCAGTATGAGAAATCGTGATTTTAAGTTTTCAGCATGAAATATTTTTTGAAAACCCTTATGTTATGTATGTTTACGTTATAATTGGTTTCTTACTGAGTCATCGCCTCATTTTAGTTTTTTTTTTTAAATGTTTTTAAACCTCCCAGGTCAGAATATTTATGAAGGTAGAGATGCAGAAAGAAACTTAAGGGCTCGTTTGTTTTCAGAGATGAGATGAGATGAGATGAGTTGATATTAAAGTTAAAAAGTTGAATAAAATATTGTTAAAATATATTTTTTAGTATTATTTTTGTTTTGGGATTTGAAAAAGTTGAATTGTTTATTTTATTTTTATTTTGGGATTTGAAAAAGTTGAATTGTTTATTTTATTTTGTGTGGGGATTTGATAAAGGTGTAATGATGAGATGAGATGTTTCCTGAAAACAAACGAGGCCTTAATCCTGGGAAGCGTGATAGTGGCTTAGATCATGTACAGAGATTTTAAGTTATGATTTTTATTGCACAAATTTTGAAAAATTTTAATAAATACTTCCGTGCACTCTCTCTTATGATCTTAGTATTTAATAAAGAATTATTTTATTTATGGAATCTTTTGTACTTGGCACTTCCTTTGGAATAAAAGAAAATATAAGTCAAGTTCAGAAGCACTCCGTCTTTTTCAAGAATTTTTAAAAGTGATTTTATTCTTAAATCTGGAAAGCGGGGTGTTACTTTTATATTTTAAAATTTTAAAATTATTTAAGATTGATTTATACAAGCTTCCTAATTCTTTTAAATTTATGCGGACTCATTTATTACAAGACTGGATGATGTGATTTATTTAGGAGAAAAGTTCTTATCTCAAAAATTATATAGTTCACTAGAACAAATTTAGGACGAAATCGTTGGTCCATAAAAGTGATTGTTTGTTCGAATAACGTTAATTCCATTCGAATGGTAAGAAATCTGTTCAAACAGTAATAAATGTGTATGAACAATTACAATTACATTTGAACTATCTTAAATTCATTCGAACGGTATCATATTTTTTCAAACTGATTATATAACATTCTAACGCAAATTTCAACCAAATATTACCTGGGAAGTAGAGTGTGCCAATATTTTTTTAATTAACAAACGTTGTTCGAACTGGAATAGTTTCCATTTATATATATAGAGTTTGAATATGTTCGAACTCATTTACAATCCATTTGGACAGTTAAATTTTAATTCGATTGGAATTTGAAACGCGATAATTTTTAGAATTTTACTGTTCGAATGTTTTTTTAACTTGTTCGAACAGTCAATGATGTCCTAAAAATTATAAAACTCCCAGAGTTTAAGAAGTCTAGGACATTTTCGTTTGCTTCCTAAAATCATCCCAACTCATTTCAACTCATCATTACAACTTTTTCAAATTTCAATATAAAATATAATAAACAATTCAACTTTTTCAAATCTCAAAATAATAATAATATTAAAAAATAATATTCTAATAATATTTTATCATCTAAACTCAACTCAACTCAACTCTATTTAACATCCAAACACAGCCTAAGAGTGAGATAGATGGAGGGGCTAGCATACCAAAAATGAGGGAAATGTTTTTTTTTTTTTTTTTTTTTGGGGGGGGGGGAGGGGTAATTCTTGTGAAGTAGGGAACAAGATGAATTATTTTTTCTTTCAAATAAATGGGGTTTATTTTTTTAGCAATGTTGCGTACAGTTCTCAAATGGAGACTACAATGCAAGCCTAGGTAATTTTATTTTTAAAATTTTTTAAAATTACAAAAATATCCCTCTTAAAATGATATTTTTTCTCATTTAATAAATGGTCTGCACATACCGTCCCCAAGTGAGAACTGTAAATAGAATTTCTCTTATTTTTTTAAGTTTCAATATGCATTTTTCTATACTCTTTGTTATTCTTATAGGAGATGCTTGGTGCTTGAAAATCACTTTCTTTAGTTTGCATTTGAGGTATGCTTACATAAATTTCATTCTTGTTTTCAATTTTCTTGAAATATATAAAACCTTGTTTGTTGCTATAAATGTTTTTATTTTATTTTTTGGTAACTTATATTGTTCTCTGTTGTTATAATATTATTTATTGAACTTTTGGATGCGTGACGTTGTAGGCTTGATGTGTACGTATATTTTGTATGTTCTGATGTATGTTTTGTTCTTGAAAATATTTTCTAGGCTAATATTATTGTGTAGTGATCTGGAAATAGTATGTGATTCTTGCCAAATATGTAAACTGATATTTAGACATAATAAAGTTTGAATGTTATATTTTGGGAATAAAATATATATATGATCTCTAGTTAAAAAATTATTGCGACTAATTGGATTGAAATATTTGTACAAAGAGATTAAACAGCAAGTAGTTGTAGACCCAACAACAATAAATGTTGGAGTAAATGTAGAGAATGACTAAAGAATGGTGTAGTTACTATAGATTTTGGATTCTTTATTTAAGTTACTATAGACTTTAGATCTTTTTTGAGTATGTAAAAACAATATTAGTGCAATCCATAGTGTAAGATAAAAATTGTGAAGCCTGCAAAACTTGGATGTGTATAATATATTTTTTGTATTCTGTTTTGTGTATTTTTTTCATTGCATAAAGATATTTCCAGCGACATTAATGAGTTATTTGTGGCGATTTATCAACTGTTTTGCGGTGAAATTTACCCACTGGAAATACTTAATAGCGACGATAATTTAAAATTGCTAGAAAAAATAATGAGTTATTTGCAGTGATTTATTAACTGTTTGTGACGATACATATCGCCGGAAATAACTTTTCTCATCGATTTTAATGATAAGAAGAACATTTCCGTCGATTTTTGGCAAATTTGCGACATACTAAAATTGTCGAAAATAGTAGTTTTTTGTGGCGATTTTTGCCGATCGCTGAAATTGATAAAAAATGGTTTTAGGATTTCGTCGAACGTGCAACGATTTATAAATCGTCGAAAATGATCAAATGTAGCGGTTATTATGAGTACTTGCGACAATTTTAAGCGCTGAAAAATGTCTGATTTCTTGAAGTGGAATTAGATTGTCAATCTCTTAGAACTAATTAAGCTATTTTTAATAGAAATGCTACAATGAAGTCTTACACTACACACCTTCACTTAACCAACACGTGATTTTTCATTTTTTTCTTCTATTTGAACACACATATTTAAGCATTAAGATAGAATGGCAAAAATGACAAATCACGTGTTGATTAGGTAGACGTGTGTGGTGTAAGGCTTCCTTGTAGAATTTTTCTTTTCTTAATTGAAAGCAAAATCAATTTTTTGTTTATGTATTTTTATTGTAATACTTGAACCATTATCTTGTATTTCTTATTAAATTATTGTATTTCTAGTTTCATTTGTATTTATGAGATTTATTTTTACATAACACAAAAATATTCAAATTTTTAATGTAGAAACCGTTCGAACAACTTACAATATTATTTAAATGCAAATATAAAAATTCGAACGAATGTAATACCATTCGAATGTAAATTAAGAATTCAATATTTGGTATAGCCTTAAGCGTTTGATCGGTCTAGCCAAATACTATTCAATTAATATAGTATGTAACGTTCAAATTCCTACGTTCTGTTTGGACGAAATCTATCTCGTTCGAACGGGTATAGAGGCTTTTTTAAATGAAAAATTTTCGTTTTAATTTTCTTTAAGGACAAAATCTAAGTTTTTGTTTTGTCCCAAAAAACCGAATTTCTTGTAGTCACGATATAGATAATGTATAAAGTAATTAGATTAAAAAAAATAATAATAGTATCTCCTTTCTGCTGGTTAAAGTCAAAGATGAACAAAGGTATTCTTCCAATTGGATTTCAAGAAAAAGAAAAATCTAATATACAAAACAGCCCTGCCTTTTTAAAACTATGGGAATCAGACTTTTTTAAGTTGTGTTTGGATGTTGAACTGAGTTGAGTTAAGTTGAGTTGAGATGATAAAATATTGTTAGAATATTATTTTTTAATAATATTATTATTTTGAGATTTGAAAAAGTTGAATTGTTTATTATAATTTGTGTTGGGATTTAAAAAAATTGTAATGATGAGTTGAGAGATGTTTAGTAACCAAACGAAACTACAACGGTTCCTCTTTACAACGGACCTTCCATTTTTGTGGGTTTAACACCCTTTAATAAAAATCGGTTAACTCAACATTCCATAGACTAAAATCATAAAAATCGTTATAGATGATAAAAGTTAAAAAGAAAAAAATGATGGGGCTTCATTGAAAACAAAGGGTTGTTTACTATGTGAGCCTGTGAGCCATTGAGCCAGTGACCTCCAGACATCCGCACGACACCACATTGTTGCCCACCAAGCTCCGTCACTGCCACGACCTATCGATCCCTGGCGTTTGAGTTACCAAGTTAGGCAATTTAATCATATTGGGTACGTCTTGATTCAATTTTTCTTTTTCTACAGATTCCTCTTATCCTTACTTCTTATCTTTGTCATGCCCCAATTTTTTCGTTGATTTGAGTTGAATATTGCTTTCTTTTGGAAAAATCATATCAACATGATCATCATCATATTCATAATTCCAAAAGAAACAAAAATGGGGACAAGCAAACGAATCCGAAGAAACCCAGAAATGGCCAAAAAGTTCCAAAAATCACCAAACATGAACAAGCAAACGAAACCCAAAAAGATAATTACAGAAAACGAAACCCATGGAAATTATATAGTTTATATTTTTTTATACTATCATTTTCAAATTTAAATTTTGAATTAAAAAGTGTAATGTGTTTGAAGAGAAGAGAGAAACACAAGAAAAATATGAAGAGAGAAACACAATCATTTAATTTAACTTTTCAAAGGTTTTCTTTGTTGATAAGTGATCATGTGTTGTCAATTTCTATGCTTAGCTCAATGCGCCGCCGACATGGCATCCTCTCATTGGAAGGTGTTATTTGTCGAAAAACACTACGACCGGCCCAAAGATATTCTCAAAATACAAATGGACGTTACTACGTCCATAGAGACTTTCTACCGAAATTCTCTACCGAACACTTCAAATTTTTTTTTATTTTTTTTATTTTTACTTTCACCATTTTTTAAAAGTATTTATATATTTTTTAAAAATAAAAAAAAATCACATATTTTTTTAAAAACACTTATTTAATTTCTAAATAAAAAAAATTAAAAAAAAATTGGTGTTATGTGGAAAAGCATTTCCCAATACAAATATAATCCCTCTGATCTGTCTTAAAGTCAAATTCATGTTCTAGCTAGGTGTTTGCATTCTTTTAATTGTCCCATGTTCTGGGAACTCCATCACGGGCCAAAAAAGGTAACACTGCCTATGATAGGACCGCGGACGCGTTTCCAAAGAAAGGAAGGGGACGCACCTTCCATATCTGATATCACATCCAACAACTGTTGATATTTTGACAGTTGAGTTGAGAAAGACCGTTCCATACAAGCAACTGACCTTGACTTGAGGAGATAATAATAATAATAATTAATTTTAAACATATTTTTTCATGCTTTACTAATATTATATTAAATAAGTAAAAAGTTACAAATGATTTTTTAAATATTTAATGCCATATAATAAATAATTAGTTGCCAACGTCCATATGATAGGAAAAAGTCATTAATTATCCAAAATTCCAAATCCCTCACCTGGTCGCCGGTTGTTTTCCTTTATTTTCCTCTGCGTTGTCAACGATAAGAGAATTGAGTAGAATTTTTACACCTTCCCGTGGAAACCCTAGAAACACAGCTCGATCCCATGCATGATTGAGACTTTCCTTGCCTTTTAATTCAACACCTAGCTACGACAGCCACCTTAATCTCTCTTTTTTTATCACTCACCATAATTCTTTAATTTGTACGACATAGACTTTTTGGATAAAGCTGAGTTATCTAAATCCTGTGCCCAAGTCTACCGACCAGTGTATTTATATATTTTCTTAACATTTATGTGTGTGTTTTTCTATTTTTTTTTAAATTAAAAAAAAAACAAACACACAAATACTTTTTAAAAAATATAAATACACTTGGAGACACCATTTTCGATGACCCTAGTAGCATTCGGTTTTGCACTCTTTTAATAATAAAGCTTGCATTTATCTAAGGCCAATAATAATCAAATTCACCATGTTAATGTCGTGTTTCGTACGCTTTTAGATCAGGTTCCAGCAACTCAGGTATTTAAAACTAGGCCTGTGAAAACGAAGAAGAAAGCAGCTTGGAGAGGGCGGCTTTGGAGCTGGGAGTCTCCGATGCCAGAATTAGTAGAGTATTTTGAAAGTTTGTAAATAATGAGAGAGTCTAGAGATCAGAGAATCCAGAGAGCGTTTTCGTACCTGCAATTTGCTATTTATATACTAGGAGTCTGGGGGGCACATATCGTGCCTGCCCCTGTGGAGCTATTCATTTTGTCAGTCCTTTAAATGTGGCGTACCTCTGTGATTGTGTCATTAATGTGGCGTGTTGCTCGGGTAGTGGTACTATTAATGCGGCGTGATTCTCCAATTTGTTTTACTTTGCTGGTGTTTTTGGTGGTCCGTCAATGTTCCTATGTCAGAAGATCAAAGGTTTTCTATCTTTCTCAATCTGCCCTGTACAAGTCCCCATGAGTAGGGTGCGGCCGAACGGCATCAGGCCTGTCCGTCCCATCAGCCATCATTGTTTATTTTTCCTTGCAGGTGACTTGTTTCGTGGGCTAGTTTGGACCCTAGGCCAGACATCGGGGCGAAGCCCATTACCTTTGGCCAAGCGCCCAATGGGCTTATGAGTGAGGGGAAATTCCCTTACACACCCCAAATTAATTAACAACGTCCCCACACTAATACAAAATTTACAGTTACGTACATGACTAGCAACGCCATGAAGTTTTCAAAAAAGTGATAGAAATCCCATGCATATGGTTCATACTACTTTCGTCCCTAGGGTAGTTGATCTTGATAAGTTCTTTAATTGTTTATCTGTTCAATTTACAGAAAAATAATCAACACAACAATTTGGTCCTCTTGATATAATTTTCAAGAGGAAATGAGCTTTGGATTTGGAATGGTATTTCTCTCTCAAGATCAGCTCAGGAGCTATCAACTTCTTCTCCATTTCTCAACTCTATGTAAATGGGCTGCAAGTTTCCTTTTATATCTCAATTTGGAACACAGCGTGTAACCCTAGTCATAGTCTAATTTTTGAACATTCATTCGAGAAGGGTGTCAAGCGAGTGTCAAGCGCACGTTGTATCCAAGCATCTCTCGAGCCATGAGTCAAAGGCATGTCGAGTGAACTTTCTGTCTGGGATACCAAGCGAGCACCATGTCAAGCAAGTGTGGAGCGAACTCTTTGTATAAGCTTCGCTAGAGCAACTAGTCGAGCGCACGTCGAGCAAATTCTCTGTGTGGCGTTCGCTCGAGTCACTGATGAGCAAATGTCATGCTGAGTTCCATTCCTTGTCTTTTTGTCATATTTCTTTAGCCAATCATCACTCAACAAGTTACAACACAATTTAACTAAGTTTGTCACATGAATATTCCAACACACTCATTTTCCATTAACAATCTCCCCATTTGGCATTTATGTGACAAAACCTCTTATACATGTAATGGACATAATCCTGACAAACCCCCAACACAGGATTCCCAAGTACAGGTACAGTCTCTAAACAAGCTTCATGTGCTAAGGAATATTTCTGCACTCACTTAACAAACAGGTAATGCACCAAAAGCATAAAGATAAAAGAAATATTCATACTTGTTCAACCAATGTCTGCTAACAAATTAGAAATCAAGCATAAACATAACATGCACATTTTGCATCAAAGATCATCATCATTAAAAAACAATAAACACATTAGACATTGTGTTTAACCAAGAAATATAGGAAAAATTGTTTTCTAAAAAACAAAAATGTATTCCCTCCTATTTACAACTATCTTCCCCCATGTATATCCTACTCCCTTACATATATACCACTCCCCCTATAGATATGCTAGACATGTTACTCCCCCTTTTTGTCGTTAAACAACAAAGGGCTCTATCAGTTAAGATCTTCATCATCCGCATAAATTGTGGAATGTAAAGACTGGATACTTTGATGTAGTTCGTCTAAGCACCTTGTCACCATTATTTCCAGGTGATCGAAGCAAGCATCCAAGTGGATCAAGTGATCAAGCACTATTTGCAGGGTTGGCTCAGTAGGAGCTGGCGTAGTTGAGGTGGATGGTGCAGAAGTGGATGGTGCAAAGGTGGATGGCTGAGTGGGTTCATTGTCCAAAGGATGACCATGAATATGCACACAACTCAGCTGGATCGTCTTACGACCAATAAGAGCATTCAGAGTGATTCTGGGCTCGTGAGAGGAAAGAGCATTGACCAAGACAAATCAATATGCGTGATAATGCACGCAAAATGTTAGCCAGTTCATTTATTGTTGGACTGAAAGGTCTCAAGAATAACCCGACAGATGTGACTTCCCAAGTCAATGGAAACATCAATGACCAAAGCATAGAGCAAACATGTTCTTTCTATGCCTACATCACTTTGATGAGTAGTGGGGTAAAGGTTGGTGAGCACCACTTTACTGATAAAAAGATGGTTCGGTGGAAAGTCAGCAGTATGAAGTGGTTGCATTTCAGGCCATACACTCTCATACCTACACAAGTGAGTGTCAATGGAAGAGTTGGGAAAATGGGAGTTGGGCACACAAGGGAGTTGAAACTATTCAGCCAACATGCCCAGAGAAACTCGAAATTGAATGTTTCTCAGACTAATTCCAAATGAGTTATCTTTCAAGATGGCATGAATGTTGGAGTAGAACTCCCTAACTAGCTCCACAAATGGAGAAGGATGACCAGTGGTTAAAGATATCCACTGACAAGACTCAAATATCTGAGGCACAATGGTCTCCTAAAGCTCACCTAGAGGAATATCGCACTCGACAATGAGGGTGCAATGGGAAACGTTTTGAGCATAGAGTTCCCTTGCCTAATCATCATATAATTGTGCTTGGGCGAGAATGGGAGCATTTGGACGGAGACGCATACGCTGAGACATGGTAGCACTTTGTAGACAGTCCATACAATGATGACCATTAGAAACTATGTGCAAGAGTGACGTGAATGACCCAATGTATGCATGCATTGGGATGCCTAAGATGACGTGACTCACATGCATGAACAAGTGAGAATAATTTGTATAAATAATGCAAGCCCAATGCATGAAGTTTGAACGTGAAAAAAAAACATGAAAATGCATGATTTGCACTCATTGGGACATTTTGTCAAACACATGATGTGCACTCTTTACCAAGCTTGAAGTTAGTGCTTCATGTATACTCCACGACCCTCCTAAGTACAAACATCACTCCATGGTGATTGGCATTTGTTCAATACATGAAAATAACACCCAAAATATCTCCTAGAATTGAGATAATGTTGCTCAAAGTGTTTCAAGAAATGATGCAGATGGTCTAAACTAAGATTCAACAACCCCTACATTTACCCTACTAAGACCCAATACCGAAACCCCATGCACAAAACAATTTATGTACCAATACCCTCAATACCGAAACCCTAATATTAACCAAAACTTATATGCCAATTAACACAAAAATGTAAAATGCACAAGATTTCTTTGAAGCGGGTAGGCTTACCATGATAAATAGTGTATTTTATGGGAGGAATTACGTGAACAAAGAACGGAGAAGTGGGAGAAACCGAGAGTTTTGTTTTTGTGGGGTTTTCGTGAAGTGCTCGGGTGGCCTGGGAATTTTAGGGATTTAAGCCGTCACTCGAGCTAACTCAAGTGACTTGAGTGAGGACTACTCAAGCAATAGCCAATTAACTCGAGCAACGTATCGAGCGAAGGCTCGGTTTGATGGACAATACCCCCAGTGTACACATGTTTTGACTCAAACATTAATGATGTCAATTGTAAAACTTAAAACACACATCAAATGTAAAACAACATCACATTTCAAGAGGAGTGTGGGGACAAAAGCTCGACTTCGACCTTCCTCCTCAATGACTTGATTAAGTATTTAGCCTGGCATTTGAGTTCCCCAGCCTTTATTTCACATGCCAAACAAAATTAATTCACATTATCTAATTAATACTCTTATTTTAACACATAAGCTCTTTTAACCCAAGATATATAAGGGTATTAATACCACATAATTGACCGTTCATCACTCGGGGGGGCGCTCAGGGAAGCCAGGATGGCCAGATTGAGCAGGATGATCCCATGGAAGATAGAGAGGGCTGAGTTGGGAATTCGATAAATGGAAGACAGAAAGGGCTAAGTTGGAAGTTCTCTTTAAACATGCAGACGATTACATGCACTAGCTGGTAGGCGACTTGGAGATCCTTCATGACAAAGTGCTTAGTCTCCGTGAGAGCTTCGCTGTGCAAGGGAGGCTCATGCCCAGAGTAGCTTTACATTGAAATTGCTAGAGTCAAAGCGTGATTGCACCCATGCTCCACTTTCCCATGTCAGGGAGGAGTTAGAGTCAGAGTGTGATTCCACTCACACTCGACTTTCCACCCTCAGAGAGGAGCTAGATTCTGTCCACCAGAATTTGTCCAGTTCCCAGTAGCGTTGCTCTTAACTTGGAGAGGTGCGGATGGCTTCAGAGGAGGGTAGGTGGAGAGCTAATGTTGACCTCTCCGATGCGCATGGCTCTTTAGAGGAGCTGACTAAGCAGCACGAGGAATACAAGAAGAATCGCGCCGAAGCAAATGAGCAACAATGAAAGCGTAGCGAAACACTTCTCAACCTGGATACCAAACTGAAGAAGTGCACTAAGCAGGTGGAGAAGTTGGAATCTGACTTGGCTGCGGCTAGGGGGAGCTTATTCACCTATCCCCTCAGCTCACATATGCACAAGGAGTCAGGATCGTGCTTTTGGCTATGGTTATGGGGTAGGTGTGTTGTGGCTTACGTCACACTTGTTAGCCAACCCCCACGCTAACTTGAGGTGTCTAGATTTGGAGATGTTTAAGCCTGATGCAGCCTCGCGTCAGTTTGTTGACGCCTTTGGCTAGGACACCATGCTCGATGCTTTTAACGATTCTCACCCACCTCCACCTTTCGGCAGTCCTAGCTCTAAGCTTTCTTGATTCCTAAACTTTGTGCATACTTTTGTGTAATAGTTGGTTTTCGTCATGCAAACATCATAATCATTTATGCATTATACAAAGTGTGAACATTTAGCCTGTTTTGGCTTCTTATCGTGTCGCTATTTGCTTTGATGTTATGGAGCCTGAATAGTAAGTAAGGCCTTTCCCCTTAGTCCCATGATTTACGGGACGTTTGACTTGTTCCTTTCGTGTCGTGAGGGTCACGGGGTCTCTGGACTTCTGAGCCCTTTTTCGTGGCCATCGCGAGTGTTTGGACTCGTCATTGGTATTTGGGGGATCACGCAGTCTCTTGACACTTTGTACCAGGGGAGGGGGGAGTCTCTACAGTGTAGACCTCTGATCCTATTGTTGGGACTTCTATTACTCTTCTCTCGACTGCCCAGGGGAGGGGGAGTCCTCCATACCCGAGGTTGTACAAGCCAGCCTATCCGCCATGGTTTTCTCTAGGCGCTTGTGTTATGCTAAAATAGGAGAATCGGTCGTGCGCCTCCCAGACTCGGCTCAGGTATTTTTTTAGTTTTTCTCCCTTTATGGTGTATGTTCCCACCACTTGGTTGACTATTACTTGTGAGTCTGACTTTACCTCAACCTCGGTTGCCCCCAATGCTTCAACCATTGAGAGTCCTGCTATAAGTGCCTCATATTCCGCTTCATTGTTGGTGATTTTGAAAGTAAGCCTCACCATGTAGCGATGTTCTTACCCTTCGTCGCTGATTATGTGGATTCCCACCCCTCCGCCAACATGACAAAAGGAGCCATCCACAAAAAGGCTCCACGATTTCCATGTCTGAGTGGTGACCACTTCTGGTGGGAAACCTAAAAATTTGGCAAAAAAGTCAGCCAATACCTGCCCTTTTACGACTTTTTTGGCAAATATTCGATGTCAAACTCTGAGCTCGATTAACCATCTGACTATCCCTGAGCTGTCCGCTCTTTGCAATACCTTTGCCAGTGGGCTCTCTGTGAGTACCACAATTGAGTGGGCCTGGAAGTATGGGTGCAACCTCCTGGCCATTGTCACCAAGCGAACGCTAACATGTCTACTCATTGATACCTGACTTCTGCTTCCCTTAAGGCATGACTTGTGTGGTACACTAGCAATTGCACCGCCCCTTCCTCCTTGGCGAGGATAGCTGAAACGACATGAGGGAATACTACTAGATATGTGTAGAGTGTGTCTCCTTCTGTAGGTTGCCTCAAAAGTGAAGGGTTGGTCAAATGCTGCTTCAGCTTTTGGAAAGCTTGGTCACACTCCTCGTTCCAAGGGTATACCTTCCGTAATATCCTAAAGAATGGGAGGCATTTATCTGTGGATTTAGATACGAACCTATTCAAGGCCGCCACTCTTCCCACCAATCGTTGCGTGTTGTTTAGATTTTTAGGCGACTTCATGTTCATGATTGTTTCAATTTTTTCAGGGGAGGCTTCAATTCCTCTTTTTGACACAATGAACCCCAAGAACTTACCTGATCCGACGCCGAACGATCATTTCGATGGGTTCAGCTTCATCTTGTACTGTCGTATTGGGCAGGCTCTTTACTTTTGACTAGTAGGTCATCTAAATAAACTTCCATAGTTCGTCCTATTTGGTTTTTAAATATCTGGTTCACTAGCCTCTAGTAGGTTGCCCCGGCATTCTTTAGGCCAAACAGCATGACTTGGTAGCAATAAAACCCCTGGTCTATGATAAATGAGGTTTTCTCTTCTTCTACTGGGTGCATTTGAATTTGCTTATAGCCTGAATAGGCATCCATAAAGCTCAACATCTTGTGCCCTGCCGTGGCGTCTACGATGACATCAATTCGTGACAGGGGGAATCTATCTTTTGGGTAGGCTTTGTTTAGATCAATGAAGTTCACGCATGTTCTCCACTTTTCATTCGTTTTTTTCACTTGTAAGACATTGGATAGCCATTTGGGGTAATGGGCTTCCTTGATGAATCCTGCAGCGAGTAGGCATTCCAATTCATCAGTAATGGCTACATATTTCTCCATGCTGAACGATCTTCTTTTTTGGCACACCTTTCTACATATGGGGTCTACACACAGTTGGTGCTCGATAATGTTGTTGTTGATTCCGGGCATATCGTCTTGACTCCAAGTGAGCACGTCCCGGTGTTCTACTAATAGTTTCTTTAGGGCCTCTCAGGTTTCTTGGAGAATTTGAGTTCCTATCCACGTTGTCGGGGCGATCTGGGTATAGTGTTACAATCTCCAAGGGCTCATTCGCCACTACTTGCTATAAATTTTACTCGTCCCTCGCCTCCACGCCCCTGTCCAAGAGGACTGGGGGAGGTGGGGGCAATGTAGCTTGGTCGCTGTTGCCTGCAATAGTGTATATTTCTCTCTCTTTACTCCTCAGTTCCTGCCTTCAACATTCTCATGCTAGGGCATGTTTGCCTTGTGCCTCTCCCACTCTTCCTTCAGTCGGGAACTTCATTTTGAGGTCGTATGTGGACATAACTGCCCTAAGGTTATTCAGGGTTGGCCGCCTTAGTATAGCATTATACGAGGAGGACACATTCATGACCAAGAAGTCTGTCATGGTGGTCGCGGTGCACATTCCTTTCCTGTCGTGACAAGGAGGGTAATGGTGCCTACCGGTTGAATCAAATCCTAGGAAAAGCCCTTTGCAAAAGATTCCCAAAATAGTATGTATGCTAAACTTTCATTGTCAATGAGGATCTGCCTGGTAGTATAATTAGCAAATAAAAGGCTTACTACCAGCTCGTCATCATGAGGGTACAATATTCCCTCACAGTCTTCTTGCCCGAAGGAAATAGCCACGGAGGTGTCGCATTTTTGGTGCTTGAGTGGCCTGTCCGCAACATAGACTTCTTCGTATCTCGCTCTTCGGGCGTGTGCTCTCTTGTTAGATGAGGAGGTGCCGCCCCCAACAAATATGCCTACGATAGTCCTGATTTCGCCTAAGGGCGCCTTGTCACTGTCATTGTTTTGATGCGGAGCATTATTGGCATCTTCCCTAGCCGAACGTCGTCTATCTTGGTTGTTGCTTCTACGGGGGTGGTGCCCTCTCTTGAGTTGCGTTTGGGCTTTTCCCGTTTCACGAGCATCCACTCAAGCTCTCCAGTGCCCTCAAATTAAGACACTCTTTTCTTCATGGTTGTGTAGTCCTCTGTTTAGTGTGAGTCTGTTTGGTCATATTTACAGTAGTGCCTGCCAGTTCTGGGTTGGCGGTGCTCTCTTCCTGATTCTTCCTTCCCTTGTACGTTCAAATTATTATGGATAAGTCGGGTGTTATGTTCCTGGTGCCTCTCACGCATTTTGTCTTGGTGGTGCGATGCAGCTTTCTTGTCCCTGGAACTACTTTTATGCTACACTTTTCACTCCCCCTTCCTTGGTTCTAGAAGAGCATACAATGTATCTTAGGCGTTAACGAATTCATCAGCCCAATCCATAAACTCTCTCAAGGTAGAGGGGGTTTTTCTAGCCAATTCAGTCATAAACGGGCTGCGAGGTCAAATTCCGCCCAATACGGCTGCCAGGATAATCTCCTCGTCTTAATCATCCATCGCCAACCTTTCTTTATTAAAACGAGTGAGGTATGTCTTCAAGCTCTCTTCTTCTTTTTGTTTAACGGTCAAGAGGTATGCTGTCGAACGCCTTCACCTTCTGCTAGGCATAAATTGTGTTAGGAACTACATGGCCAGCTCTTCGAAGCTATCGATCGACCCCAACCAAAGTGTTCCAAACCATCATCTCGCCATTTCCCTCAGGGTCAGAGGAAAAGCTCAGAAGGAAATTTCCCCCAGGAAGCCATGAAGTGGATATGTGCTTTAAAGTTCCCCAGGTGATCTACTGGGTCTTTGGACCCATCATAAATCTCTATATGCAGCACTTTGAACTTTGGCGAGAGTGCTACAGCCATTACCTTTGCACTGTATGGCAGATCCGTGCAGCTCACTAGCTACTCCACCGAGGAAGATCCCCCCATCTTTTTTGCCATCCATCTATTCGTACTTGTCAACGAGGCTGCTCAGCTCATCAAGCAGCTTTTTCTTTTCTATCTCTTCATTGCTATTTGCTTCTCCTTCCCCTTGTTCACTACAGTTGGGCATGGTAGTGTTGCTAAGTTCAGCATTATGGCGCTTTAGTTCCTCGTTCTCTTTCCTCAAATTTTCCATGGCGTTGGACGTCGTCTTCAGTTTTTCTTCTATTGCTGCCAACCATGCTTCCATGTTTGTGGGCGTAGTGTCTAGGTCAAGAGTTGCTTGAGAACGAGTCACAGTCGACATGAGGGAACCACGTTGAAGACCGATGAGATACTGAAATCACAGTTTTCACAATCCCACAAACGACGCCACTGTAAATGACGTGTCCCACCACCAGCTATGACTGTTCACCTGCAAATAGTAACGTCGATGGCACTGTGTCTGAAAGACCTCTGATGCCTAAGTTAGCAACAAATGAGAAATAGTAATTTAAGAATGCTCAATCAAATGTGTTAGGTGGTTACCTACTATTTCTATATATAGGCGTGAAGAATATTGGATGATTACTATTAGTTGATCAACTTCGCATAAGACTTAGCCATAATAAGATTTATCCCTAATATGACGGAATTATCTTGTCACCATTCTATCTGTATCCACAATGTAAGGGTCTATCTACCCTAACAATCAGGACACCTAAAGTCCATGATTCACAACTCTTTTGAACAGCTACCCCTTACAGAAGATGGGCCTTGGGCCTTTAGCTTGGGCTAAACCAATATTGACTCCTCGCTAACACGTGTACGCATGGGGAATTTCATAATAAAGGATTTATATATATGTGTATATATATATACCCTACTTTACTTGAAGAAGGGATTTGAGACCCATAGGCTACCCCGATAGCCAATTAATCACCTCGCTTGTTGTTTCCACTTACCAATGGGCAATAATTTTAAAACTCAAAAAACGTGCATATGTTACCTTGTAACCATCACCACGTTCTCTTCCTGTCACATGATTTAGTCAAGTGATGATGATTTGTAGTCCTTACCTTTCTTCGTTTCCCTACCCCTTCTCATTCTTTCATCTTCCTTCTAATCCTTCCCCTTCTTTTTCACGTTCTTGAGTTCCCACAGCTTCGACCTCCCTACTCCGTGATTATTGGCTTGCAACCTTTCTTCTTTTCCCCTTTTCCTCTACTCATTCATCGTAACAATGGTCCAGCAAAATGTATCTCAGACCCCTACTCACGGCCAATCTTCATCTATCCCGGAGTCTTCATCCACGAAATACATTCCTCATTTCGAAGGCTTTGGGTGGCGTTCCACTCTCACCCCCAAGGATTTTTTGAATCTACGCAACTCCTACGGGATCCCAGATTCGATACTCATCAAACTTCCTCGCCGTGGTTGTATTGATGAAGAAGGGTTTGCCGAAAAGGTTGCTCTACCTGTCTATGCCCTCACGCACGGTCTACGATTCCCTTTATGTCGCCCAATATGCGATGTTCTTGATCTTCTAAAGTTGGCCCGTATGCAACTTCACTCTCACGCATGGAGAGTTCTTCTATATTCTTGCATTGCGTTCCGTTTAGTCTTGGAGCCCGCTCGGGAAGAATACCCAGACTTAACCGCCCGAGAGTTATTGGCTTTTTATTCTTTGAGAAACTCTCCAGGCAACATTTGTAACTTTCGAACCAAAGACTTGCGCTTGGCTCGTTTTGAGAGTCTCCATTCGAACATCAAGCAATGGATTAAGAAGTTTTTCTTCGTTTCTGGTGTAGGTTGGGACTTTCCTCATTCAGAGGCTTCCCGATGGGAGTTCCCTGTTAGAGCTACCTAATTCTATGGTTGGCACATATGTCTTAGATAAGGCAGGTCTCCCTTAATTTTGACAGTAACTTTACTGAGTTCTTCATTTTTTATTGGTAATATGATAGAAAGTTCATTTTTTCGTCGAGGCATAGGCTTTTTGAAGAAATTTGGTTTTAGAAAGTTCTATAAATGTAAATGGGGCCCGCTCACGGATGAGGCTCATGGAGACCAACATTGGAGGCAATTTTTGGTGCAGTCCTACAAAGTTGGGGACCGTGATTCATGCTATCCACAATGCAAGATAATATTGCACTGCAGACTAATGCTTAATTTGGGAGTTTCTATAGAGTTGTTGACTTCCTTAATTACAGATTCTCATATAAAAGATTTAAGACAGATGTTTGCTCTTGAGAAATATATAGAAAACAATAGGTTGCTTCTTGAAATGCATAAAAATTCCCCAAAATAATCAACAATGTGCGCACGTCATCAGTTTTTTTCCATAATTTTGTAAAACCTCTTTGTAGGTCTAGCAGCAGTTCTCATCATATCATGTTATTTAATTGCATCACAACTCACCCAAATTAATCAACAAAGTCTGCACACTAAATCAAACTATCTCATCTCATATCATATAATCATTATAACTTTTCAAAACTCTCACACATAATATAATAAACAATTCAACTTTTTTAAAATCTCAAAATAAAAATTATATTATAACAATATTTTATTTAACTTTTAACAAAATATCTCATCTAAACTACGTAACCAAACAAGGCTTAATAGTTAAAAAACTCACAACTACAGTACCCAAATGCATGACACTAAAGCAAGCTTGCAGCAAGTCCGACGAACTTTGAGAAGTTAAAATCCCAATTTTTCATTGCATTTTCCAATCAGTACTGCACACTTCATGATCCGTTGCCACTTTAGTACATACACCAAGCTGTAAGTACCTTAAAAAGTTCAATGTTTTTTTAAACAAATTAGCACTTAAAAAAATAAATATGACAATTAAAGGATAGAATAAATTATATAATCATGTGTTGGAGATTTTTGTTATTATTATTATTTTTCTAATCAATCATGTGTTGGAGATGTTTATCTTCTTTTGGTTTAATTATATAAACTCTCCTCCCAAATTAATTAGCTCCCAATCTTTTTTCGATACATGTCTCCCAATCGGGCTAATCTGTCTTTACCTTTAACATAAATCCCTTTAAATTAAGTTTGTGGCCATCGGCTCAGACCAATAAAAAGGTACTCAAGTGCTCATCAAACCACCAGCAATTATCAGAATTTTCTTATTAGGAATGCCGTACAAGCAGCTTTTTAAAATAAATGTACGTACAATTCAGTAATTGGTGAAGTTCCAGAGTGTGGAATTAAAGAGAAGATCAAAGCTTTGGCGGATCGGATGATAGGGAAAGCACTGCATGCACTGAAGTACGCTTGAAACTGTGGATCAACGGGAACCTCATGATGATCATCAGTTCTGGATCGAATTGTGCCTGTTTTAGCAGTAATGAGGATCCTTAATTAGTGTCAGTTGGAATGGCAAATGTTAATCCGGCAGTCTGTAATTTACGTTCTATTTATAAATATGAGTCTTAGTCCGTTCAGTTTGACCGCACGATACTTTTTGAGTTTTTATTTATTATTATTTTTTTTATATTTTTTAATATTTTTAAATATTTTTAAAAAATAAAAAATGATAATATCAATACATTTAAAATCATTTTCTTAATCACTAAATAAAAATAAAAAAAAATTCTGAGCGAAACACTTCAACGGACGGTACCATGGAGGCGGCAGAGTACGTAGCTTTTTCTTATAATATTGTTCGATCGTTGTCTTCCCTGTCTTCTGCGATGACATGCATATACATGACCCACGTCTGGCTAGCTCTCAGAAACCCATGCCATCCCATCATGCAATATCATTGCCTGCATGCATGTCTTGATCTTGCTCCAGGATCTGTTTGATGAGCAAAATGGGGACGTACGTGAACAATTTGCAATATGATAATTATATGGAAATGATCTATACAAGTTTAAATGGTGCAAGTTTTTGTAAAAGGATAGACTCTATTTTGAATAAGTGTAAATAAAAAAATTTAAAAAAAATCATTCTTTTTAGTTGGTCAACCCACTTTTTTACAAAAGTGCTATACGAAATTTATCTATTTGAGACTTATATTTAATATTACTTTTTACAAAAGTAAATTCAAAAACTGTCGACATAGCTAGTCAAATTGTAAAGTTATTTTTACAATTTGAGTATATATCCATTTTTAAGTTTATTTTTCTAACAAGATTAATCTCTTTATATATTAAAAAAAAAACACCCACAACGAGAATATCTGCAAAGATGCATCACGTACATTTGAAGCATAGCGTGACTAACATGCTGGTCTCAGTTAGTTCCTACGTGCATGCAGTATTGCAACGTTCAATTTCCGTCAACTGAATCTCAATACGAAGGCGGTGGTCCTGATTCTTCTTGGTTGAAGGCAACGCAAGAGATAGATTCCCAGAAAAAGGAGACAAGATTAAGAGTATGAGATAGGCAAGCCAGAAGACTAGTGGAAGTGGTAAAGTGAGTGAGGCCAGCCCTAAAATCACGGGAGCCGACATATCTCCTGCTTGCAACCCGATTCTCTCCACAGTAAAGGGGAGCTTGAATAGACCAATATGACAGCCACACACAATAATCACAAATATCATCAGAAAAAGAGGAAGACCAAGGAATTCAATGCTGTGTGAAAATGTGTGAATGAATGAATGTACGTACGTAATTGCTTTAAGATAATCTAAAATGTTATGACAACGCAAGAGATAGATTCCCAGAAAAAGGAGACAAGATTAAGAGTATGAGATAGGCAAGCCAGAAGACTAGTGGAAGTGGTAAAGTGAGTGAGGCCAGCCCTAAAATCACGGGAGCCGACATATCTCCTGCTTGCAACCCGATTCTCTCCACAGTAAAGGGGAGCTTGAATAGACCAATATGACAGCCACACACAATAATCACAAATATCATCAGAAAAAGGGGAAGACCAAGGAATTCAATGCTGTGTGAAAATGTGTGAATGAATGAATGTACGTACGTAATTGCTTTGAGATAATCTAAAATGTTATGACATACTGATTATAAAAAAAATAGGATGGTGGCCAACGAAACCATTAACGATTCTATATATAAATATATATATAAATATATATATATATAATATATATATATATATATATATATATGGTACATCTTTGCATAATATCATACGCTTGCTAACTCTTTAATTTCCTCACTGCGAATTTCATATTTTTCCCTTATTTAATTTACTAGTACTGAGTGACTGAGTCATGAATGGTTTCTAACCTTTTTTTTTTTTATGTAAAGAAACAATTCCATTACCCCAGTTATGGATCAATCGTTGCGGTTGAAGAATATCTTAATTGTTTCATACTCCACAAACTGGGATATGTGAGTAAGTCGACTCGGAGTTTTAGGGAAAGCATGCAGTAAGATAAGTGGGAACAGAGGGATCCGAGGTCTAAACTTTCATGGCTAGACTTTTTTTCTTTTCTCAAGGTCTTTCTTCAAGTTTTTCTAACCTTTTTCTTCTTTTTTTCTTGGTCTCCTTTTTTTAAAAGCAATACATACGCGTACACGAACAAATATGCATGGACAAATGGATATTGGTTGTATTTCTTTAACCAGTACTAATAGACTGTATAAGTTTCATGTAGACCATTTGAAGAAAAGGTCATGAGACTTTCTAAGTTTCTCATATAAGTTTAATTTTTTTCAAAAGGCTTGAAAGTTACAAAAGACTATAAGAAGCTAGCGAAAATATGATACTAGATTAAACTATTCAATACAACATATTGATCACCAACTCATGCTTAAAGACAAGCATGATTCAACCATTTGGAAGGAGAAGAAAAAAAAAAAAAAGGAAAGGAGAGGAGGAGAAGCAATCTCTCAAAAACATAAAGCAAAAGTAGAAAGAGACACTACAAGAAAACTGTTTATTTGTGGCCATTTAATTCCAGCAAAATGACTATTTATAGCTAAAATGAGTCTGTTTTGATTACAAATAACTTTTCGCCACAATTAAATGGTCAAAAAAACCCATTTTTTTTGTAGTGAAAAAAACAAAAAAAGGAGATGAAAATAAGAAGAGAGGTAACATCTGGCTCGTAGAGAGAAAATAACTCTATTCAAGTACGTGGTTATCCAAGCCATGGGATGAGAGGACTCGTAGACTGAACTAGCAATGAGATGAATTTGACCATTTTAATTCACAGTGGCTGGGAAAGCTCGACGTACGCTTAACAATCTGATGGTCTTTTTAGTTTTTACAAGATGGGGATAAAATAAGAAAAGATTCACCCTTTTAACAATATTTTTCCTATATAAATACCATCAAATTTTATTTTTTATTTTTTATTTTGTAATTTTCTGAAACACTAAGGGCAACCCTCCACCCCAAAGGGTGCTTCCGCTGATCTACTCTTATCTCAATATGATGAGTTGTCATTGGTAATCAACTTTTGAATTCCTTTTTTAAAACACTAAGAAATAATCCAAGAGTGGTGAAAAGTATCACATTTATAAAGTATGATGGTATATGTATTGTTAGCTAGTGATATACATAATAATATAATAAAAGTTATAATAAAATATCTTATTTTGTTATACAGATAAGGTGATATAAAAGTTGAATAAAATATTATTAAAATATTATTTTGTTTACTATTATTTTTAGAGAAATTCTATTTGCAGTCATCAAGTGAGGACTGCATGTGCAGGCACATTATTAAATGAGAGAAAACATAATTTTATGAGGGATAATTTTGTAATTTTAAAAAATTTTAAAGTTAAAATAGTCTAGGCTTGCATTGCAGTCCCCATTTGGGAACGGTACCTAGCATTGCCCTTATTTTTATTTTGAAATTTGAAAAAGTTGAATTGTTTATTATATAATTTTATGTGGGAATTTGAAAATGTTATAATGATTATATGAGATAAGATAATTTGAACTATGTAACCAAACTAGGCATAAACATTCAAACGAAACTAGTTTGGACTAAGGCAAGGAAATCTCGCTCTTTTTAAGGAAATTCAAGCCATTTACGGTGTATAAAGCTTCAAATGAACCAGTGCAACAAAACTCCTCTTAACTTGTCTCTTCCAGGATACAACAGTCCAACTGATCGATCGTCGTATATATAGTTCGAACCAACTCTGCCTAAGCGATTGAGTCCAAAACTTACAAAAGAACACCTATTTTTTGTCTAGAAAAACTCACAAGAATATATCACCAGTAGTTTTTTTTTTCCTCTCTTTCTAAAAATTTTCCTCCATCTCGTACGGAAAGAATCACACCAGAAAAGTATGGAATATTAGACCCTGGACCTAAACGGCAAAATAGGCAATAAAAAAAAAAATTGAAGCAACCAACGTTTTAATACCCATAAAGTACTAAACGTTGAGAATTTAAAAACCGCTTGGAAATTTTTCGTCCATCTAAATGCTATTCTCGTACTGAACGTTGAAGGACCTTTAAACGGTTTGAGTACTTGAATTCCAAAATGAATGATGCCGTATAATCTTCCTCAAGATTTGAAAAAAAAAATAAAAAAAATGAAGAAAAGCTTAGCAACGGTAACGGTAATGATATTAAGAAAACGTTTAGTACTAACATACATTTCTCAAAAAAAAAGGAAAATATATATAACCCCATCAAACTACTAACATACATTTCTCAAAAAAAAAAAAAAAAGATTGATAGGATATTCAGGGTCAGTTTGTTTCGATTTAAAACAAATCTTTTACGGAAAACGTTTTTCGATCAATTATGTTTCAAGAAAATAATTGTTTTTATGTTGTCAATTGAGAATATTTTTCTGAAAATTGATGCATATATATAATCTTTTACATAAATGAACTTTTTTATTATAGATATGGTATATATTAATACGTACGTCAACTTATACTTCTTTAATAAACGCTTTATATATTATTAAATAGAGTTCAATATAAACTTAGAGATGTTTAGAAAATGAGATGAGATTAGTGAAAAATCTGTAAATAGTAGTGATCAAATGGTTTAAATTATGAAGTTTTATTAGATTTTAGAAAAAGAGATAAAAAAAAGTTGAATAAAAATATTATTATAATATAATTTTTGTTTTCTAATCTTAAAAAATTGAATTGTTTTTTATGTTTTGTTTGGAAATTTAAAAAAGTTATAATGATTAAATGAAAATTTTGAAAATTTGAAATTGAAAAGTATTTATCTTTGAATGATATTTAGGATGAAAATTAGATGAGATGGGATGAAACCTATTCCCAAACAATCCCTTAGTCTATGTGGGTTGTCTTAAAAGTAAAATTGATTCTAGCACATTTTAATTGAATTTTTCACAGAAAAAACTTGCAACTAAATTTCATTAAGCATTAAATTTTTTTTTTTTTTTGAGCCACTATATTTTCAGAAATTTTGAATTAGAGTGAAGAAAAATGATAGGGAGACCGTTTTGGGCTCCCCTTTTAATTAACCGATTGGGTTTTTTAATTTTTATTTTTAGTTTTTTTTACATTGTGATTAAGAAAATATTGTTTAATAATATTTTTATTTTTTTCTTTTTAAAAAAAATATTTAAAAGTGTTAAAAAAATGATGTGAACAAAATCAAAAAATCTTTAAAAGAAATTTCACATTATTTTTTTAACACTTTTAAATATTTTAAAAAAGAAAAAAATTCATAATATTATTAAATAATATTTTATTAATCACTAAGTCAAAATAAACTAAAAATAAATAAATAAAACTCAATCGGGCAAAAAATACGAGAGCCCAAAACGGGCTCCTAACATCTCTCATTTTTAAAAGTTGTATTTGAATTGTGATTTAGGCCTAGTATGGTTTGAATGCTGAGTTGAATTAAGATGAATTAAATTCTTTATGAATAATAATGAGTTAAAATAATAGAATAAATTTTATAAAACTCCCTTAAGATAAATTTAGATTTATTTAAATATTAAGATAAGTTTAGATATATTTATAAAAAATTAGACGATTCATAGTTATCCAATTGTTCGGGCCTTTTTGTAATACTGGGCTTCTATAAGTGCAAGCCCTTACTTTTTGTATGGACACATTAAAGAAGGTTTGGATATGAAAAAAACATATTAACTCATCTCATCTTCTAATTATAAATCTCCCAAACTTCAAAACAAAATAAAATAAACAATTCAACTTTTTTAATTTACAAAACAAAAATCATATTATAAAAACATTTCATTCAACTTTCATCTCATCTTAATTCACAATCCAAACTCTCAAAAATAAATGCATTTGCTTGTAACTTCACTTTCCTCTATAAAATCTGATGGCCATACCATTCCAATAGATATCTTCAGGAAAATAAAATATAAAAAGAAAAAAAATAGCCCTTTGCAAATAGACAAAGGCAGTAAAATCTTTAAATCATCGGCCTGCCATGATCCATTGAATGAAAGCAAAAAAAAAAAAAAAAAATTTACAATTTTATTTCATACCATCAAAAAGGAAATTGGCTACGAATTTCCAAACTAATAAAACGTTTTACAATGGGCAAAGTATGGCCATCTGAATGCTGCGACTACCCCTTCTTCGGCTGGTGGATATAAGCTTCAGCTTCACATCCAACCTTAACTACTCGTTGTGATGAAAAGGGGGGTGTAATTAACTCTTTTCTTTCTTTTGCCTCTCTCACGATGTTTGTTGTTCAAAGAATTACATGGAAATAACTACCTACCACACTAAATTCATAATATTCCTAAGCTATTGCTATTCATTTCTTTCTTTCTTTCACGTAGCAATCTCATCAACCTCAGAATTAAACACAAAACTTGGAAATGTCGTTGTTATATCCCTGGGCATTTAATTCAATCCAGGAAGTTGTTAGAATTTGTGGAATATGGTGTGGTGAGATGAATACTAGATAGTCATAAAAATAGAACCAACAAAAATAATAAGGTCTCATACCTGAGATAGGGGAGGGTCATGATCTTTAATAATGATGGATTCTTATTAACGAAGCTATGCCACTCGGACTTGTCTATCTTCCCATCTTGGTCCACATCAGCTTCCGAGAACGTCTGTCCATAAAAATAAAAACAATTAAGTGAAATAGCAAATCCATATTATAATACCATAAATATCCCAGAAAATCAAAAGGCAGAATCCTTTTACATTTGCTCTTGACAATCTAGGCGCTTTATGAAACTTTTTAATGGATGAACGGGAACATATTGAGGGGTTAAAATATTTCCTGCTGTGTCTTATCCACCCCCTCTAGAGTGGGTATTGGAGTCTAGGATGGGAAAAAAAAAAAAAAAAAAAGAGTTAAACCTAGACTCTTATTTAGAATTTTTTATGGTAAAAATCCTAGAGACAGTGCAAACGCAACATGCCTTTACCCAGTTGAAGGCCAGACTCGTCTAACTCGTCCCCATCACACGAATCACGTAAATCATTGGTTTTTCACCGTGATCCCTAGAAATTATTTATACCCAAGGGTTCGAACCTTAGAACTGAAGGGAGCCTACCACCAAGACTAAAGCTCTTACCACTTGATCCAACCCCCTAGGGGTTAAATAACAGCCATCGTAGCTAGTAAATTTCTTGCTGTTGTACAAAAGACATTTTTTTTCATAAGTAAAAACAAACAGCAAAGCAGTGATGTCGGAGCTCGAACCAGGGACCACTGTAAAGACTTGCAAGGCTGAACAACTGGACCAACACGTCGGACAGTGCTGTTGTACAAAAGACAGATGGCATCCCTCCTACCCAGGAAATGAGGGAACTATGGGGCAGCGGGGGCCTAGCTCACTTTGTCTAGCCATATACAACCAATAACCACCCGTGGGCAGAAGGATAATTCGTAGGCTTCAACAAGGTTTAAAGGAGGTTCATCTAGAACAGGAGTATATTCATGCAAACAGTTTATACCTCAAAATCTAGGATAGCAGCAACCACAACTCACCTTATCCAGTATTATTTCAATGGTCTCATCGGCCAACTTCATTTCAGACTCGCAAAGAAGAGCAATTAACATTTGCTTGACCTGCCAAAATCCATATAAAATCCTCATTTTGCAATAAGACTTGCCATAGCAAACAAGCAAAAGGCTGAGTTTGCATGCAAAGATAACAACAGACCTCTTGGCGCTCAATATAGCCCGTACCATCCAAATCATAGAGCTTAAATGAAACTGCAGAACAAGACCACCCAATAGTTTTCAGTGAAGTAATATAAAATTCTAAATACATTATGGGTATGCATACCACCATGCATCGCAACAGTACTACATACCTTGCAATTGAATGAAAATATTTCATATCTGTGAAACTTACAATCAATCTTGTCTTCTTGAGGGGCATTAGGATGGAAGACATTAAGTGATCTGACAAAGTCACCAAAATCTATGACTCCCTTCCGCTTAACATCAAACAGATCAAAGATCTGCAAGCAGAATTACTCCAATTTCAAAACCACCATAATTGATTGTAAGGAGACATTGATAACATATCAAAGTAAACATAGAAGAAAAAAAATTCACGGAATAAGTACTAAGTTGACATCAACTTTTCTCTTCTTTTCGTTCTTTTATATTCAATATTCCATCTTTTTTCTCTCTGTGGGAGATAAACAGCAGCCATGACCTCCAACTCAATTAATTAAATATATAACGAAAAATGTTTGTCTTGAAGCAGCAAATCAGAACCCAAACCTTGTTTTCCGTTTGCTAGGCTAAACTAATCAAATTAATTACTAGGCACCAGAAGATAATTAATGAAATATGCTTCATATAGTTTGGGTTTCCAGTAGAAGGTCGACCCTCACTTTTTCTAATCACCATTAGAAATTTAAAAAATTTCAAGTATCTACATTTTGCTTTAATTTCAAGTAATACTGGTTCAATGGTAAAAATGTTACTAAAAGCTCCACAATCTCCATCTAAAAACCCTAGGGGTTGGCTCAAGTGGTAAAGGCCTTTAGACTGGGAGATTTTTCTTTTAAATTACCCGAGGTGCACTTGCGGGAAGCTCCTTGCCGAGAGCCTGTGCACCCCCGAGATTAGTCGGGATGCTGCTCCTGGACACCCTTGCCAATAAAAAAAAATCTCCATCTAAATGTTCATATAAAATGCAAACAACAAGATATAATACCCGATTCGCAAAGAGATTCTCTTTCTTTCTGTTCTTGAAAAGTGCCAATTGAAATTCTTCCTGCATATACAACACAAATATACAGTGTCACATTCTAACTTAAGATCTGCACACCACATTCCCAAGTCCTGATATAAATTGAGAACTAAATCGAAAAGTATAAATAAGACAATTCTAGATTTTTTAATGTTACGTATAAATATTTAAAAGTTTGATTTCAATTTTCTTTTCTCGTTTTTTAAGATGCAACTCTATTAATCAAATTTCTTTTATTTGATTTGTACCAACATATCACTTTCAATAGACAAAATATAACTGATCCATTCATATTTTTTTATGACACAATCAAACACAAGTAGGATCTAATCAATTTTAGTTTTAAAAAGTTTCATTTTGCAGAAACAAATCTTATGGTATTATTTTTTTTTCGTCAGACAAGTTTTATTGAGAATCTCTAAACAATGCATTTGAAAAAGAAAGATCCTTTTTTAATAGTTATTTCTGTTTGAGAATTAGTTCCTTTCTTTTCTTTTCTTTTCTTTTTTTAAACATTATCTTAAAAAACTTGGATGATGATGGCTTGGAAATTCTTGTCTTAACCTTAATATATTGTAATTTATTCAAAACAACTTTGAGTTAAAGAAATATCTACCCATAACAAAACAATTTTCAATCAATAAGTGTGTTGCCTCATCATCAACAATGGAGGAAAAATGCAAGGTCAGAAAGAGAACAGAAGAGTAAGAATTATAGAAAAGAAAAATAGAAGATTAAATAAAATTAAAATTATAGACAAAAAGTCCAATGTCTATGATTCCATTTAACCTTCTCTCTACATGGTAGTGCTTTTCACACCTTCTAAGTTCTTTCGATCTTACACCGATCAAAAAAAAAAAAAAAAGTTCTTTCAATCTTATTCCTTTTTATGGCACAAATGGCTTTCAAGAGACAAAAATGCCTCCCTGGATCTTTATTTGATCTAACAGATTTGTATCATTGTAACGCCCCAATAGAAGGCCCAAACCACATTGCCTAAACTCCAAAAGGACTAGATAATGATACAATTGGAGCCCCATTATAACCTTATAAAGAGCAAGAACTTCTCCTTCCCAAGCAATGTGGAATCCCATATACCACCGACCCCTATCCATATCATATGGGATATCACAATCCACCCCCTTAAATTCCTCCTCGTCGGGCCTGTCCATTGTAGGTGGCATGGCTTAAGTCCCACATTTCTGGTTGAGATAGGCTCTGATACTATTTGTAACGCCTCAATGGAAGGCCCAAACCACATTGCCTATACTCCAAAAGGACTAGATAATGATACAATTGGAGCCCCATTGGAATCTTATAAAGAGCAAGAACTTCTCCTTCCCAAGCAATGTAGAATCCCATACACCACCTACCCTTATCCATATCATATGGGGTATTACAATCATTCATTGCACTAACTATTGTAGATGACTCAATTGATCTTCGTCTAATTTTCAATTTTTCCTCGATTATACTATAAGACTTGCTCTTTATATATCACCTTAATAGGTAATAAATTGTTTTTTGCCATGCTTAATATATAGTACTTTACATTTCTAAAGATGCCTTTCAATAGGAAACTTATTTCTTGGGCCCTTTTGATATGTCTTTTTAAGAAGTCTTGTTTAGTGGGGGCCTTGTACGAAAAACCAAAGAGAGAGCATTGTAGAAGATTCAATATTTGGATATGACTGCCAAACCCCTTCTTCATCATCACATAATCGAATAGGAATGCATGTATTTGCAGTCAGGGGTGGCTGCCTATGCAAGTTAGGTGGTAAAGGCCCATGGCTTAATTTAGAGGAAGGAAACATCAATCACAAAAATGGCATAACTGACAGCACAAGACCCTTGCCATCCAAAAATGGGCAAAGAAGAAAACTAACAACCTTAGTTTTATTCACAAAATACACCAAAAAAAAAAAAAAGGATATTACCATAATACACAAAAAAGGATACAAAAAGAAAAAAGCAAATTAGGTAAAAATAGCATAGTGGGCAATGCAGTACGATAGATGACTGTTGGAGAGGAGTCCTTGGTTACAAGCAGTCATACCTTGTTTATCAACCCATCATCAATCACAGAGCTGCTGATGCTCTTGAAAAGCTCAAAAAGTGCTTCAACTTCACTAACACTGACTGAAGTATCATAAAAGGAAAACAGGATGAAGACTTTAAAGCGAATGAAGAGAAACACCATATTGAAAGTCATATAAAGGGGAGTTAATACTGAGAGGGATGAAATAACATAAATCAGATCTAGTCATCATCAAAACTATGATCTTAAGGTTCAGTCAGAAAAGCCATTCATTTCTTTTCTTTTTTAATGCAGCCACAAATCTCCCATTTCCAGATGATCATAATTGAAGATACAAACTATCCATTGAACCTATGACTTATCAAACCCAAGACAGCTTAAATATGCAAAGCAAAAATTGTGAATAGAGATTTATCAAGAGTCTTCTTTTTGTATTCCTAAAGAGGGTAAAACAAAATATAATATTGTTGCATAATCAACACATAAAGTTAAATATTGCTCATATTGGTATGGCCAGCCACAATAAGTGAAACGAGTTAAGATTAAAAAATAACAGGAATAAGAATCAAACTAAATTAAAATATGTTTTGTATTTTATAATTACCTATAGGTTTATTAACTATTTTCTTCCCATAGCCAAGTCTAAATGAGTTGCAAACCAACCTTTTGGGCTTCTAGCATTGCTATAACAATACTATGATATATAAATATAACGTGTGGCCTCACACAGCTTTATTCTGTTTTTCCAATAGTTCTCTTTTCTTAACTAAGATTATATCAAGACACAATTAAACAACACACACTCGCACACAAACACACAAATTGGTCATTGTGTTTTTAGCACTAAAATGTTGATTAATTAAAAGATTGATTAATTGTGTTTTGAACAAAAATTGGTCTGTTACAAATTTGTATAACTTTATTTAAATTTCACTAAATTAATTTTCCTTTGCTGAAACCCCAAGCCTCTCAAATATTAGAATTTAGAAAATTCACCAACATTTACATGTCATGGTTGGATGGTCAACCGTTGCAAAAAAACACATGGCAGATAGTGCATGCTGGCAATAAAACAGTGAAGGAGCAACTTACAAGCTGTTTGGGAAGCGAGAACTACTGGGTCCTCATGTCCAGGAACCTGTCTTCTTCCTGTAGACTGGAAACAGCCCATTTACAGAAGAGAATAAGGGAGGAAGGATCTCCACCACCAAACAAGCCCCTATGCCAAGGCCTCACTACAATATATCAGCAAAACCATCTTAACCTTGCAATTAAAATCAAAATTCAAACACCACCATGCGAGAAAAGAACAATAATTAGTCAGTTAATTGATCCAAATTCACACATATTCACTAAATTTGAGAACAAGTCATAAAAGAGAACAAAATGCAAAAACTCAACTCGATCACTAAAATCCTCGATTAAAAAAGCATAGAAAATCCCAGCCTCCCATTGACTTTCAACTAAAACAAGATGAACCTGATCAAACCCCCCTATTTTGGGAAAAAAACTAACGTCATCTTTATGCTGCATATTTCACTCTAGCCATGCCAGAGTCAATTTCATCGCCTCACAGGTTCAGCCTCCCATTGTTTTTGTTTCAATATGAAAAAAGTAAAATAAAATACAATTATTCTTATACAAGTTTTCCTACTCCTAAACCCACTGACCAGCACTTATAGTGATAGAATTAGGATTTTAGGGATCAAATCTGAAAGCTTTTAGTATTGAAAGAAAATTGGAAGAAAGCTTTTTTTTTTTTTTTATAAGAAAATTGGAAGAAAGCTTCATAGTTGGTAATTGTGTAGAATAAAATAATTAAGAATCATGGACTTGTTTTTTTTTTTTTGTGTGTTCAGGGACTTGTTCATGGGTTCAAAAACCCTAGCATGCAATTTTTTAGTTACCAAAAAAGTAATTGCGTAAAATAAATTCGAGCAGAACATCTTATACAAATAAAAACCGAAACCCACCAAAAGTTACATTTAAGGATCAAATCCACATACACACGGTCAAAAACCAAAAACAAAGGAATCAAAATTTTAATCCCAAAATATCGCTGCACATGAAAAAGGAAAATAAACTATGGAGAGGCCGTACCTGCAAGGAGCTGAACCGACTGTGCTGTTCCGGCGCGAGGCAGCGATCGGAAGGAGAGGGACAACGGATGGGTAACGATGGGAAGGGGGATACAAACTGCTAAAATTGCTAACCCCTCGAGTTCCAAATTAAAAGATATATCCCAGGACTCACAAGCTCATCATATTCAATACGAATCCAAGAAAACCCTATAAAAATCAAAGAAATATAATCATGAAAAGAATCGTTACATCGTTCAAATAATTTAGAGGGAGGAGACAGCCCTAAAGTTCTGTCCGGTTGCTTAAAGCGCAGAATTCTTATTCTACTGTAATTGTATGGCAATTTTATACGAATAAGCAACTATCGTTCCTCAAAAATTTTCTCCCCGACTTTACCAGGAGACAAACGGGGTTTAAGAGATTATGTTGCCTCTTTTCGAATACAATAATTACGATGAGGCAGAATCCGGTGCATCTAGCTTTATTTTGGCACGAAGAAGGAGACCGACAGATCGAGCATTTAAGCATTTTTTCCATTATATTGATTAGTTTACTCAGAAGCCAAACATCTAGCAATCCTTTCCAATCAGCCATGAACAAAAAAAAAATAACCCCATACCTAAATTCGAAACCCACACTGCTAAAAAAAAAAATAACTTCAAAGACCCCAACAAACCTAAAATTGACCCAAAAAAAATACAACAAAAGAACAGCGAAAATGAGAACTTACCGACCTAAAAGTTGGCCGGTGATTCAGATTCTAGAGAAAATCCTACAGAAAGAGAGGTTTTAGAGAGGGACAGCGAGAGCGAAGTTGGGGGTTGATCGGACGGCTGCTATGGACTTTCAACCGCTACAATCCCGAGAAATTCACGGCCATTTTCACTGAATACGAATTGTTCCAAAGAAGTCGACAGCGAAGTTGGAAACGCCAGTGGCACTGGGACATATATAGGTGGAACATGAGCATAACGCTCTATTTGAGCGAGTGAAGAAAACGAGGAATCCTTCACCTATCGTACGGCTACGATTAACTTTCAAACCCTACAGTCCCGAGAAATACACGGCCGATTTTGATTGAAAGAGAATTGAATTAAAACCAAAGAAGAAAGTCGACAGCGAAGTTGGAACCGCCTGTGCCTGTGGCACATATATAGGAGAACGGTGGACGTGACGCTCCCATAGCGCGAGTGAACGAAACTGGAATCCATTACTGCGTTTCAAGAATATTCCCTTTTTATGTAATTAAAATAATTAATTAAGTGAAATCATACTTGCAAAAATATAATCTTTTTTATAAAAAATAAAAAATATGAGATTTGTATAAAAAAAAGTAATCTTATAATAATAAAGAGTAATGCTAGATTCTATCCTTCCTGAAATGATGATTTTTCTCATTTAACAAGGGGCATGTACATGCATTCCCCAAGTGAGGACTGTATCTAACATTGCTCATAATAAAACTCATTTTTTATTAAAATGCTTGTATAAAATTTGTGCATTATAATATTATTCATTAATTAAATCATAACAAACCTTTTTTATTCTTGTTGATTTTAGCTTTATGTTAATTTTCCTTTTCTTCAATTTCTTTATTTTCTATTTTGTCAATTTCTTTATTTTTTATTTTAAAAAAATTGCAAGACTCAAGTCCAAAAATTTATATGACGGAAAGTATCTCAGAAAAATATACAAAAAGTTTGCAAAATAAATGGAAACTCCAATATAAAAAGATATAGAATATAATATTAAATATTTATGAAAAAAAGACTTTGTCAAAAAATCTTATAGTATTAAGTATTATAAAATATAATGAGAATTATCCTAAATAAATGTATTGATTTTTAATTGTGTATTATGTGTATAGAATTGTATTATTTTATTGTACATAAGATATGTTTATTATATAAATAGACTTAATATAGCCCAAATATAACAAAGAGCATTTATTTTTAGTATGACAACTACTTTGTACCAAACTTATATATTCAACCCAAATTCAAAATAGCGCTTACCTTTGTTCAAATATTATCAAGAATCTTGGAGTAGAAGGTGCATCCTCGTATTTTGAAAGAATTATTCTAAAATATCCATGTTCATAAGCCTTCATACATGGAATAAACAAGTTTGTTGTTATGTTAGGCTAAGTGCATGTTTGGGATTGCAATAGAAAATATAGCTTATACATTTAGGGTTTATAACTTAAGTAATAGGTCCTACTATTAAAAAGTTATTTATTGTTTGGTAACCATATATTTAAAACACTTTCAAACACGTTACATTTATTTGGAAATAAATTAAAAAAAATATTTTATGAGGTAGAAATGACGATTATTTGAATTTTTAAAAATTATGACCATATTCTTGAAAGTTTTAAAGTTGTAATTATCTGAGAATTGTATGGGTATTTTTGTCCATTAATAGTCTTTTTAAAATTCAAATTATATTCTACATTATCCAGAAAAAGAACGTTTGAGGAAAAACATCAATTTCCTCAAACATATTTTTTAGCTTTTTTGAAATTAAAAGTATTTTAATATATAACACTCAAACAACCTAATTTTGCTATTAAAGAGCTTTTAAGATTATTTAAACATTTTTGAAAACTCCTACCGCAACCCTAAACAGGTCCTAAATGAGTGGCAGATCTAGAAATTTATTTATGGGGCCGAGTTATTAAAAGATATAATTTTCAATATTTTTATAATATATTTTAATATATATATATATATATATATATATATATATATATATAGTGCAAAAATATTATTACATAACTTGAAGTAAAAAAAAACATAGTATCAATATATCTATCAATTAGAAACATATGACATGCATTTATAGTAATTAAAGTTATTTTCGTTTTTTAATATAAACAGAACATATTTATTGTCAAGTAGAAGGAAAAGTGTTAGAAAGAACGAAAAAAAAAAGGTCATCCATTAAAAAGATAAAGTTTAAAAAAAAAATTTTGAAGGAGAAACTCAAAGTATAAAAAAGAATTACATGCTATGAGTTTTTTTAATATAGAACTTCACTTTTAAAATTCTTTAGAGCCAAGAAAAATTCTTTTGAGCTATACTTTGAGTTCTAAAATAATAAGATTAACATAAAAGTAATGTTAGGTATAGTTATGGGTTGTGTAAACATCGCGCACTCTTTTTGAAAAATAATGAGGTCCACCATCAAAAAACTAAATTTTCCATATACGTCCCATATTTGATCATTTTTTTTCAAAAATAATGTGCGGCGCTTGTGCAATACACGACTGTAAATATTATTTCTCTTATATTTTGGATAGATGACAACCTTTTCAGATTTTTAAAGGGAAAAATAGCTTTTTTTATAATCTTTTGAAAATATAGAATATTATTTCAAAAACTTTTTTTTTGATAATACTTAACAAATCATAACTTAGCCATGCTTGGATGTTGAAATGGTCTCAACCCATCTCATCACATTTTATCTCATCTCAACATCTAAAAAACACTTAAACACAAACACTTTTCACTTCAAATTTCTAAATTATTTATCTAATTATTACCTAACTATTACAACTTTCCCAAACTTTTAAATAAAATATAAAAAATAATTCAATTTTTTCAAATCTAAAAATAAAGATAATATTAAAAACTTATATTGTGGCAATATTTTAATTTTATAATTTTTTTATTCAATTTTTTCTCTCCTCTTTCTCAAAATTTCATAAAACATCTTAACTCAAATTATTTTATTATTATTCATAAATTTCTTATTTCATCTAAACGAGGGCTGATATATTCAGCATAAGATTATTAATTGCTTAAATATAAAAGCTATGACAAAATTACAAACGATCTTGTTAGTTAGGGTACGTGAAAAAGTATGTAGAACCTAAAATGTCACGGGAACCGACAAATGTTAAACAAGAAGATCATACAAAAATTGTCTTGTTTTCTCTCCAACTTCTATAATAATATATACAAATTACAAAAAAAAAAAAAAAATGAATTCTATCTTTAAAAAGAAGTGAAAAACTCATTTTCTTTTTGGATTGATCACTTTTTTATAAAAAAAATATTTTAACTACAAAAAAATTATACAAAAATAAATTATAAACTAATGTGACTTGATGTGATACGTCAAATTGTAAAATTATTTTTATTATAAAATCTAACGGATCCCATAAAACTTCATACGATTTATTTTTATATAATTTTTTTTGTGCATTAGCAGTTCTCTTTTATAAAATTACAAGTTTGGTTTTGTAAGTATGGATTGAAATTGAAGTTTTAAACCGATTTTCAGCGTCGATAAGAGTGAGGAAGTTTAGAAGTCATCACATGCCAATGTTTGTCCTTTTTGGGTTGCACCATGTGAAGACAAAGGTTGGCAGCTACATCTGAAAATAAGTTTTTTTTTTTTAAAAAAAAATTGAATTATTATTTATAAAATCGATGAAAACAAATGAGACATTTTAGATTTTTTTTTAATTATAAGGTCCGGAGTAGATAACAAGACATGAATAAAGTGAATCATACTATATTTATTGAATGTATAATGCTACCTAAATGATTAAGTAATAATATTACCTTAAAATGATTAAGATTTCTTACCATTGTTTTACTCAAGCAATTTTATAATTGTCAAAAATATAAATAACACGTACATCACACTGTATTTAATACATTAAATATCATGATCTTCATATATCATATTTATAATTTAAAAATTTTATTTATTTTTTACATTTATTTTTTCAAATATTATATTCGTTGAAAAGGGATGGAGAGGTTGACTTTCCTCTTACCAATTACATTACCCTTAGGAATAAAAGTCTGTCGGGCAGGTTTGAGGTATATGATAAAACATAAAATTCTTATATTATCTTAACTCATCTTATTATTATATTTTTTTAAAATTTTCATATAAAATATAATAAACAATTCAACTTTTTCAAATCTCAATACACATTTTTCAAATCTCAAAACAATAATAATATTAAAACAAAATATTTTAAATTTCAAAATAAAATATAAAATTCTCATCTCACTCCCAAACCTGCCAGAAAGTCTAATCCCATCTCGTTTTTAAGGCCTCGTTTGCTCTTAGGAACAAAACTCAAAATTTTGAAAATCTCTTATCTAGTCTCATCTCATCATTACAATTTTCTTAATTTTTTACATAAAATAAAATAAATAATTCAACTTTTTCAAATCTCAAAACTAAAATTAACATTAAAAAATATATTATATCAATATTTTATTTCAACTTTTTAACTTTAATTTCATCTCATCTCATCTCATATCCGAAAACAAGCTAGGCAATAACTTCTATTTAAGGCCTTAATAAAATGATATGATTTTAAATGAAAGTTAAAAGTTGAATAAAATATTGTTAGAATATTATTTTATATTATTATTGTTTTGGGATTTAAAAAAATTGAATTGTTTATTATATTTTGCGTGAAAATTTGAAAGAATTATAATGATAAGATGAATTGAGATAAAATACTTTTACTATCCAAACAGGCCTTAATAACTTCTCTTTCAAATAGTTGGATAATATATATATATATATATATATATATATATATATATATATTCAAGTAAAGCCATTTTGTCGTAATTTGATACCTCAATATCTTCACCTATTTGAGCTGTTAATCTTATCATGGTCTATTTTTATTTCTCTTTGCTTTGCCAAGTCTTTTGCGTGGCTGATGGGTGAACTTTGTGGTGAGCATGGGAGTGTTTGTCATTGGACCGACCTAAGATAATTAAATAATGTAATTTCACTGTTTAATAAAGGATGATTATGTCCCTCCACTGATACCTTTTAGTATTTGTTGTATACTTAAACTTTAATAATGTACTTTAGAATATACAAGTAAGTTTCAGGTGGCTTTGTCGGTTGGAAGTCCATTCATTCCTTAAAAAAATGCTAGATTTGATTGTCATTGCCTTTTAGAATTACCATCTTCATAGCTATTATGTTGTTGTTTAATGTTCGAGTTTTTTTTATCTCTAGATATTCAACTATTTTTTTACTTTTTTCACCATTTATTTTATTTTATCGTACCCACTCCCTCCGAACACAGCAATCAATACAATGGTGCTTTTGAATGGAGCACCTCACCCTTTCTCTTGTATTTCTAATATAATATTAATACACTTTGATTGAAAAAAAAAAAAAAACTATTATGATTGCATTCTATATTGAAGAAAAATGTTCCCAATGTCCTTAAACATTAATTTGGGAGCCTCCACCCTATACCAACATCATAAAGACCTGACTTTGCCGATGGAGGTGGTGGAGATTGATTATGCAAATGTAGACTTTAAACATGAAAGGGGATGTAGATGCAGTAGTAAACAATGGCTTAAAGGTTTAAATCAAATCATATCTTTGTATTTATCAAAAGTTAATCAATCACAACTTATCCTGTATAACAAAACTAAAATAACCCTCAAAGCTATCTTCTATCCACACTTGTTGTTCACTTTCATCATAAGCAAATTTTGCTAGAAAATGATCTACCATATTCCCTTCCTTATATGTATGTTGAAATGTCCAGCTAGGCTTTTTACAAAGAATTCCTTTTATATCTTCGACTAACTGCCCATGCCACTCCCAATTGTCCTCTGCACTATTAACAGCCTTAACAATTGCCAGATTCCCTTCAAAGATTGTCATTTCCACATTTAGCTCTGCACACAACTTCAGGGCCCTCCACAGAGCTGTAATCTCAGCTACTACAACTGAACTTACCTGCTTCTTTGACACAATGAGACTTGCACCTCTCCATCTTCATCTCTAATGACCACACCTGCCCCAATGCTTCTTTGATTTGAATTAAATGCAGCATCTCAATTCACCTTCACAAATCCTTCTCTTGGAGCTTTCCACTAAATCATGTGCCTCTCTACTGTGGTGGATTCTGAGCTCTTTATTTGGTTGTCCTGGGCTTGTTGAAATTCTATTACCTTGGTTCTAGCTTGATGGAAAAGCACTACAAGACTAATGATTTCTTCTCAAAGATATATCCATTTCTTCTTAGCCAAATATATCTCATAACAAAAGTTGCCACTTCTACACTTTCCATTGGGAGTTTTTCAATCATACTATATTCACATCCACCTCATTCGATTTACACTTCTGAACTGGGCTCTCCCTCTCTGGCTCTGGCCATACATCTATAGCAGTTGAGCAACTCCAGAGTGCATGACACACTGTCTCTTCCTCCCTCATGCATATGGGACAACAAGAATTATCCACCACTTTCCTCTGGTATAGGTTTCTTCTTGTTGGTCAGTAATTGTTAAGTGATTTCCATAAGAAGGTCTTGACCACCCCTGGAACATCCAACTCCCACAAGACTCTCCATCATTCTTTAAACTTCTTTCCATCCAAGGGTTTCCCTTTAACTGTTTTCCTCCTGCTTAGTTCTAGATGGTAGGCACTTTTAACATTGAACAAGTCATTCTTGGTGTAGACCCAGATTCTTTTATCATTTAAACCTATCTGTCTAAGTGGGATACTACATACTATCTCAGCCTCTTCCTCATTGAGAGTTGCCTTCACCATTTCAGCATTCCACCTTCCACAATCTCTATCAATCAGTTCCAACACTTTTGTCTCAGCATTGAGATTTTTTTAAAGGGGATTGAATTCGATGAGAGGACTGACTTGGAAGCCATTTATCCTCCCAGATTTTAATACTGAAACCATTCCTAACTCTCCAAACAAGTCCTTCCTTCAACAGATCTAGAGATCCCCACAAACTTCTCCAAACCATTGAAGGGCCACTCCTTAGCTTTGCATCAAGTACATCAATATTCTTGAAGTACTTATCTTTGAGAATCATGGCAACAAAAGAATCAGGCTTAGTTAACACTCTCCAACATTGTTTTGCTAGAAAAGTTGTGTTGAAACTCTCTAGCTCTCTAAAGCCCAGACCCCCAGCAGGTTTTGCATACCCCATCCTCCCCTAACTAGTCCACTGTATCTTTTTGTCATTATTTATGTAACCCCACCAAAATCTAGCCATTACACCTGATATCTCTTTGCATAATCTTTTTGGCAATCTGAACACACTCATATGGTAAATGGGTATAGATTGGATAACAGTTTTGAGCAAAATCCCTTTACTAGCTGAGGATTGAAAATGGTTTTTCCAGTTGTTAATCTTGTGCCAAATTCTATCTTTGATCCCTCTAAAGGAGTTGTAACGAGACCATCCAACCATTGTAGGTAAGCTAAGATACTTCTCACAATTGCTTTACACCCTTGCTCCTAAATCTTGCACTATTTGATTCTTGTTAGCACTTCTAACTCTTGAGTTGAACATAATAGTTATTTTTTGCAAGTTAATACATTGTCCGGAGGCCTTTTCATACACCTTCAATATGTGCTTTACCTTCTACCACTCACTCCAGCTGGTTCTCCCAAAAATTATGCAATCATCAGTAAACATAAGTGTGTAATTTTGATCCCTCCCCTTGCAACTACCACACCTCTTATCTCTCCTTTTGCTTCTGCCTCATTTATTAGGCTACTAAGGCCTTTACCACATAAAAGAAATAGATAAGGGGATAGGGGATCCCCCTGTCTTAAACCTCTCGAAGGATAAATAACCTTACTAGGTCTTTCATTCACCAACATTGCATATGTTACTGAGGTTATACAACCCATGATCAACTTTATCCACCTTTCTCCAAACTCTATCTTCTTCATTACTGCTTCCAAGTAATTCAAATCTATCATAGACTTTCTAGATGTCCAATTTCAATGTCATACTCCCCACTCTACTCTTGGACCTAGTTTTCATTGAATGCAAAGCCTCATAAGCTGCTATTATATTATCTGATATATCAGCCTCCCTAGTATAAAAGTACTCTGGTTCTTTCAAATGATGTCATTTTGCACTAACTTGAATCTGTTTGCAAGAGTCTTGGCTATAAGCTTATACAAGACCTTACATAAGCTTATTGGTCTATAGCCCCCCACTTTTTTTGGTTCTGGGACCTTTGGGATCAAAGCCACATGGGTAAAATTTATAGGTTTCTCTAATTCACCCCATTCAAAAAGCTTAAAACTGCATCACACACATTGTCCCCTACTATGATCCAAAAGGATTGATAAAAGTAAGCCCCATACCCATCAGGACCAGGAGATTTCAAGGGTCCCATTTGCTTTAGTGCTGCCTCCACCTCTTTCCTGGTTAAACTTTTTTCCAACTCATCATTCATGTTGATTGTAACTCGAGCTTTAATAGGTTGCTACACACCTTCTATTATTTGTCTACTTGTGAGAGCTTCTGTTCTGTATACCTTGACATAATGTTGTCTGAAAGCCTCAACAATCTCCTCATTTTCAACTTTCATATCTGAATTTGAATCCATCACTGTGAGGATCTGTTTCTTCTTTCTTCTTTGATTAACACACGCATGGAAGAACTTTGTGTTTTTATCCCCCAATAAATACAAGTTTCTCTTTGTCCTTTGTTTCTACCTTGTATCCTCTTGCTCCAATAAAACCCCCACTTCCTGTTGTAGCTTCTTCAACGCTTCAGTATTACAAGGCCCCTCAACATGTTGTAGCTCTTTTATTCTATCAATCAGCTGCTCAATATTATGGTTTCTCTCTCTGTCCTTCCTTCTAAAGCTTCTTATCAGCTGGCCATTGCATACATTTAGCAAGTTTTGCATTTGTCTCATAAGCTTCACAAAATAACTTTTTAAGACCACATTTATTTTATCATTTTTTCACAATCTTCTTCCCTTATCCAATTGGCCTCAAATTTAAAGGAATGCTGCCTCTTAGTATGCTTCCTATTTTCCTTAATCACAGATAACACCGCTGGTTTATGATCTGAGCTTCATGCAGTTAAACCTTCCACTTTGACTCTTTTGAACAGATTGATCCACTCATTGTTTGCCACAAATCTGTCAAGTCTCTCTTTTGTAAAAGTATGGTATGAGTGTTTATAACTCAATGTGAATGGATTTCCCATAAAACCAACATCATACAAACTATTTTCTTCTAAGGCCTCACGGAATAGAGTGATTAAATTTTCTACCCCCCCCCCCCCCCACTTTCTCATCCTGGGACAACACTTCATTAAAATCACTAGCTACACACCATGCTATCCCATCTGCTGGTTTTAGTTTTGTCAGTAATTCCCATGATTGTCATCTCTTGCTTGTTTCAGGATGCCCATAGAAGCCTGTGAACCACCAAGCTCCATCTCTCCCTTCATTAATTTTTGCACTTATATGCCATTGTGAGAAACTCTGAACTTCTACCTCATTTTCATTCTCCCAAAACAAAGCTAGGCCACCTCTCTTGCCAATTGGATTGACCACCAAACACCCCTCCATACCCAACCTTCTCTTCAATTTCTCAACTCTCACTGCTTTTATTAGAATTTTAACGAGAAACACTACTCTGAGCTTCTTTTCCTTCACCAAATGGTAAAAGTCCTGAATTGTCCGAGGGTTCCTAAGCCCTTGACAGTTTCAACTTAGAAGATTCATAATGACTGGCGGGGTTGCGTGACAGCCTCCGCCATGGAATCTTCTATTTTATCAACCACTACTTCTCTTCTTTGCCTTTTTCTTACTCCCTAACCACATATCATCCTTCATTTTAGTAACAATTACTCTTTTTTGCAATTTCACAAGAGCAGTAGACTCACTTGCAGGGGGTCTCCCACGGGCTCTTTTCTTCCAGCTGCTAGTATTCCCCTCATTGGCCATTCTGATGCTCTTTAGATTAACTTGCATACACTTATATGTGATGGTTAGTTTTGCATCTTCCTCCTCTTTCATCCTTGTAATTTTAGTGGGATTATCAGCATTGCTAATGGGATCTTGTCTTCTAACCAGAACCTCCCCCTTCATCACTTCTCCTACCACCTCCCTCCCACTCTCTTCCACCCACCCTTCCTCACCTGTCTTCCCATCATTCATTCTATTATTTCCACTTTGTTTCTCTCACTTATCTTTTTTTTTTTCAATTAACTGGAGGAGCTCTGAGCCATGTTCCAAATTGTGCAGTAGTTTCATTTCCAAGATCTCCTCCCAAACAACCATGCTTATCATGCAATATGCATCCACACCGAAAGTAGAGTTTAGGTAACTTCTCATATTTGAAGGGAATCCACATCCCCTTTCCATTGAATGTCATGGTCATTCCTCTGGCTAAAGCCTTCATCAACTCACACTCCACTTTGACTCTTAAACATCGACCTCATGCCACATTATGGTCCTGGACACCCACCTCAAATACCTTCCCAATCGAGCCACCAATTTGTTTACCCAATTGTCTGTTCATAGCACCAGTGGGAGATTATGCATCTGGATCTAAAATTTCTCTCGAGTGAAATCCATTCGGTTGAATCTGAGTTGATCCATCAAAGAATTTTAGAACAAATAGGTAGTTATCAAATAACCAAGGGCACCCATCGAGCACCCTCTCCTTATCTTCTCGATTCAGAAAAGTAATCACGAAACATTTAGCTTCCATCTCATGAAAAACTATCAGTTTACTTAGGATGCGTTTGGATATTGAGTTAAGTTGAGTTCTCTATGAATAATAGTGAGTTGAGATGGTGAAATGAGTTTTGTGGGGCCCACCTAAGATGAGTTTAGATGTGTTTGGATGTTAATATGAGTTTAGATGTATTTATGGGAAGTTAAAAAAGGTTGTGGATCCTACGTGTAAAGATGTGTTGAGTTGAAAAAGGTTGTGGGTCCCACTTATAAAAAGGTTTTGAGTTGAGATGAGTTTAGTGATTTGAGAGTTTGGTGTTTGGATATTAAAAGAGGTCTAAATCTGAACCGAACTCAGTGAGCCAAGTGTAGTCAAGGAACCAAACGAGCCCTTACTCTCCAAATTTTCTCCATTGTCAATCTTATAACTTACTTTCCTATTGATCACTCAAAGCAAATTTTTCCTACCAAGCTTCTCTCCCCCTTTTCCTTCCAGACTTCCTGTTCACTTGACTGTATCTCTATCAGCTTAATGTCTTCTTCACTCAGCTTCAATCTATCCCAGATCTCTTTTCGGTATCCCTTATTCTAGAATTGAAACTTTCCTTGAATATTTCAACAGAAATGGGTATACAAGAGAACAAGTATTTCATTATACAACTATAATGATTCAATTACTGTAAAGTGTAATGCTAAAGTTCGGAGTAAATCCCTAGTCATCATAATTCTAAACTTTTAGCATAGGTACACAAAATTTCATATGCGTGCATTTAATAGCTTTTTTTTTTTTAAAAAAAAAAGTCGGATGCCACATGTCCAATAGTGATCATGTCCCAAATTTTATTAATCGCCCTCACTTATGGCGGAGGAATACTGTGGTAACAAGACCGATACTAGGGATTTACAGATAAAACACTAAAACCACCCCTAGTATCCAACCAAAATAAAACAACCAAACCAAACCAACTTCTAAACAGGCCTATAAGAAGAAACATAACAAAAAAAAAAAAAACTAAACAGGCCTAGGAATAAAACACAACCACTTACATACGAATGGCCGAAAGGCTCACTTTATCAATCTTGACAATGACCTTTAAAATCCTTGGCAGCTGATCGTAGTTATAATAAATAGAATTAGAGCCTAGCTCACCTTGTCTGGCAAGAAAATCTGCAGCTGGATTCGCCTCACGGAATTGATGGATCACCCTGAACGTAACCCCTTGAAGTTCAAACATGAGCATTTCCCAATAATCCCTTAAATACCACAACGAACATTTCCTAACCCAAATCCAATCCACAATAATTTTTGAGTCACTTTCTATGATCACTCTAAAGCACGACAGTCTTTTACAAAGTCGAACCCCCTCTATAATAGCCTTTAACTCAGCCCCATTATTAGTACCATTGCTAAAATAACTAGAGAAAGCTCCCTTCATATTACCCTCCGCATCCCTGAGAATACCCTGTCCCCTCGAGCAACCTGGATTGTTACGGCAACTATCATCACAATTCAACTTCATCCACCCCGTAGGGGGCTTTGACCACGCCACATCTTCTTATTTGTCTTGACAACATTAGGGACCGGTAAATGAAATTCTTTGAAGATATGAGAGTCATGCCTAGAAAGTGGACGAGTATTGTTGATTTCTCCCACAAGAATCCTCAGCCACACCTTTATCAACCTCCAAACTTGATCAGTGCTCTCCTTCACACCCTCCATGCGCGCCTTACATCTTCGATTCCACAAACTCCACGTAATAAGGCAAGGCATAACACCTGTAAGAACACCAGTAATCGACGCTTTTCTAGCACAAGTGAACCAAGCAATAATTCTTGCCTTCCAAGATCGTTGCCGCATACAAGGTATGCCCAAAAAACTACTAGCACGATCCTAAACCTCTTTAGCAAATTTGGCCCGTAGCTAGAACATGGTCGATGGTTTCCACATGGCGTAAACTGCAACAATCATACGCCGAGGCAAGTAAAATACCTTTATTCTGCACCCTATCATCCATAGGAAACCCATTAAACCATGCCTTCCAAATGCACATAGATATCCTCTTAGGTAAAATTCGGTGCCAAAACTACTCATTCCAAGATAATAAATCCCCTTTCTGCCGAGTCGCCTCCTATGCCGAAGCAGTGGAAAAAGTCTCATCTAGAGAAGGCTTCCAAACACACACATCAGGCCCATCACGACCAATAAACCTAGTCTGAGTAATTTCATCTGTAACAGTATCGCTTACTAACTCCTTCAATAGTGCAACATCCCAAGTCTGATCAACCCAGTAATCTTGAATACAAAGTTTTTTATTCTGAATTTCTGTCACCCCCACCGAAAGAGGCCTTGACGCCAACCAACGGTCATACCAAAAAGAGGAATTGCCACCCTTCATCAGAACTTGAACATTATCCATCACCTCCGGCACATTAGATAAAACTGACCTCCAAAACTGAGAATCCGAGGGTCGCCGAACATATTGCATAATGTGACCATCTTTTAAGTATTTGGCTCTAAAATAATCAGCCCACATACTCTTGGAAGTCAGAAGGCGGAAAGCAAATTTCATGTGAAGAGAACGCTAAACTTCCTTGACATCCCGAACTCCCAAACCCCCATCCTGGGTTGGTTTACAAACTTTCGACCAGCCTCGCCAATGCACTTTTTTTTTCCATCCACTTCCCCCCATAAAAAATTAGCCAAAATGGAGTTAATACGGGAAAGAACAACCATCGGAATATTAAGCACCGAAATAAGATGAATAGGCATACTGGACAAAACATGTCGAAGTAAAATCAACCGACTGCCTTGAGACAAAAGTTTCAATTTCCACCCAGCCACCTTGTTTCTAATTTTATCAACTAAAGCCTCAAAAACTCAAGAAGTCAATCTTCCTGAAACTAAAGGGGCACCCAAATAAGTCACTAGGAATTTTCCTTCCTTAAAACCTGTAAGCCGCAATAACCCATGCTTACGATTTAGAGATATAAGCTTAGAAGGAAATAACGCCAATTTTTCTTTGCTTACTCGCTGACCATACCATTTTTCATAAGTAGTAATCATATCAACAAGGATTCTAATAGATTTCTTCCCACCGTTAGCAAAAATCAAAATATCATCGACATACAACAAATGCGAGATCATGGGAGCCCCAACAGGGTGATGAAATTTACAAATCCGACCATCCTCAAAATTTTTCTTTGGCAATCTGGTCAGAACTTCCTCCATTATAATAAATAAATAGGGCGATAAAGGATCTCCTTGTCGTAGGCCCTGAGAAGACTAGAAAAAATCTTTAAACGTTTCATTCATCATCACAGAAAACCATGGAGATTTCACACATTCCCCAATTAAATTGTAAAATTTATTCGAAAAGCCAAAAGCATGAAGCACATTCAGGAGAAATCCCCAATCAACCATGTCCTATGCCTTGGACATATCAATTTTTATCATCACATTATCACCTAGAATCTTTTTATGCAAAGAGTGAACCATTTCCTGAGCAAGAGTAATATTCTAAAAAATACTCCTCCCTGGAACAAAAGTGCCTTGTTCATGAGAAACCAACTTATGAATAACCCTTGTCAAACGAGAAACGATAATTTTGGAGAAAGCCTTATAAGCCACTGAATACAGACTAATAGGTCTGAATTTATCAAAGCTCGAAGGATTAGGGATTTTCGGAATTAAAACAATAAAAGAAGATGAATAAAACCTGGGTAAAGGCGAGCCCCTAAAAAAATTCTTTAGCCGCCTCAATAACATCCTCTTTTATAACATCCCATCAAGACATAAAAAAGCCAGATCCAAATCCATCAGGCCCCGGGCTACTTTGTTTAGGAATGGAAAAAATAACATCTTTAATTTCTTTCTCGGAATGCTCTAAACAAATCATACTATTATCCTCATCAGAAATGGATTTATCAATGAGACCCGATAGATCCACATGCTCCACTTCCGTAGGCGACGTCAAAAACTCCTGAAAATATTGAGCGGCTTCAGAATGAACATCTTCAGCATTGTCCAGGATCCTACCATCCGAAAGATCCATACGAGAAATTATCCCCTATTTCCGTCTCTGATTAATGACTTAGTGAAAAAATTTCGTATTTTGATCACCTTCCGTAATCCATTTTTTCTTGGCTATTTGCCCCAGCTGATATGAACCCGCGGGAATGAAATCCCTTGAACCCACAGTCAATTTGAAAACTCCCCAAGAAAGCCAAAATCAAGTCAATGGATGAAGAACCTAAACCCGATGAGAACTCGTTTCAAGAACCTAGATTATATTAAAATCTAGACCCGTTGAAGAACTCGTCTCAAGAACCCAGATTATAAAGGAGGAACGCCACAAATGTTGTGATTTACCTTTGATAAGTTCAAAAGTTCAATCAAGAACAAGAGGAGTAAAACTCAACTCACAATGAATAAATTAATCAAATTTCATAAACTTCATAAACTTCTGAAAATGAGGTTACAAAGAGTATTTAAACCAAAACCTAATTAAAACCCTAGATAAAATAAAACTCCATCTTCCAAAAATACCCCTGAGTGAACAGTGCCGCGGCTACAGTACGGCGCTACAGTAACTCGGCTACAGTAACCCTAACCCTAGTTCAATAAAATAATAACTTTCCCAACATGCCCTTACATAGGCATAAACCCAATTATTCTAAGCAAATAAAATAGGTCCTTGAAATTAATTAAATAAGTTGAAAGCCTTCAAGTGTCCAAAGCCTATAAGTCATGTTGTTGTCATTTCCATAGCTTATGGAATGAATCAAAGCATAATCTTCATCGTTTAAGCCCTTGAACTTGTATTTGGCCCATCTGGAACTTGCAACATATCTTTAAGACTAGGCCCACCTTGGTTCCCATCACCAGCCGAGTAGCCTCTCTTTTTTCCCAGGCATCAATCTCAATTTTAGTCACCAAATAATCAGTTTCAACCTCTTCCGAGTATCCCAATTATAATTGATTATCCAGAAAATCCAACCTTCCCTCAAGGGCTCTAATATTACTTTCATCACGCTAAAAAACATCTTTATTCCAACCTTGTAAGGCTAGCTTAGTCCTTTTCAATCTAATAGCAAGTTTCAATAGGCCCGAAGCCGAATCTTGCCTATGCCAAGCCTCCTTCACACAAAATAAAAATAAAAAAATGATTATGCGAACACTACATATTAAGAAACCGAAAAGGAACCGGCCCATATTTACAAAATGGTCGATCCAGAAAAACCACCATGGGGCAATGATCCGAGGACTTGCGACTCAAATAAGCTAAATGTCGACACAAACTAATCAGAGAAGGCATTATTAATGACCACTCTATCCAATTTCGCCCAACGTCTCGTCACTCCGCCCTGCCCATTACACCATGACATAATTCTACCACCACCGAAAATATCAAATAAACCACAATGATCAAAACATTCATTAAATTCAAACATGGATATCAATGGACGGGGACTGCCACCAATTCTTTCTAAGTCCGAGCGAATAGTATTGAAATCACCCAATACCATCCATGGTTTATCAGAAATCTGCCTCTCCTCCAATTCCTTCCATAAATCCCTTCTTTCCATGTAAGTACATTTAGCATATACAAAGGTGACAAGAACCTGCATATTGATCAAGTTAAACCAACCAGTAATCGATTGAGAAGTACAGAACAACACCTGAAACATAGAAGCCTCTTTCCAAAAAATCCACAGCTTCCCACCTTGCTCTTCATTAGAACTGAAGTTATTAAATTTCAAGCACCTTCCCAGAGAAGCCATACGATCTGCTCCAACAAATGGCTCTGCAATAGCCACCAAGTTAGCACCCTTCTTGTTGATTAACATCTTAAGCCTGCTCCTGGAACGACCCAAACCTCTGATATTCCAGTAGAAAATTGTGTCAGTCATAAATTCAACTTTTGAGCTCGGTTATGAACCCTCTGTGATTTCCTCACTGCCTTGTCCTCCACCAAAATAATTTTTCTAGTAGACTGCACGTCCCCATCAGATTCATATACTTTTTCTTTCCCCATCATTAAAGAAATTTCAAATTTCTCCTTCCTCTTGAGCCGAAGTGTAATCCAGAGCCAGCTCCCCTTGATGGTTTCCTGGATCCGTTTGAGTGACTTCCCAACGCACCCCTGTTTCCGTAATTAATTCGCTGGGATGAGCAACTGCAGGTTCTTCATCATGCCAAACTTCCTCACACTCTTCATCGCTAGACACAGCTTGTTTTCCATCACTAGAAATTGCATCTTGATCAGAGACCCGTACTTCATCAACGAGAGTTTCATCAACCTGGCCCCCCAACGTAAGTGCACTGAAACCAACCAGACCCATGTTTTCAACCACCTCATTTTCTGCTGCAGCACCAGTTTCATTAACTTTTGCACTGTGTCCATATAAAACATCATTCTTTTGCTTCCTTTCCATGAGATCAGTTACACCTCCAGCCACATTCTCTACCCTGACAACCTTAGCCTCCTTGGTGCCCAAAGGCTCGCCCACCACCATCTTTATCGCTTTCCAAAACTTTTTTTTTTTCCTTCGGTTTTGCCTCATCTTTACGCTTCTCACCCACCCTACAGATAACAGCCGTATGCCCTTGGCGGAAGCACTTCTTGCAATAAAATTCCAATTTTTCATTTTTAACTTCCTGCCATATGCGATTCGTCGGAGAAACCACTATAGGAAAACCTTTCACCGGCTCCATGGTTAGGTTGACCTCCACACAGATTCTAGCCCCTGTCGCTCTCGTCCTATTTATGGTTGCATTATCAGTGCCAAGGTAACGGCCAAACCGAGTTGCAAGGATTTGGAGGCAATCCCGTCCGTATAGATGCAACGGCAAACCTAGTAAGAAAATCCACTGAGGAGCCAAAGGAGACTCCTTCTTAAGATCAAAGTCTCTTGTCCATTTGAATAGCCGAAAAGAGTTGCCCTCCAACGTTCGTCCTTCACGTGCCCAACCATGAACGAAATCGCGTTCAGTTTTCATGTGAATCAAAACATGGTAATCATCCATGAAACTGATATGTGGAATCTCGAACATGCCCCATTTTTTCAACACATGCAGACGTATAGTGTCAATGGAAGGTCTAACTCTCATGAATTTCATCACCAAAGCAAACTTAAAGTCGTCCACAGCCTTCACCATCTCTGGTTCCAAAAATATGAAGCCCAACTCCCCATCAATATCTACTAGAAAATGCATAGGAAGCTTGAATGATGAATTCTCTACATATTGTGAGACTGCCTGTGCATAAGAAGCACCTGGAACGGCGTTCCCTGCCGACGGCAAGGCCATCGGAGGGGCAGCCCACGCCATCGAGAACCAACCCTAGGAGCGTGATCACCCAGAAAAGGAAACCCGAAATCCTCGAACTTTCCAAAACAGAGCAAAATGAAAAGTCGCTCGAGACCATCTCTCTCTAAAATCTCTCTCTAAAGTTATTTATTTATATAACATTTCTGCATTTAATAGCTTTACATCATGAATATCTATGCTTTTTTAGGCATAGAAAAATCATAGTCTCTATTCTTGGCCATTCTCATAACCTTAATAGAGTAGAGGAATGACTATTTGTGATCAAACCCAAATATTTATTGGGATTTCAAAAACCATTCAAAACCAATATATGTTCAAGCACATAGGTTTTGAAAGATGGAAACATTCATTATTTATGGAGAAAAGAGGAATCATACGTGGAGTCTGAATAATTAGGAAATACACATGAAATAAGAGATCATCATAGAAACATGAGATCATATTCTTTTCTTCTCTTACCGATTCTCTTCTATGCACTAGTTGACTCCAAAATCCATGTCAAAGCCTCGGCTCAAAGAGACCAGATTTTATAAGGAATTATAAATGATGAGTAATATTATTTTAAAGCCTCTAAATCAAACATCATCTACATGACATAATTTAAATATAATTTGAGAATTGGCAAGAGAAGAGAATTGGTTGAACTTAGGTGGTTTGGATAGTGATATGAGTAAGATGGTTTTAGATGAAAGTTGAAAGTTGAATAAAATATTATTAAAATATTATTTTTTAATATTATTATTGTTTTGAGATTTGAAAAAGTTGAATTATTTATTATATTTTGTATGAAAATTTGAAAAAATTGTAACGATAAGATCAGATGAAATACTTTCATTATCCAAACAGAGCTTAATCTCAAACAAATTCTCAATATTCTCAAATATTTCCAAACAAGTTCTCATAATTTGAATACGTGAAGTTTGAGTAGAGTTAAAATGTTGTTTGAATATAATTTTTATTTTAAAGTTTATAAAAATCGTATTGATTTTTATGTTTAAGTAATGACTAGATGAAAATTTTAAAATTTGAAATAAGAAAGTATGTTATGCTTGAATGATGTTTGGGAATGAAGTTACGAGAAATTTTGAAAATTTAGTGTTACCGTAATAAGATGATATGAGAATTTTGTAAATAATAGTGAAATGGTTTGGATTAAGATGTTTGATTGGGAATTGAAAAATGAGAAAGAAAAAATTGAACAAAAATATTATAAAGTTATAAAATTGTTTAATTATAATTTTTTTAATATTATTTTTATTTTAAAAATTGAAAAAATTTTATTATTTTTTTTTTGTTTTGTTTGAAAGTTTGAAAAATTTGTAATGATTAAGTAATTATTAGATGAAAATATTGAAAATTTGAAATTGAAAAATGCTTTGTATTTAAGTGATGTTTAGAAAGAAAATTATAAAAAGTTTTAAGACAAGATGAGATGTTCTGGCCAGGTTTGGTTTGGTCGATGAGATGATTATAATCATTACAATTTTTTCAAATAATCATTACAACTTTCCTAAACTCCCACACAATATATAATAAATAATTTAACTTTTTAAAATCTCAAAACAAAAATAATATTAAAAAAATATATTTTAACAATATTTTATTCAACTTTTAACTTTCATCTCATCTCATCGGAGTAACTCAGGATGTAACCGGTCCAGTTTGGTCTGATTTTGAACAAATTTTGGAAACAAACCAATATATTATATATATTTTAATATATATTTTATATTTAAAACATATGATCAAATAAATGTTCATGTTTAAGATTAAAATTTTATATTATAAATTATAATATAACATTATTTCATATATAATTATAATTTATAAAAATTAATTAAAAATATGTAAATATACAAATCGATCCGATTCGGTTTTAAAAAATATAAAATCAAGATTGGACCATTTATGACCTATTTTTAAAATGGAGGAACGCGTCCAAAATCGGACTGAATCAATTGGTTCAGACCCATTTTCCAATTTATTTTTACAACCCTACGTGTAACCAAACGAGTTTGTTGACATTCTTTTCTTACTGTTTAGAGTATTTCTTTTCCGTTTCTTTCTTTCGCATTTTTACATAAGCTACGTTGCCCCGGGCTTAGGCTCGTAAATACTTTCTCTAACCTCATATGTTATGAAAAATGAAGATACAGCTTTGCGCTTAACTTTTGACTTGATTCTGATTTTGGCATTAATTTATCGTTATTTGCAGTTTTGCCCTAGACTTTACTAAAAGTTTGATGCAGCCCCATTTTCTACACTTTTATCATAAATCATTTTCTTTATATTTCTTACCCATTCTTATGATTGTTTTGTAGGAAAATTAATTTCAACTCCTTTAAAACTATATGTGCCGAATAATTCCACACTAAATTTTATATTTTTGTTATATTTTTAAATCCTTATATTTACTAAATCTTTAAATTTCATTATAGTACTAATTTGATTACCCATTTCATTACATTATACAATTTTACAAAACCAATAAGAATTCTTAATTTTCAACCCCTAACCAAAAGTGTCTTTAATTTTATTCACTTAATTACATGATTTATTAACTAAAATCTTTCAAACCTAATTTACATTTCTTGGCCGAACCCCGGTAAGAATTTTGTTATACATCAGCCACTATTCACCCCCACACCCCACACCTGACAGCTTTTTTTTTTCTTTTTTTTTTTCCATAGGGTATGGAATGTGGGACAATGAATATTAGCTTCTTTTTTTTTTTTTTGAAATAAACCTCAACACTTCATTAATCTAACTTTAAGTAGTACAAAGTTTATCATCTTCCAAGCATTTTACAATAAAACCTGGAATTTCTTCAATCCATATCTTAGCTTCTTCTAACTTCAAAGCTTCATTTGCTAATGTATGAGCCACTATATTTTTTTCTCTGTAATCAAACTGTATAGACCAATTTGGTCTGTTTCTGAACACTGAACGTATATCATCAATGAAAAAACCAGAACTGGACAGATCCTCCTCCTCCCTGTTAACAACTGAAACAATAGCCTTTGCATCTCCTTCAAACATAACCTTTTGAATGTTCAACTCATTACACAACTCCAATGCCTTCCAAAGTGCATGACATTCTGCCACTAGAGGGTCCTGAACATGCTTCCTTTGATCACACACAGCTACCAATGCCTCTCCCTTCTCATCTCTAATCATAATTCACACTCCCATTCTCTTCCTCTTTAAATCTAATGATGCATCCCAGTTAACCTTCACGAAGTCAGCCTCTGGTGCCTGCCATTTATGTCTGTTCCCGTTTGCACTTGATGGATGAACATCCTGCCTTTGAACCCTTTGAGAATTCCTGTACTCTTCAAGTCCTGTTGTAGCTAAAGTAAAGATTTTCCTAGGGCAAGAAAATCTCTCCTAAAAAACATATTCATTCCTCCGAAACCAAACTCTTCTAAAAAGGACTGCCATCTCTTCAAGCTGTGACATGTTCAGTCTTACCATCAATTTCTCCCACAACTGCAAAAAATCAGCCTCCTTACAACTCCATTTCTGTACTATGCTTCTCTCATCAGCCCATATATCGTTTGCTGCTTTGCACTCTCAAAGAGCATGCATAACTAATTCTTCTTCTGCAAAACATATGGGACAACTCGGATTCTGCACTACCTTCCTTTTAAATAAGTTCTTTTTTGTATGAAGCAAATTATTTGCTACTTTCCATAAGAACAACTTGACCATTCCTGGAACTTCTAAATCCCAAATATTCCTCCATCTCTTATCTTCCATTTCTGCATCTGAACTTGAACCTATGTTGTTTCTCAATCTTTCAAGCTGCAAATAGTATGCACTACTGACAGTAAAAGCCCCTTTCTTTGATGGACCCCATATTATTTTATCCTGTGCATTACCTCTACCCAAGGGAATATTAAGAATTTGTTCAACCTCTTCATTAGTAAAAATAGCTCTCACTTTACCTTCATCCCATGCCCTGTTCTGTTCATTAATCAACTCTTCCACCTTTGCATCTTCCCTCAGTACAGATACGGGTGACTGAACTGAATAAGATGATGGTGTTGGCATCCATTTAGAACCCCATATTTGAATCTTACTACCATCCCCCACTCTCCACCTTAATCCCTCAAGAAGCAAATCTCTTGCGAACCAAATGCGTCTCCATAAGAAAGAGGGTTGACAGCCAAGCTTTGCTTCCAAAAAATTTGATTGCCCAAAATACTTTTCCTTAAAAACCACAGCTGCTAGAGAATCAAGATATTTAAAAAGCCTCCAACCCTACTTAGCTAAGAGAGCTAAATTAAAGCTTTCCAAACTCCTAAATCCCAAACCTCCATTTCCTTTTTGTAATCCCAGAAATTCTCATTTCTTCCATTAGATACCCCCTCCATGTGCTGCTTCCTCCACCAGAATTTAGAGAATAACCCATTTATTTCCTTACACAACTTCACAGGAAGCTTGAACACACTCATGGTATATGTAGGGATGGATTGTAGCACAACCTTTATCAATACTTCTTTTCTAACAGATTTCTTTTTGACTGAATAATACATCCTATCCCTTCTCATTCATTAAATAGTCAAAAATAGATTACACTCAATTAACCATTCGAAAACTGACTTCCTATCCTATAGGGATTCAAATCTTGGATAAGATCTGTTTCCCATACTTATCTACGTAATCTAAATATTCAAATTACAAATCATATAAATCCTATACAGCTGTCCAAATATATCTATACTAGAAAATACATAGATAACATAGGAATTAATTCAAATAAATATAATCCACTAATATCCCCCCTCAAATTGATGTCGGTGTATCTACTAGCATCAATTTGCTAACTAGGAATTGCTGCTGCTGTCTTGTCATCGCTTTTGTGAATATATCAGCAACTTGAAGATCCATAGAGATATGAGGAAGAATAATCGACATAGCCTCATAGGCTTGACGAATATAGTGACAATTGACTACAATATGTTTGGTACGCTCGTGAAATACTGGATTGACAGCAATTTGAATGGCACTAGTGTTGTCACCATGAAGAGGAGTTGGCCGATCTTGTGAAAAACCAATCTCTTGAAGAATGCCCCGCAACCACATCACCTCAGAGCATGCTGCTGACATAGCTCTATATTCAGCTTCAGTAGATGATTTAGAAACACACTCTTGCTTCTTGCATTTCCAGGAGATGAGGGAATCTCCAAGAAAAATACACCACCCAGTTGTAGAATGCCTAGAGTCTGGGCTACCGGCCCAATCGGCATCACTATAAGCCATAAGTTGTAGAGAAGTGCCAGCAAGAAAAAATAACCCACGGTTAGGAGTCCCAATCAAGTATATGATAATACGACGAACAGCCACTAAATGCAAGTGCCTAGGAGTGTCCATAAATTTACTGACAATATGGACAGCATATGAGATATCCGGACGTGTGATAGTGAGATAGATTAGACTTCCAACAAGCTTCCTATATAATGTAGGATCAGAAAGTAAATCACCTTCATCATTCCGATACTTCACATTGACTTCCATAGGAGTATCAACTGAAGTAGTCTCCCCCAACCCAGCCAACTGAACAAGGTCCTGGGTGTATTTATGTTGATTAATAAATAACCCATGTGGCTGATTGTGAACTTCCAGCCCCAAGAAATAAGTCAATAGTCCCAAATCTTTCATATGAAAAACCCTATGAAGATGCATCTGAACCTTTTGAATAAATTAAATATCGGATCCAGTAATAATGATATCATCCACATAGACCAACAGAAAAACAAAGCCAAAATCACTCTTATGAAGGAACAAAGAAGCATCATACGCACTCTGAGTGAATTGAAACTCAAGTAAGATATTGCGGAACTTCTCAAACCAAGCTTTGGGAGCTTGTTTTAGACCATACAATGACCTTTTCAGCTTACAAACATCATTAGTTGAGGAAAGGGGCATACCACAAGGAAGTTTCATGTAAATATCCTCTTTTAAATCACAATGAAGAAAAGCATTATTCACATCCATCTGATGCAATTGCCAAGACTAAGAAGAGGAAATAGCAAGAAGGAGACGAACAATCGTCATCTTAGCAACAAGAGCAAACGTCTCGTCATAATCAATCTCATATTCTTGTCTATTTCCCAAAGCTACCAAACAAGTTTTTTATCTCTCAAGGGACCCATCTGATCTAAGCTTCACAGAACACACCCACTTACTACCAATAGGTGTCACAGAAGAAGGACAAGACACAATATTCCAAGTGTCATTGACCGCTAGTGCATCCATTTCTACTTGCATGGCATCCCTCCAACACTCATGTTCCATAGCCTGCTTATAAGAGGAGGGAATAGCAATAGAAGAAAGCGTAGCTGACATAGAAGAATGAGATGAAAAACCATACCGATCCGGGGGTTTGGAGACTCTAGAAGTATGCCGACGTGGTGGTGGTTCATAAGATGTGTCAAGTGATTGATCAGGAGGCACGGACGGATGCTCAGAAGTGGCAGAAAGAGCTGTCAGATCTTCTGGATGAGATGGTTTACGCTTGGTGTAAACACAACCAGGCTTAAACCGAGTAGAAGCTTGTGTAGAAGTTGTATCTTTATCTGAAAAATTTGGCAAAACACAGAAACTAGGAGGAATAGGGTCTATATGAGTATGAAAAAATTGTTGTTTGTTAAAGAACACCACATTGCGAGAAACTCTAATGCGTTTAGCCTGAAGATCATAACAAACAAAACCCTTCTGAAAAGAATTATACCCTAAAAAAGCACATTTGACTGATTGAGCAAAAAATTTGTGTCTTTCGTGAGATGGAAGATGCACAAAACAAACACAACCAAATGAGGGCAACTGAGAATAGTCTGGAGAGTGCCCAAATAGCAAAGAATAAGGAGAAACATTGTCTAATACTGGAGTAGGTAATCTATTAATTAAATATACAGCAGTAGACAAAGTTTCACACCAAAAACGAGAGGGCACACCCGAATCAATTAGGAGAGCCCGGACCATATCAAGAAGATGACGATTCTTTCTTTCAGCTACTCCATTTTGTTGTGGAGTATATGGACAAGAACGTTGAGAAATAATTCATTGATCTTGAAGAAACATTTAAAACTCAGTAGATATATATTCTCCTCCTAAATCGGAGCGAAGAACCTTAATAGAGGTAGAGAATTGATTAGCGAGATAAGCCAAGAAACGCTTGAATACCGGAAATACTTTATTCTTACTGCGAAGAAAGTAAATCCATGTAAAATGAGTATAATCATCAATAAACGTCACAAAATATTTATAATGATCATGAGATTCTATCGGGGCAATACCCCACACATCACTATGAATAACATCAAAGGCATGAGTGGCTTGAGATCCTTTTGAAGGAAAAGGCAAAACTTTAATTTTAGCTAACTTGCATGTATCACAATCAAAATTCAATTGAGCAAGAGAATAGAGATCTTTATTTCCTATTAAACCAGAAGATGACAACTTATGAAATATGTGAGAATTGGGATGGCCCAACCGCCTATGCCAATCCTTCACACTCAAAGTACCAACATTACAAGAAAATGAAAATAAAGACTTTGACTCAACAGATTTGGAATCTAAACATAAAGGAAACAACCGACCCTCTTTAGGACCCCTCGCGATCATCTTCTCGGTCACCTGATACTGTACAAGACAACCAGAAGAAGTGAATGACACTCTACAATTGCTGTCAACTAATTGTCCAATAGAAATCAGATTGGTATTTAATGAAGGAGACACCAAAACATTATTTAAGGAAGGAGAAATGTCACCTACGGCAGTGATAGGTAGGGAACTACCATCTGCCGTGTGAATTTTAAGTGGACCAGCATACCGTGAGACATTAACAAGAGAGTTAGAGGTACTTGTCATATGATTGGTGGCACCAGAATCAAAATACCAAGGTTTAGAGGCAGATTTGGTTTCACCTGAAATACCAAAAGCTGAAAGAGTTGAGATTATCATTTGTTGGACCATTTCTGGTGTAATAGGAGTGGAATTTTGAGAAGTGGAAGCTGGAACATGAGAGGAAGGAGCCAAGCTAGAACTGGTAGCACTAGTAGCCTCAACAGTAGCTAAATAGGCAGTTGCTTGGCGACGTGGCGGACATATTGGGCAATCCTTGATAATATGTCCTTGCTTCTTGCAATAGTTGCAAGTTTTCTTAGAACAATTTGCAGCAAGATGCCCATAACCTTTGCAACTATAGCATTTAGTAGTGCTCAAATCCCTCCTTTTGATTTTTCCTTGAGCTACATATGCCACAGGAGCTGAAGTAGCTTGTTCCATGGCTGTTTGAGTCATCAATCTTTGCTCCTCTCGAAATATCTCTCCCAAACACATATCAAGTGGAGGTACTGGATCTCGGTTCATCAGATTAGCACGAATAAATTCAAATTCCAGCCTTAGTTTCATAAGAAACTGGGCCCGCATACTTGCTTCATGAACAACTTGAATATCGGCCAAACTTGTTGCTGGAATTGAAGTGTTTACAATATCTGTATACTCAGCCCACAAGTTGCAAAAACCAGAATAAAACTCCTCCACAGAGAGAGCTCCTTGAGAGAAATTCGACATCTCTAGTTCGAGTTGAAATCTCCTTGCTGCATTATTCTGAGTATACAGCCGCTTGAGATGATTCCACATATCACGAGCATTCTTGAATGAGCGTAAATTCAAGATAATGTGAGGATCAACAGATCCAAGAATCCAAGACATGACTCGGGCATCCTTGTTTTCCCAAGAAGCCCGCTGAACTTTGTCTTCTAGTGCCACACTACTCCCATCAATATGACCCCAAAGTTCCTTTCCTTTCACCAAAATTTGAATTGAAAAGACCATGCAGCATAATTCTTGCCATTGAATCGAACCAGAAGAGAATCTCTAATTTCAGAAGACATGATAGACAAGAAACCCTAGATGTAACAATCCTCACCAAGAAGGACCAAACTGCTGCAGATAACGTCGATAGTCTGAGAAGTGAGCACCCACACGCAATACAACGTATCGCAGCCCAGAAAACAGTCACAGAAGATGCCGACAACCTCATAAATCCACAATCCACTGTCTGAAACAGAGTGCCGATAATCACCGAAATAGAGAAATTTTTTTTTCGAAACAGAGGCCAAAAATTGACGCAGACAGCGCCGATAATGCACAAGAAACACTAAGAGGTTGCCGAAAGTCACAAGGAACCCCAACCTTCAACTTAGACAATGCCGATAGTCACACGAGAGGCCAAGAATAAACAAGGAAGGCATCGAGAAGCACACGGAAGACCAAACACGAACTCAGCCAGCGCCGAGAATGGATAACCCACAAAGAATCCCCCGAGAAAGGAAAAAAAATTCGTAGAAACAAAGAAAAATTATGAACCTGCTCTTGATACCATAACAGATTTCTTTTTGACTGAATAATACATCCTATCCCTTCTCATTCATTAAATAGTCAAAAATAGATTACACCCAATTAACCATTCGAAAACTGACTTCCTATCCTATAGGGATTCAAATCTTGGATAAGATCTGTTTCCCATACTTATCTACGTAATCTAAATATTCAAATTACAAATCATATAAATCCTATACAGCTGTCCAAATATATCTATACCAGAAAATACATAGATAACATAGGAATTAATTCAAATAAATATAATCCACTAATATTTTCCAGCTTGAGAAATGAAGTTGTTTTTCCAACTAGAAATCCTATGCCAGACCCTATCTTTTAATACTCTAAAAGAGTTGTATTTAGATCTTCCTACCAGAGCTGGAAGACCCAAATATCTCTCATAACTACCACAAACCACAGAAGCCCCAGCCACCAAAATCCTTCTCTTATCCTCCTCATTGGTATTGCTACTAAAGAAAACAGAAGTCTTCCCTTTGTTCAGAAATTGTCCTGATGCTTTTTCATATTTATTTAACAGCTCTTGAATCTTATCACATTCTTCCAACTTGGCTCTTCCAAACAAAATACAATCATCTGCAAAGAGGAAATGATTGATACTTGTCCCCCTTCGAGTCACTTGTACACCTCTAATCAAATTCTGTTTCTCATAGAAATTAAGCATCGAACTTAGCCCCTCACCACAAAGAATGAAAAGGTAAGGTGACAAAGGGTCACCCTACCTTAACCCCCTAGAAGGCTTAAAAGTGTGACCAACCTTTCCATTAATCAACACAGAGAAGGTTACTGAACATACACATTTCATAATAAGCTTCAACCATCTCTCACAAAAACCAAGTCTTACCATTACTGCCTCTAAAAACTTCCATTACACTTGATCATAGGCCTTGGACATGTTCAACTTGATGGCCATACTTCCCACCCTCCCCTTCTTCCTTGTTTTCATTGAATGAAGCATTTCATAAGCTATCATAATGTTGTCACTAATCAATCTCCCAGGTAAAAAGGCACTTTGAGTGGGAGAAATGATAGTAGATAACACTTTCTTGAATCTGTTAGTGATAGCTTTAGACACAATTTTATATATGACATTACAAAGACTAATTGGTCTAAAATCACTAACCAGCATAGGATCTTTCACTTTTGGAATCAAAGCAATGAAAGTATAATTAAAGGCAGAGTCCATAGAGTTACCATTTAGAATAGATAAGGTTGTCTAGCACACTTCATCAGCTACTACCTTCCAATGGTTTTGGAAAAAGCAAGCTCCAAATCCATCTGGACCCGGGGACTTTAGAGGTCCCATTTGCTTAACTGCTTCTTCCTCCTCCTCCCTTGAAAAGCTTCTCGAGATCCAATCATTCATGTCTGGGGTAACCTTTGCTTCAATGCCTCCAATACAGTCCTCTATCTCCTCTTTAGTGGGATTGTTTGTCTGAAAAAGAGTCATAAAGTACCTCCTGAAAGTTTGCTCAATTTCTTCATGCCCATAAACTCTCCTTTTAATATCATTCATCACTTCTCTAATAAGATTCCTTTTTTTCCTCTGATTGGCACAAGCATGGAAATACTTTGTATTTCTATCTCCAAGCTTGTACCAATTTGTCTTTGCCCTCTAACGCCACCTCAAATCCTCTTTTTCCAGCAGCAGATTCAGTTCCTCCTTCACTCTCCTTATCTCTAGTGCATTACCACTATTTTTATCCTTGAAGCCTCTGCAGTAACCTTGGTTTTTCCTCAATGTCCTTTTTTCCTTCATTACTTAGCTTCTTACTCCACTTCTGAAAAGCTACTTTACTATTCTCCAGTAACTTCACCACCTTGTTTGAAGGATTCCTCCCCACTTCTTCCTTCCTCCATGCTGTCTTTAGAACTAGTTCACAATCATCTTCTAAGGCCTAGCTTGCCTCATACTTAAAGATCTCCTCTTAACCCCTTTAGCTTCTTTTTGCTTTAGTAAATGAACTAACAGAGGTTTATGGTCAGAAGAACTAGCCACCAGAACTTCAACCCGAGATTCCTTGTACACCTCTCTCCACTCAATGTTTGCAACAGTCCTATCTAACATTTCCTTGGTAAAAGATTCATCACCATGCAGATTACTCCAAGTAAATCTGTGCCCCTTCCAACCCAAGTCATAAAGGTTTCTGTCGCTAAGAGCCTCCCTAAATAAAGCCATCTGGCCCTCAGATCTCACTCTTCTCCCTTCCTTTTCACTATTAAGGATTTCATTGAAATCCCCCACCACACACCATCCAACCTGAGGTTGTGGTTTAAAAGATTTCAACAAGTCCCATGCTTCCTTCCTTTTAGCCGTTTCAGGATGACCATAATAACAAATCAGTAACCATCGATTGTCCATCCCTTCATCCCAAATCCAAGCATTAATATGCCTTTGGGAATAGTTCACAATTTTTACTTCCACATTAACCTTCCAAAATAATGCCAAGCCACCCCCTTTTCCCACTGGATCCACCGTAATACAGCCCTCACAATCTAACCTCTTCTTTAGAAACTCAATCTTTTTCCTTCAAATCTTAGTTTCCATGATGAAAACCAAGCTGGGTTTATTTTTCTTTGCCATCATGCAGAGATCTTGAACTGTCCGAGAATTCCCCAATCCTCGGCAGTTCCAACTTAAGATTTTCATAATGCTTGGCGGGGCCGGAACTCAGCCTCCGCCACTTCAACCACACTATCTTCTCCCTCCACTCCACTGCTCCATTTCCCTTTTTTCCTGTTTGTCCCACTTTCCTTTCCTTCTGCCCCAGATTCCTCATTTCTCTTTTTATTAACTACAATAACTGTTGTACAGTCCTTCTTTCCTTTTTTCCTTGCTTTCCTCTTCCATCTTCCTTTTTTTATAGCCTGTTCAACTTCCTTCCACCCCTTATTCTGAACTGCATCCTCCACAGGCCTTAGCTCTCTCTCCCCATTTACAATGCTCATACTACTAGCTTGAAAAACTGCCTCATCTCTTAGCTCCACCTCAAACAGTTCTATCAGGCCCTTCCCTATATGATTTTGCCCTAACCTTGCCTTCATGTTCACCTCCTCTGTATTAGTATTAGGAGCAAGATCCTCTTCCCTCCCCTTATTAGAGCTTTCTGAAAAAACTTCATTTCTCTCTTCCTCACCACTCAGGTTTTCCCCCTCACCGACATCTCCCTCTCTACCCCCGTTTGCATATTTATTTTCTCTCTTTTCCTCACCTTGAGACTGCCTAAAATCTTCCCTCCACTTTTTTAACCCCTCTCCCCTCCTGGAAATATTACTAGCATTATTAACCCTTTGAAACTGAGAAACCCTCATCCACGCCCCATATTGCTCCTCCTTGTTTTCTGAATCCTCCAGTACACTACAACAACCAGTTGTCCCATGAGCAATGTATCCACAAGAAAAACAAATGCGAGGCATTTTCTCATAGCTAAAAAGGATCCAAACACTCTCCCCCTTTATCTTCAGAGTACGACCTCTTGCCAAAGGCTGTGTCAACTTCACATAAATCCGAACCCTCAGATAACTTCCCCATCCACAACCATCATCCTGAACGTCAACTTCCTCAACCTTATCAACTGTACTCCCGATCTGTACTCCTCTTTCTTTGGTCATGTATGATAAAGGCAAGTTATGCATTCTGATCCAGAAGCTTTCATGGTCAAAACTTATGCGATGAAGAGGAATATGACCCTCAAACTCCCTCAATACTAACAGATTGTTATCGAAGAGCTAAGGCCTTCCTGCCCAAACTCTTTGCTTATCCTCTTGGTTTTCAAAGACCAAGACAAAAATGTTCAAACTAACCTCCACGAACTTAGCTGCCTTACTGATTCTCCATATCTTCACCATTGTTACCTCCAATGCCTCCCTGCTTATGGTTCTCAGCGAAACCATTCTTCCCACTAAGCTTCTTTGCTCCTTGTATCTCAGTTCAACAGGAACATTATCTTCTATAACAATATCATATACTTCTTCTTCCCGTGATCTTAATTTCTTCCATTTCTCTTCCAAAACCTCCATTACTCGCCCAGTTCCTTCTCAAAGACCACCTTCCGAGCACCTTAGGTCCCTTACGATGAGAACCTTCTTTGCATAAACACTCGCAGACACCTTCGACCACCGTACTCACATGCCAATAGCCCCCGTATATTCTTCTTTACCACCCCACACCACCCTGAATCCACTACTTCCGTTATAACCGTTTCCGCGTCTTACTCATTATGCTCCACCCTTTTTTCGGAAAGAGAAAAAAGTGGAGAATTTTGACAATGAATAGTAACTGATGGGTAAATTAATTCTTCATCATATATAATATGGTTCTTCAAATTAAAATATCAACTCCCATATTTATGGGCTTATAGCCCAACTGAACCCTATATGCAATTTTCTCCGAGCCTCTTTATCTCTGTAGAGAAGACAAGGAAAAAAAAAAAAAAGTAATGGTAAGATTTGTTAAAATAGGAGACATTACTCGTTTCTTTAATTTCAATTAAATCATCATTGATTGTGTATGAAAATGTAGATTTTAAACATGAAAGGGGATGAAGATAGAGCAAACATTACAAGGGCTGACGTAAGGTATAATAAACATTACTTGAATATTTCAACAGAATGGATTGGTTATATAAGTGAACAAAACTAAATAATTGAAACAGAGATAAAAAAAAAAAAAAAAAAAAAAAAATTAATAATAAAAAAAATAAATAAAAAAATAAAAGTGGAGTTACTGTAATGCTCAAGTGCAGAGTCAACCCCTGGTCATTACAATTCTAAGCTTCAAGTTGGGAAGACATAAATTAGCCTAGAATGCAAGTTACTATCGTCATCCAGTCATTATAATCGATGCCAAAATCACAAATTTCTGATTTGTGTTCAATTTTGTTAAGATGTTCTACGTGTAGTGCATGGCTGCATGATGTTGATATGCATGCAAAGAATCCCAGTGCCGTTAGATACCTGGAAAGACTAAAAAGAAAAGTGAGATGCATCAACCTGTACGTTGCAAGCAAATTTATCGACTTGGAGGGATGGCTCGCTCACCTCTTCCATTGCTCAATTCACAATCCTTTCCCTGTTCTTTCAATTTATGATGTAGTACACCAAATGATCCTGAAAGTGATCGGCGGTAGCAGGCTTAATTTTGCATACTAACTAAAAAAGGGGACTATTTCATTTTCTGCGCAATGTTAATTTGCCTTCTTTCCCATTTATTAAAGGCAAAAAATAATCAGAGTTTTCTATCGACACAATCCCATGGTATACTTTCAGAAGAAACCCAATGTTAGAGGTCAGGCATATATCCATGATCATGTAGACGAGCAGTCAATGAATTTAATGCAACATATATAAGGTTGGCTTCAGGATGGGTCAGATCACGCGTAATGAAAGTATGCACACCATTCTTGAGCTCAATCCAGCTACATCCTGGTGCCTTTTTCACATTTTGTTGCCTCATTGCATGTCTAATTTCTGATACCTCTTCATATCGTCCAATTACTCCATATATATTTGACATCAGTACATAATTTCCACAGTGCCCTTGCTCAAGTTTAAATATCTCTCTTACAACAATGTCAGCAAGGTCAGCATTATCATGTAGCCGGCATGCTGCTAGCAAAGCTCTCCACACCACAGAATTGGCCTCAATAGGCATTGTTCTTGCTAGTTCGTAAGCCTCCTCAAGCTGCCCAGCTCGACCTAGCATGTCAATCACACAAGTATAATGCTCAATAGTTGGATCCACACCATACTTCGATTTCATAAGCATCAAGAACTCACGCCCTTGTCTCACGAAGCCTGCATGGCTGCAAGCAGACAATAGCCCAATAAATGTGATTTCGTCAGGCTTTATTTGTGCCTCACACATACAAGAAAACAGGTGTAATGCCTCGTTACCATAACCCTGCATGCCATAACCCATTGTTATGATGTTCCAGGATGCTACATCCTTATTGCTCATCTTATTGAAAACCGAATGAGCATCTCTCATACTCCCGCACTTAGCATACATGTCCATAACAGCATTATTGACTAGCACATCATCCGTATCTTTATTATTGGCTTCCTTTTCAAAACCATTGACTATCATATACCCATGAATCTGCCGTCCACGCATTAATGCAACCAGATTAGAACAAGCAGGTAGGACTGCTGTGACAGTAACTAAATCAGGCCGCACGCCAGCACCTAACATCCTATCAAAAAGTCTTAAAGTACCATCATAATCACCGCATTGTCCATGAACAGATATGATCGAGTTCCATGAAAATATATCTTTCTCATCCATCATCTCAAAAATATCTAAAGCATCTCCAATACACTTGCATTTTCCATACATATCAATCAATGCATTGGAAACTGCAAGACCAGAAACATACCCTATTTTCATTGAAATTCCATGAATCGCCCTCCCATTATTGAACTCCTCCAACGAAGATAAAACCGACAAGACACCAGTAACAGTAAACCTACTAGGAACAACCCCTTTTTTTCCCATTGTCCTAAAAATCTCCAAAGCCTCCTCATACCTCCCAATTTGCGCATAACCATTAACCATTGCATTCCAAAGCACAACATCCCTCACCGGCATTTCCCCAAAAACCTCCTGTGCCTCTTCCATTAACCCAAATTTCAAATAAGTATTAACCAAAGCACTTCCGACAAACATATCCAACTCCAACCCAAGTTTAAGCAACAACCCATGAATCTTCCTAACCTCCAAAACCTCCATAACATCACAACAAGTTTTGATCACAGACGGAAAAGTAAACTTGTCTGGCATAACACCCATCCACCTCATATGCTTATAAAAGTCAAAACCATTTTCTGCAAGCCCATTTGAAACAAACCCAGAAATGATTGAGTTATAGGCAAACACATTATGATCATTACTTTGGTAATTAAAGACCAGAACTGCATCTTTCATTCTGTTGCACTTGGAGTACATGTTGATCAGACTGGTGATGGATAGAGGAGAGTTGAGGAAGCCATTGGTGAGCATGTAGGAGTGAATTTGTTTGCCTCTAGTGAGATTTTTGTGGTGGGCACAGCTTTGTAACGAGGAAATGCAGGTGGCCAGTCCATGGTGAGACTCGAATAAGTTGAGCTGCACTGTAGACATTGAGGAAGAGAAGCGGAGAAACAAGCAAGAAATTTTTTCCATTACTATTCTGGAGAAGATGGTCCTTTCTAGCTTGCTGCTCCATGTCCATACGTCTCTTGTGAGCTGCATAAGGCAAAGAATGATCTGGATTCAATCAAGTGAAACTCTTAGAGACAGTTGTAATCAATTAAAAATATAGATGAAACTAAGGCCTCATTTGTTTTCACATTTTCTCTTAAGTCATCTCATCTCATTTAATCATTACAATTTTTCCAAATTCTCACACAAAATAAAATAAACAATTCAACTTTTTCAAATCCCAAACCAAAAATAATATTAAAAAAATATATTCTAACAATATTTTATTCAACTTTTTAACTTTAATCTCAACTTATCTTATCTGCAAAAACAAACGAGGCCATAACCTAAAAAGCATTGGAATTTAAAGAACCATAGGGTATCTTTGTCCATCGAGGTTATGTTCTCAGCAAAACCAGCAAAGGAACTTCCAAGTTGTTTGGGATGCGAGACCAACTCCGTCCTCTTGCCCAGGAACCTATATCGCCATCAATCCATCTCCTTCACCAGTTTTTCAAGGCAACTTAACACAAGAAATTTCTTCTAAATGATAAAACCGTAACATCCTCTGGAACAGATATTTTATAAAGCATCAAATATGCATATGCATAGTATTGCAAATTTGCAACTTAGAAACGAAAATTCTATTACATAGAACCATCCATCAAATTCAAGTACATAGCAAAACACACGAATTTAGAGTAACCCATCCATTTCGTTTACACTATTGACATAATTTAGATTAAGTAGATCCAACTCCGTATAAACACAAGATAAGCTTAGGTCTGAAAAAGAAGTTTATACCTTGAAGTGCAAGGGATGGCTCTTGTCGAGGAAGAAATTGCGTGAGAGCTAATTGTTGTTGGTTTTGAGTTTGAGGAACGAGCTGCAAGGGACCCAGAACCAGTCATCAAAGCTGATCTGCAGGATGTATGTCACACTCCATACCTAGGGGTGAACCCTTTAACCTAAAATCCACAATAATAAGAAATTAATTACAAAAAGTTCTCCGAAACCAAATGTCTCAAAATTTCTTCCAAGTAAAATGCACTAAACACTAGGGGTGTAACCTGTCCGGTTTTGGACAAAATTTAGGACCGAACCGGTATGTACCGGTTTTGCATTTTCAAAAACCGATTACGCACCGGTTAACCCCCTAAACCGATACTTCCGGTTTTACCGGTTCCAGTCCGGTTCGATCCGGTTTTCCAGTTTTAATAAAATGCATGTTTGTAAAAAAAATCAGTTTATAATAATTAAAAAAAAACTGCTTTAAAAAAATCTGTTTTATACTTTTATTCCAAAATCTGATCAGTACAAAAAGTCAAATCTTATATATCATATGTTGTCTAAACACACACACACACACACACATACATACATATATACATACATATATATATATAAGCAAGCCGCAGGTTTTAATTTTAAGGGGAATACCCAACTTGGGAAATGGCTGTTTGCCTAGCTAACTTGTGCATGCAGGGTCAGAGCCCCCAAGTCAAAAAACTCACCCGCCACCCCCCAAGTTGTCCATCTCTCGTGACTTCAATGGATATTTTTCAGAACCATATTCATATATTTTTGTTAGGTTTCAGCGTCTACTTACTTTTCTGGTGTACTGTAGATTTGAATTCGATGGAACATGATTTCTACTAAAAATGACACAAGTAGCATTTAGCGAGCTGTCTATTTCCATCTCAAGTTGGCAACTTGCCTCATTGATGGCTTTGGGTGTGTTATTTGCAATAAACAGCTCAATAGTTTAATGCATTTTTCATGTTCAACAACAGAAATAAATTCATAAATAAATAACTGTCAGAGTCACCATGTCTGTTTTGACGCGTTATCAATAATTTCTTCGTTCTGTTTTTGACTTTATAGAGACAATCATCACTTTTAAGAGATTAAACTAATTATTTTACTATTAATTAGAGGGTCCTTTCATTTATTTTAAAACATGTTAGCTTATCCTGATAAATCCAAATGAATAGATCCTCTCTATGCAATAAAACATGTTAGCTAGATCTTCTCTATGAATTGGTTTGAAGACCAAGACTTGTTGAGACTGTTGAGGGCCTATGTTGTGAATGGAAATGGATGGAGGGAATGGAATGAGTGTTATGTTGTAATCTGCACTGTACATAGATCTTCTCTCTATCAATAAACTAAATCCAACATTCATGTTTATGGTTTAACATTTGCTACTTGAACCTTAGAACTTCTAGAAATTAATTCCTAGCAACCTCAAAATGTTGTGCATTGCTACTAACATATTATAAGTAATAAGAATAATATTCATATAATTATTTTACAACTTAATGTGATACTTTCATTTCATTAAAAGCATTAAAATTCAAATTTTACATAACTACCCTCCATTTGGAACAGGGTTGTAAAAAGGGTTATAGCAAAATAACTTACCTCTATAACTAAATATAGGAAGCCTGCAATCTGAAAATTTGAAGGGCTACCATGCAAACTACATCGGATTAACACAAACATTTATAAAAAGTTGCATCCAAGTTCATGAAAAACAACTAACACTTGCATACACACACACACACACATACAGATATTACAGATCACTAGCTATATATAAAGTCTGATTATGGCATGAGATATACATATCCGAGATTGTTCCAAAGCTTGTTCATATGATTCATACCAGATTTCAAAGCTTGTTCATATAATTCATACCAGATTTCAAAGTAATTTCAAATAACTTATATAAGTGAAATGAAAAAAAGAATAATTGTGAAAAATTACCGTCGAAGACAGAGAGACGTGAGAGAGGGGCTGCCGGCTGCGTGAGAGTGATACGGTGAGAGACAGAGAGGGCAGCGCAGCGTTGAGAGAGGGGCCGAGGGGCTGTGTGTGCGATGGGAACGGCTCGAGAGGTGAGGCCGTGAGGGGAGGTGCAACGGCGAGAGAGCGGGTCTGTGTTTCTGAGGGGGCGACGGCGAGAGGGCACTCAAAGGCGAGACGTGCACGGTGCAATGGCCGCGTTAGAGGGCAGAGAGGCAGAGTGAGAGAGGAAGAGGGGCGGGTCTTAGACAGGTTTTTTCAATTGGGAATTTGGGATACTGGAGAGGAAACGGCGCCGTTGCCTAATACAATAATGAATTTATCAAAATTATTACTAAAAGTCTAATACTATAGTGGTCATATGTTATAGTCTAATATATTTTATAATAGTATTAATATTAGACTATTAATATAGCTATATATTATTATTAGTTATAGTGATTTAAGTATAACTATATTAGTATAAATATAACTATTAATATTAGAATAACTATATATTAGTATTAGTTATTGTGATTTAGTATAAGTATAACTATAGTCTATATTAAACTATTACAATTAGAATAACTGTATATTAGTATTTGTTATAGTGAGTTTAATTTATTATAACTACATTATTGATAGACTATAGTGAAAGTATTAGCATACTAATACTAAATTACTAATTGTATTAGTATTACTATATCATTATTTTATATGTAATTATTGAGTATAGTGATTTATATACTAATTTATATATAGACTTAAAGTATATTACCAATTGCAATATAGTATTAGACTATTAGTATTAGGCCATAAAATGTAAAATTATGCATTATATACTAATGTAGTAATGTATACAAGTATTACTAATTTGCTAATGTATTATGTACTTATCAAAAAGAAGATATTGAGAATTTATTAGGCCATAAAAATTTGATAATGATATTTGAGGGATTTTCTTTTTTTTTGGTAAATAATATTTTAGTGATCTTATTTACAACTTTAGTATATTATAGATATCAAATCTTTTGATATTTAGAATTTGTTTTTCAATTTTAAACTGATTTTAAGTGATAAAAAAGTATTGAAATGATTTATCAATTTTAGTTTAAAGTTTTACAATTTATGTTTATTTTTAAATTAATTTATGATCAAATGTTACTAACCAGCTCCGGACCGTACTGACCCGAACCGGTTTTTCGATTTCTGGTTTTCTGGGTTTTTTTTACACCCCAACTAAATGCGGGTGAAAGTTCTCTTAACTCAGACAAATCCACTTATGCCACTTCAAACTTATCTCACCTTTCCACTTATAATCACAAGCCTATAATCCATGCAATGCGCGGACCATTATTTATGCTGAATTTTATAACTCTAAATAGTTTATTATACATAATCACTACCACAACTATTAAAAAAATGTATATCAAATATATATAAAATGGAGCATGCATATATAAAAGAGTTCACTTTACCAATAAATATTTCATGGTCAATTTACAATATTAAAAATGTAATATAAATACATTTTACATTTATAAAAATTATATTTTAAAATATTATATCAATCTACTATTTTTTCTTGATTTTTCTTCTCTTGGGTGTAACCTGAGTTTTATAATTCTCTTCCTCTGTATTTGAGTTGATGTCGAGATCGATGTCTACAATAGTTTCCTGAAATAAAATTAATATCGTTAATAAATGTCTATATATAAAATATTTTAATCATTAGATTTTAATCAGTTTAATCATTATAAATATAAAATCTGATGGAAAATATGATTAAATACCAAATCGTGTAATTTATTGTTAGCTTTTTAATTGCCTTTGATTTTATAAATTCGAGAACAAATATTCATTGAATTGTGTAGTTTTCTCGTCCATATTTTAAGTTGTACTCATTAAGTCGTAGTACGAAGATGTATTCTTTGCCAACAATTTGCGGAAACCATCATCATTTTGGTCCTTCACAAATACAAATATATATGTTATAATAATGATATATCTAATATTTAGTGTACTTATTATTCTTTCTATACTAATATTCATTTTAAAAATATTATATTTACTATTTTGTTACCTGATTTTGTTTTTCTGTAAGTTCTTTTGCAGTTTTATGTAAGATTTTCTCAACCTCTTTGTTAAATAGCACTGACGACGCTGACCCTAAATCATCAACCAGCTCCATATTAATCCGATGAGAAAAGACTTTTGCAACCATGAATTGTGCAACTGCCGTGTAATCGCTTTAGAAAAAGTGAATAAAACATGAGACCCATATGAAAAAAATAATTTTTAAATAGTGGACCCCACTCTTTTTCAAAGCGATTACGCGACGTTTACGCACTTTACGGTTGTATGTAGAATTACTCTAATCCAATACCTAAATACCGAAACAACACTACAGATGGTTCTGGATTATCCTTATAAAAATTATCATTAATTTGCATTGCGGTAGACCCCCATAAAGTTGCCTATATATATTTATTCCTAAAATTTAACATGCGCTTATTAGTCATTTTTATAAGTACTATTATTAAACAGTACATTAATTTATCTATTATTTAACATTAAATATATTCTACTCACTCTTCTAATAGTAATTGAATTGTCCGTAGTAAGATAGGATGACCCTTTGCATTTCTCTCTTCTATGGCTCCAACAAATTCTAATATTCCAATTACATCCAATAATGAGATGATAATATTTCTTTATGTCGAAAATAGTATTTAAACTTAACTTTAATATATGAGATGATAAGAATTTATTACATAGAAAATAGAATACTTACCAGTTAAGTATGTTGGGTCATAGCAACGTTTCGCTATAGTTTCGTAATTTGTAAAATCAAACTGGAACTTAGGTACTGATTGACTTATCTCATTAAACTTAGTGACCAAAGTCGTCGATGTGAATATAATCTTATAGTTTGTAGCCACCAGACGATATTTCCCTTTACATTCTTTAACAACAAAATTATTTATTGCATATGTAAACCTTTCATTCAACAATGGTTGAAATTGCTGAACTAAATTTTTCTTTATACTTGTATGAATTAGAGTCCCCTTTAAAATAGAAATGAAAAGATATATTAGCTAAAATTTAGTAGGGTCTAAATAAATGTAAAAATTTAGTATGATAAAATATTTAAAAACAACTTACATTGATATCTGTTAGTATCAAGTCAAGGCTAAAGGGCTCATGTTGATTTGCTATATTTGTTGAATCCCATATACGTAATATTCTAACTTAAATATTCTATGATTCATTTTCAGTTGATAATTTATTCAAAGGTGTGTAATCCATATTCATCTCAGTCATTCGTACCTACATAAATTTTAAATTAAAACATGTTAGAAAGAATGCAAATTATTATATATTGTAAGTATAAAATATATAAAGGTAACATAAGAAACAAATATAACTGAAAAATAGATTAGAATTAAATGCTTTCATTATATATAATATTTTTTGTACAGGAACAACCATCGTAGACTTTTTTTTTGTGATAATAACTTTTAATCATTCTCTTGTATTTACTCTAGATATTGCAACGTATAGTTGACTATGACTAAAACCTGGTTTTTCAAGAAAAAGCCCGACATGTTATAATGTTTAGCCTTGACTTTTGTTGATTGTCATTACAAAGCATATAGAGGTTAGAAATTATATTTTCTTCAATATAAAAGGCAATTTAGAATCAGCAGGGGATAAAATGATGCGAGGAATCAATAATTTTTCTTCAATGTCCGTTCCAGTCATGATTTGTGCCTCAACAACCCATTTTGATAACTGAGTAACTATAAGTCGAGTGTCATTGCAAAGACCATTACTCTGATTTAAATTCTGAAGTAGCATTATTGGTACCCCAACTTTCAATCTCAATTTATGTTTTGGAATACCAGAAAATTTTAAAGAATTTAAAAATTTTACTGGAAACATTGTTTGTTGTTCTATGATATTGTCTCCAGCTTTACATATCGAATCGACACTGAAAAGTACTTGTTTATCCAAATCGATGAGCTGATCTATCATGTAGTCATTGATATTCTGCACAACATATTTTGTAGGTGTTAGAATTGCTCTTTCTCTCAAGTATATTGAATTATTACATTTCTCTCTTAAATCTGGATAGGTAGCATTTACGATATTGGCAATAGGATGATTATTAGACTAAACAATTAAATTAGGTGATATCTCAATCATTCTTTCACTTTAAACACAACTCAAGTCACCGTCACCCATTCTTAAGATCCAATTTGCAAAATCTCTTGTAGCAATATCCTCCATATTTTGGTCGAGTCTCATATTTTGAGTCATTGTAAAAACTACACAATCTCTTCACAATGAAGATCTATTAATAGTTGACTCAACTATTTGCTCTCTTTAACCTTTGGATACAACTGGTAATATTCGATGGAAATCAACACCAAGAACAATTGTCTTCCCCCCAAATGGTTTTTCTACACTATTTACATTAGTAAATCGTAAAATATCTCTCAACGAACAATCCACAGCTTTAAAACAATTCTGGTGAGCCATAGAAGCCTCACCCCAAATTATGAGACTGGTTCTTACCATTAATTCTCCAAGTTGAGAGCTCTATTTGAATAAGCAAGTTGAATTATTTGACACATTAATTGGTATTTGAAATCTTGTATGAGTAGTTCGACCACCACATATTAATAGAACCGCAATTCCAGATGAATAAACTGCAAGTACTATTTCCCTTATGAACGTAATCAAAATATCAATATTTTTCAAAAATAAGTTTTTCCTGTACGACCATGTCTGTATACAAAAAAGAAACCACAATTTTCACCATTCATAGATTCAATGACAGTCCTATATTCTCCTCTGTTCAACATTAAGATTAATAAATAACTTGTTATATTCCTCCTTTAACCCGACCCTATTATAGTTCAACTCCTCTTGTAGCAATCTGTTATTACTTTCCCCAAGTAGTAATACATCTGGATACAACATATTTTCAAACTCTCTTAACGATCTTTCACTTCTTACCAACAATTGTTCAATTTCACAAAGTGCATGGTTTTTTAATTGTATCTAGGTAAGATGTAAGCTTTCACAATGAAAAACTCTTCTTTGGTAATGAAAAAAATCTTCAGATAACAATTCCCAATTAGTATTCTATAAATTATAAGGATCTGCAGCTTCACAAAAAATTAATACTATGACAAATAATTCACGTAGTTGCTTCCCAGATGCCCATTGTGAAGCATGATTTAGAATTTCATGCCACTCCTTATCATCATTAGGTAAACCAAGGGCATAACATGCTGAATTGAAAGATGGGTACAATATGTTATCTATTGTTCTTACTTCCACTGCATACAATACGTAAATAAAATCGTAAATTAAGATGGGTACAATGCGTAAATAAAATCGTTCACCACTTCAGGATGTGAGTAATATATTCAGGCTACACATCATCATTGCTTTCTCATATTCCATTCATTATCTCTATTATTCCAAACCTATTTATATGGAAAATCCAAATATGTTAAATTTATTGCTTCCTCATACATAACATTTGCCTTCATCCATTCAATAAATTTTGTTTGTAAAATATTTGGTCATTTGAGTACATTATCTAAGTCATATGAATCTTCAAATATGATTGACTGCTCATTTTTAAGATGGAAACTTAGTCTCTCCACTGTCGTTTCACGATAATGAACGTCAAACCGAAATATTCTTCAACATGCTTCCGTTGCAGATACATATATGCAATCTAAATCAAGGTTTTGAATTTCGTTTCATACCAGCCAGTACGGCTGAAATATGTCGTATCGGCCGGGTAGCCAGTACAAAGAAGGATCTAGTTTCTTACCGGTTAGACTCTCGACAGTATCGGTATGTACCGGCCGATATTTCAGATTTCAGTCTTTACTTTTTTTTTCTTTTTTTTTTATTTCTTCAAACTGCAAGCTCATTTTTGGACCCTCAATTCAAACTAGACTATTTATAATTTATATATAATTTATTCATATATAGACTATTCCGAAACGGTACCGATACTGAAATATCTCGTTTCAATGTCTCGACCAAAACGATATTCAAAACATTGATCTAAATATGATTTAATCTCATCAATATTAGTAAAATTTTGTAACCCTGTAGAACCATTTATATCAAGATTTTCTTCCAGAATTACAGTTGCACGATCAGGTCCTTTATTGATGTATTTGAACAAATACTTTATAGATCTTGGACGATTGCACCATTCAACATTTATATGTGCTTGATATTTCACCAACAGGTCCACGTTGTAAGAAACAATAAATCTGTTATCCAACTTAAGACCATTTTTTTCAATATACATATCAGGATCATCTCTTCTCCTATATACTGCAAATCCATTTTCATCAATTGGCATCTCCCTATAAAATTTCTTCGAAAAACTTCTGCTATATTTGTTATTAATTATATAACTTGCTTTTGGATTTATAAATCCACATGGACCATGAATCATATACTTCTTCACCATGTCATAAACGATTTTATCTTTGTTAACATCTAGGATTTCTGCAGATATTATTCTATCTATTTCTGTCGGAGTTGGATGCTTGTCATCATAATCTAAAAAAATGAATATATGTGCACGAGGTAGTCCTCTCTTTCGGTACTCAATAGTGTAGATAACTGAAAAGACACAATATAAATTTAATTAGAACTGCATATATTTGTCTAGTTTAGGATGTTAACGAATATAACGATGATAAAGAAAGTATTACCAACAAGCACCCTCCCAAAGTGTTGGCCATGTTTTAAGTCATGTAGAAGTTGATTGAGTTTAATTTTAAAAACTCTTGTGACTATATTTGGTCGATCCTCTACTTTTTGTCCAGGGTTCTTAGATAGAAAACTTTCAATTTCTGTCTATTTTGCATTGCATGTGAATTTTATAAATAAATAGGGATAACCTGCCCACTTACAAATGACAATTGCATCTTAATAATTCTCAATCATATATTTTGGATTTCTTGTGAAACTTGAAGGTAATACAATTCTCTTTCTAGTAGATGTAGGGCTTATATCTCCTCTCAAAATTGCATCTCTCAATTCACTATATAACTCAACCTTTAATTTATGTTGGTTTCTTCTCACCCACATCAGTCGGGTCTCTTCAATACATGTGTATGCATCAACAACAAATTATTGGAATAAACGACTGTCATTTATTAGTGTGTGTCATTCTCGTTCACATTCTTGCAATCTGTATGCATAATATTCCCTCATAGTAATGAATTCTTTCTTTCTTGATGTACTTCTATGATCAGTCCTATGTAAAATACCAAGGCTAAATCCATCTTTCCCGTATGGAAAAAGAAAAGGATATTGTAGTGCCATATATGATGGATGCAACTCATTAATCATTTTCAATCCACCTTCTTTACATTTGACAATAATATCCCGATGAGCATCTAAATATCAATATCACCAATAATAATTGTAGCAATCTCAAAACAGTTGGGCAAATTATGTTCTCTTCCATCTGTTGTTCTTCAACTAATAAGACGTAGTTTCATTTGATGAATATCATTCTCTGAGAAATGGTCCCTTACCATACGAGAAACTTTCACCAACTCATTCGTTTCATTAAGCATCTGGACCAATGCAATAAGAATTGATGACTCAATATTTTTATTAGAGTTGTTGTGATTCAGTATACTCGTTTGATTTTGTACCTCATTCTCAGTGTCATAGAAGTATAACTGTGCAAATCGAGAATTAGAATCATCTACTAGATGTAGGGTTCCAATTTTATAATGATCTTGACCATTAATTCAAAAGATGTATGGACCACCTCCATCATTGATATTCTTGTCTACATTTCCATCCATTGAAGTCATAACAAGAACGACATTATAACTTTGTATTTGTGTCTTAAATCTTTTACAATGTTGCCCTCCCATAGGACTTAACAGTTCTTCTAAGAGAGAAGGTGGCTTCTGAAGTAAATGTAACACAACTTGACCCTCCATACAACAAAGAGAAAAAATCTCAGTTGAGTGGGCATCCTTGATTTTTTAGTTCTCTCTTCATACAATAATATTGCTTCACAATAATCACATTCATAAAATGGAGGACTTAAATTTCAAGGCTCTGTGTATTTTCCTAGAACATAGAAAAAAAACCAAAAAGTATCATTACTATTAATCCTATTATAAAAAAATGTGTTATTATACATCAATTATGTAATTGAGTCATTTAATTGGTGGTTCGGCAGTTGTATTATCTTTACTTCGTTCACCATCAACACACATCATTGCTCCACTTCCTATATCATCCATTATCATTCGTCTTCTACGTCGCACAACTATGTCATCATTTATATTGTCACTACTTTGTTCATCATCACGATGCATTCTTACTACACTCCTTTTATCATTAATAATCGTTTGTCTTCTACGACGTGCTAGTCTAGCATTTTCCATTTTAAATTTTTCTGAAGAATATAAATGGTCACAAACTCAAAAATGAATATAAATGCATCACATAAATATCAATAGTTTAACTTAATATAAGCAAATGAATTAAATCACGAATAAATGCATAAGAACGATCACCATGAAACAAATGATATGAGATAAAGAACAAAGTAACTAAATATCATAAGTGAACAAAAATGCATCAGATAAAGATTATTAGTTGAACTAAATATATGCAAATTAATCAAATCACAAATAAATTGAATAAAAAAAAATGAACTCATCTCCTAGCAGTAAATAAAACTAAGTAAACATGTTTTTTGTTAAGTTCACGTTGTCCATAACTCTTAAGTTTTTTTTTAATAGAAAACAACTATCAATTTTTCGTTTTATTTAAAGAGAAAACAATTAATCTGGTGTGAATGATTTAGCTGTTGTTCTGAATATTGAGTAAGTTTCTGTAATTGCCTTATTTCTAGTTTGACTTTTTTCGTGGGGAGGGGCGTTGTAAAGTTTTGGCTACAACCTTTGTTGGACCATTGGACCGTTGGACCGTTGTAATCTAATCTGAAATAGTGGTTGCCAGTTTGCTGATTGCTAGTTCTAGGAACTAAACATTTGTATTTGCTTGAAATAGTACTAATAGCCTTTGCAGTGATTGTGTTCTAAAGCACTTCTAAAAAGAATCTAAGTCTCATTCTACTTCCCTTTTCTTTTCTTTTATTTTTTTTAACTTTTTTTTTAATTCTTTCATTGGGATTTTAGCATCTCTTTCTTTTCTAATGTATATGTATGTATAACTCGTGATATTTTTGAGAATATTGTTTAACAATAGTTTGGGATAGTCTCTGTTTGGTGCTAGAATATCTTAAAACTGATCCAAGGATTCCTTTTTTTCTTTGACATAGACCAGATTTAATTAATCCCAGTTCTAAAGCACTTCTAAAAATAATTAAAGTCTAACTGCATGTTTAGGATTGTGGTGAGAAATATAACTTATAGCTTTAGAGCTTATAGCTTATAACTTAAATAATAAGTTCTATAGTTCAAAAGTTGTTTATTGTTTGATAAATATGTATCTAAAGCACTTTTAAAGTTAGTTACATTAATTTCTTAAAAATATATAGTTATCTACCTCATCTTTTTTATAAAAGCTTCAATTTCGTACTTTTTAAAAAAGTAGACTTTCAACTTTTTTAGGTGATTAAAACACTTTTTAAAAATTTACCAAACATATTATTTTTTCTTTAAAAAAGCTTTTAAATAGTTAAAAGCACTTTTAAACTTTCAAACTCAATCCCAAACAAGCTCTAATTCTACTTCCCTTTTCTTTTCTTTTTTAACTTACATCTCCCCTTGCTTCTTCTTTCATCTCTTTTTCAACCCCACTTGATGAATCTACTCGCCTCAGGCCAACACACAACCTTAGGCCCACACCATCTCCATTTCTTTTTCTTTCTTCTAGGAATATGAAAGGAACTGCTAAAACAATGATGAAAAATAACACTTTAAAAAATGAATTCTCGACACAACTCATAATGATTCATATATGAACAATGTGCTAAGGATGCGAATATAAACATTGGGAATTTCATGTTTAGATAGATTTAGGCGGGTGGTGTTCTACTACAGAAACGATTGAGAAATAAACTACTGCAATTTAAAGCATGCACCACGTTGTTTATTTACGTATTGAAATTTCTGACATTTATAGGCACCCAAGCAAAGTATTGAAAAATGTATAAACACGTCTATCAAGATGTTTCTTAGACCAGGAAATACCAATGCATTTGCATGTAAACAAAAATATCATTCTGGGAAATAATAAATCACTAACCGTTACAAGATCTGAAACAAAAATTCTTGAGATGAGGTCACGACACCTCTACACCCTAAACATAGTTTAATGTATAAATATACAGTGGCTTGGCCTCGTGGTCAAAGTGGCAACGATTTGAGAGAGAGCGAGCGGAGAAGAAAGTGAAACAAAGAAAAGTATTTTTCCAAAATATATACTGTTTAAAGCGATTTTTTTGTTCAATTAGTGTTGTTTCACTCGGTACCATCTCAAATACATTTTCGAGAGAGTTTGAAATTTGCTTGTAGATGGTTGTTCTTTTAGTCGGTTATTTTATCATGCACTCGATGCCAATCACTCGATGCCATATAAACTTGGGTTACCTGGTTAACCGGTTGGATGACGTCGTTTGAATGGGTGCACTCGGCCTATAATCTTACACACTACTCACCACCTTTGCCTCTCTTTTGTTTTGAATCGATTTTCTTTGTTAAACTCTTTGATTTCAAAATGAAAGTCTTAAACTTTATCTTTAGCTTGTCTGGATAGAGGCGAGCAGATTAATTTTTTTTTTAACTGAATTGGTAACGTGTAAAGCGTTATGAATGCGGTATATGTGGGGGAACTTTAACACTGACTAATGCGGTATGAATGCCAAGTCAGGAAGTCAAAACTTGGCTTTTATATAATTAAATAGATGTCATGTGCCATCTATTCCAACTACCACAACTAGCAAAGTCATCTGAAAAAAAATAGTAGAGATATTAAAAGGGTTAGTCCACCGACTCAATAAGTAGCGAACCTATACTTTTTTTGATAAGGCAATAAAAAAATAAGCAGCGAATCTATACTAGTGTGTAAATATGGGCCACTTACAGAATGAAGAAATAGATACAAACCTGGCACATATTTTTTTGTAAAAAAGTAAACACAATCATAAAAAGGTGTGAAAAATTCTTTTTTTTTTTTGTAGGACCTACATTTTTACAAAAAGTGCTTGTGCATTTAGAGTTTGCCCTTATCATTACCCCCTTTTTATTTTTTTTTATTTTTATGTTCTTACTCTTGCAAGAAGAATCAATACTTATTTTTTCGTAAATTATTATTATATTGGTAATTATTGTCTACGACACATCTGAAATCATTAATGTTAATTTCTACTTCTACAATAATTAAAAAAAAAACAATGCTAAAGGCGGCATACTAAATGTGCACCCCAAATATGCACACTAGTGTAAATATTTTTTTTTCGTTTTCTTTTAAGTATTTTTTAAACATATTTAATTATTAAGGAAAAAAATTCACTAATAGTCAATTTCTTAATCAATAATCATTAAGAAAAAAAATATATGAGTAAGCATATTTAGTGGACATCTTTGAGAGTCATTCTAGCATTTTTAAACAATTCACTCTAACGTTAATTTCTACTTCTACAGAAGCCTGTCTATTCTTTTTCTACCATCTATATACATTCACATTGTCCATGAATTCTACAAACTTCAAGTCATTTTTCACAGAAATAGTACTTACTCTATGATGTCCAAAACAAGTAGTCCATTGGCTGAGATCAGAACCTGATTGCAAATGAAATGGGCAAACAAAAGACAACTCAATAGCCAAGATTGTCCTTTTTCACAGAAACTGGCCTCCAAGATTCTATGCATATGAATTATGATTGGAAGGGGTGAAAACCCCCTCAGCCCAGTGGGCTGAGCCCAACAGGAAATAAGAAGCTCGTCTCTCGGCTCAAGGATCTTTTTGATTTAGAACCCCATGAGAAATAAGAGGCCCATCTCATGGCCCGGGGATTGAGCCAACCTGTCTAAGAGACCCTCGAAATGATAAAAACAGGGATTGAGGAAAATGATGAAACTCCGACAAAGAGTTGATAGAGGCAGGTGCTGCCCACGTAGGTCGAGAGGTCGCCGACGAAATTGTCAGAGGCTCCCGCCGCATTAGTAACCTTCCTCCGATATGCAACATCACAGTGGTCGTGGGTGTCTCAGGCACGCCCCAGGCACTCATGAGTTGTGGCTTCAAGACGTGCAGGAGAAGTAACCATCACCCGCACCCAGAGAGTGGAAAAGGTAGGCGTCGTCGACACATGCTAAGAGCGTATTTGTCGCCGAGATGGTGCGTAGAAACATGGTAAGCATCCCATTCATATCGACTATTCATTTCATAGGAGTCCGTTTGGACATACAGGTGAAATTGAAATAAATACACAACATCCGCGAAATAGGGAGAAATGAGGAGATAATCAGCTTCTTGGTCATGTGGTGTCGAAGACAGGATTTAGGCTCTTTTCACCCCTCTAGCAGAACTTGGACTTGGGCTCGTTACGCCCCTTTCCTCAAAGTTCTTGCAAATAGCACCCACATCGTCTTTCGTTGAGAATTTCATCTTCAGATGATAGGTCGAGGTTACCACCTTTAGGCTGCTCACGGTTGACCGCCCGATTATGGTGTTATACGAGAAGTGGGCCTTGACCACTAAGAAGTCTGCCATGGTGGTTGCTGAGAATCTTCCTGCCCCCATGGTGATGGGAGCATTATCGACCCCACCAACTGCACTCTTTCGCTAGAGAACCATCTTAGCTGCGTGGGGAAGGGGCACAACCAGTCTTTGTTGATTCTCATCTTGGAGAAGGCCTCCCAGAAAAGGATGTCAGCCGAGCTGCCGCTGTCTACTAGTATTATCCTGATCGTATAGTTGGCCACCAGCATTGTTACCACTAGGGCATCATCATGTGGGTAGATGACCCCTTCACAGTCGGCGTCGTCAAAGGTTATGGTGGGGGTCTTTTGAGCTCGGGCTTGCTTTGGTGGTCTCCTAATGTTGAAAATCTCCTCATACCTCGCTCTTCTGGCGTAGGCCTTCTTGCTCAATGACGAAACTCCTTTGCTCGCAGGCCCTCCAACAATGGCAGATCTCCCTAAGGGGGACGTTGTTGTAGTCTTATTCTGAGGGGCTCATCTCCCTCCTCCTTGTGACCCTTCTTCTGGGGCTTTCGCTTCGTTGGCCTTCCCGCCTTGGCTTTCATCTGTCCTGGCTCGCTCGCCTGGGGGGCGAGGGCAATTCGGGTGTCTGAGAGCCTTTCCAGGGACCTCTCACCTAACGTCGTCGTGAATTTCTTCCATGACCCTCCACCTCAAGAACTGGTAGTCTTTAGTCTGGTGCCCCTCTTCCTCGTGGAAGGCACAATACGCATGAGCTCTCCAGCTATGGTCACCGCCTTCCCTTGATCGCTCATCTTCCTGCGCTTGCACACTCATGTTCACATGCATTCTTCTCGCAGAGGTCCCGCTGTTGCTCCTTTTCTCTCCCTACCACTTCCTTGCTCAAGGCTATTTTTTGGGGGCCTTCGCCCTTGCAGCTCTCTTGGGGATACCGCCAGTTTGATCAGGGTTGGTGTGCCTGGGTGCGGTAAAGGCCCGAAGGGTATTTTCAGCATTAACAAAATCATTCGCCCGGTCCATGAAGTCCCTCAAGGTCGCCGAGGTTCTTCTTTCGATCTCGGCCTTGAATGAGCTGAGGGGCCAATGTGCTGCCAATGTGCTTTTCTCATCTTGACCGTCAGTGGTCAGCCGCTTCTTGTTGAAGCGGTATAGGTACACCTTCAAGCTCTCCTCCTCCCTTTGCTTCATAGTGAGGAGGTAAGCGGCCTGCCTCCTTCTTTTTCAATTGGCCATGAACTGGGTTAGAAATTGCCGACTCAGCTCTTTGAAGCTATGGATCGTGCCCGGTTAGAGGGTTCTGAACCACTCCATGGTGGAGCCCTTCAGTGGGTGGGGGGGGGGGGGGGAATGCCCGACACATTATCTCTCCCGGGAAGCCATGCAACACCATGTGGGTCTTGAAAGTCTCTAAATGGTTGGCCAGGTCCTTGGACCCATCATACATTTCCATTTGGGGGGCCTTGAACTTGAGCGGGAGCGGGACAACCATCACCTCCAAGCTGTAGGGTAGGTCCGTGCTTCTTAGCATTTGGTCCATGGACGACGACCCTTCTATTTTTTTCGCCATCTTTTCGTATTTGTCCATGAGACCTTGCAGTTCATTGCCCATCTGTTTTCGCTCCTCGTCCTTAGGCCACGCTCCTCCGGTGGTCTGCGATTCCCCTTCCATCTATTCAGCCTTGCTCGGCCTGGCACTTTCTTCGAACTCAACATTCTTTCCCTCAATGCCTCGCTCTCTTGTCGGAGGCCTTTGGCGTCTGAAGTTAACTTCTTTAGCAGCTCTTCCATTTCCGCTACTCTTTCTTCCATGCTAGCCAATGAGGACTATTGTTCGAATGTCGCGCGAGAGTGCATAGTGGCCGGCATACAAAAGGCACGCTATCGTCGTTAGGCCAAACAAATCTAGATCTCACAGACGACACCAGCTGTTAAGGCGTGCTTTGTAGCCGCCTTTCAGGACCGCAACTTGATATCTACGAGGGAAAGGAGAAGGGATGGTCGGTGCCAAGAAGCCTCTAATGCCTAAGTCAGTAACAACGAGAGCTCCCTTCAGGAGGGAAGAAAGTTTAGTTTTTGAAGTTACCTTCTTCATGTCATTGGCTTGCTTTTATTCATACCTCATCCCTCATAAAACCCGCCCACCACGGTCATCATTCTTTTTTCTGGGACGGCGGGATGCTGCATTTAATGTGGCAACCCTCGTTAGGTATAGGGGTTCGGCCTCGGGGCAGGCCACTCTGAAATCCATTTAATACGTCTGATTCCCAGAGGACAAGATCCCAAATTTTCTTTCTCCCATTAATGTGTCGGGATTGAGGGGAGGAGCCATCGGTCAAATCCCTTTACATCGAGCCTGCTTGGGCCCTCTTATCTATGATTACTCGGCTTGTTTCTCCCATGATCCTTGGGCCTCATCCGACAGCTTGGGCCGAACTTGAACGTATACAAAATCATCATTCCACACTGCCTAACAAGCTTATGGAATGCCCAACTAAACCGAACACCTAGATCTGTGGGGGTTAAAGAAGGTCCAAGAACGTTGCATGAGTTAGCCATCTCCATGGGCTAGACCTTCACAAGGCCAACCAAGCCAAGGTCATAGTTGAAAACAGCATTTAAAAAGACATCATATGGGGGTCCACATGGACCAGCCCTCTCCGTAATGCCAAGAAAATAGTTAAAGAGCAGTCTAAATAATCGCACACAGGAACTCGCGAAAAGCATAGCTCCACTTGTTAAAAAAAACAAAAGAATTTAACAGTACCAAAGCAACAAAACAATTAGCCCTTGTCACTTGCTGCACATTCAAGTATTCTATTGACCAACCCTAACCTGCCACCAACATGCACATGTTCATGCATAGAATAAATAATTTAGTCCAAACCACACCCTAATAGAAACTCTAGCATATATGACACAAACATGGAGAAGCCACTAAATAGCAGAAAGTCTAGCATGCCACAAACATAGCATGGCACCTTTAGCAAACATAGTGCAATCCCATTTCAGGAAGAACTACACGGCACAAACACCACATAACATGGCAAAAAAAAGCAACTGACAAGTGAACCTAAGGCTAATGAGAAGTTGGGTTTAGGTCTGCCTAGGAGAGCAATGCAGAAGCTTGAATCACCGAGAGCAGGATCGATCAGGCTGGAACAGGATCAAACCTTCGTGGATCTCCAAAACTGGATGTGATAAGTGTAATTTTTACATGATTTTTATTACTCTTTACTTATTAAAAGTTTTAGTTTTTCTTTAATTCTTTTGATTTGATTTGATTTTTATTTATTTTTCTTTATTTGTTTGTGTTTGATGGAATGAGCAGAAATATTGATAAAGAAGACTGATTCCTGGAAAGCCGAATTTGGAAAGCACATCATGAACAAAGTCTACAAGGTATATAGCCGTAGAGTAATTCTAGATACAATCGTGAAGTTCGTAAATATCACATAATAGTTTTGAAAAAAAATAAGATCTATTATTAAAAAATTAATTTTTTTCATATAAATCCTATATTTTATTAACTTTTTCAAAACGATTACGTAAAAATTACACAATTCACGATTATAAATATCGTTTCTTAAAAGTTTTACTCAACAATTATACTTGGAGTCGTCACCTGGTTAAAGTTAGTAGCCTTTACGCTCAAACCAAAAATCAAAATTCAAAAGTTGGTTTCAGCCTAAACTTCAGAAAGTGGGTTCCAGCACTATACATCTCATCATCCATTAGCATACAAAGGAAATGATCATGGCCTTTACGTCATTTTTTGTCCCATGCCATATCTCTAAAGTCTGATCTCCTCATTCCTCAGAAATCGAAATCACTGTGTTGATATCTTTTGTAATCTTAAACAGAGAGAGATGCAGTTGTCATCAAGGCCTTCACGGAACTGAAGAATGTGCACACGGTCAAATTGGCTCATCACCAAATTTTCTGAAACTGGCTTGCGTTGTGATGAGGTCTTGTTTCGTGGAGCATTAATCGGGAAATGAATATTCAGGTGGTCGAGGAATTAACGCATGCAGGAGTTTTAAAAGAATATATAATAATAATATTTCGGTCACCCTTGTCCCTTTAGAGAGGAGTACACTGGAGTTGAATGCTTCGTCAACCTATTCCAAGCAAAAGAGTTTTATTCTTATTTTCTTTAATTTTCTTTTGATGTATTCCAATAAGAACATGGTTGATTTCAGATTTGTTATGAACTGATTTTATTTTTTTAGAGTTTTGATGTAATCTAACTTTGAATACACAATTTAAATTCCAAATTATTTTATTTCCAATTTTTTATGTCGAGTGTTTAAATTATAATTATTGTTTGATCTATTGAATCATAATGAAACCGAGAGGTAATTTGTGATTAGAAGTTTTTAGGATAAAACACTATTAGTTGAGCGAAAGATAGAAATACTTTATCGCAATTATTGTGATTTTAGATTAAGAAAAATTCAAAGAATTTAATGAATCTCCACATAATTTAATTTACATAGAGATATGATGAATTATTAGGTGGAGATATTTCTAATATTATTCGAGAGAAACTATTGAATAATTAAGGGATTTCTTTTTCATCAACTTGAAAAATTGAAATTTTATAAAAGGGAATAATAAATTATGTGAGATTGATTAGCTAGGTGAAATTAAAAGCTCTAGATTTATTTTTATTATCTTTACAACCTTAAGTTTTATTCTCTTTTTTTCTTTTTAATTTATTTTTTTTTCAAGCACGTTAGTCCAATTTAGGTGGTAAAATGTATAAAATTTCGGCTTTATTTCCAAATAGTAAATAATTTGATAAATTTCAATATTCAATAGCATAATTAATTCGACACTCTTTTCTTTAAAACTTGATTATTTGTTACGATTTTATTCACTTGTAAATATTTCCACACCAGGAAGCACAAACAAAAATAACGCTCAAATGAAACACACCCAAAAAGAAAATCATGCTTTTTGTTCCTCTCCTTTACTTTACCACAAATCTACCTAAGAAAACGTAATCAAATTTAAGGTGCACCTGACATTGTCTTCCCTTCCAATGAAGGATGCGAATTTTCTATATTTTTATTGAGTAATATTATATATAATCGTGAAATATATAAATATTGTGTAGTTATTTTAAAAAAAAGTAGAGTTTATTATTAAAAAATTAATTTATTTTTATGTAAGTCTCATATTTATTTATTTTTTTAAAACAATTACACAATACTTACACGCATATAATTACAAATATCATTTCTTATTTTTATTTTTTCTATAACGTGCATTTACGAAAAAGAAAAGAAAAGAATAAAAAAGAAGACACGACAGCTACATGTGCAACTGAAACAAAAGCACTACGGCTCCGACTCCCATAATTCTATTATGTTATTATTATAGATAATAGTATTTTCACTTTCATAGAACCGACAGCCACAACGTACAAATCTACATAGACCCACTTCCATTTTTCTATATTCGGACGATGACAGCAACTTATCCGGCGCCCCTCCTGGGACCGTAAACCTACGCATCCCCGTTCAAGCAAAACCCGCCTCGTGTCACATACGAACGACGCGGTCTTTTGGTGGTGTCAGACTCAAAGAGTCAGAGTCAGACTGTTTTCGACACTTCGAAGCGAGGATTTATAAATGATACGTGTCCTTTAAATTCTCTCATAAACAGATCCATCTTTTGATCATTGTTAGATCTTTAAGATATTTTTTTTTCTCCCGGATAATTATATAAAATGATTCAGGCTTGGATTATGTGTTAGAAGTTAGACCCTTTCGTTAAGTTCGTGGAAAGTTTTGAGGTCGAGGCTCTCCGACTCTTTTGAAACCAGTCTTCCCTTTCTCTCTCTGAATTATTTGGCTTTTATTTTAGCTTCTCTCTATTTTCGGTCAGATTTTCTACTCTCTTCATTTGGGTTTTTGTTGTAATCTCCTTGAACTTAAGAACTTGCCAATACTTGGTGTTCTTGCTTTGATTCTCTCTCTGTTTCTAGAATTTTCAGCCGTGCCATTTCTTGTTTCTAAAATTTGTTTGGCTTTGTTTTCTTGTTGTTGCTATTTGGGGCTTTTGGACCGTTTGTGAATTTTGAAATAGAACAGTACTAGTGATTTTTTATTTTTGTGTGCGCGCGTGAGAGAGTTTCAATTGGAGTGAGTTGAGATGGAGGAGCGATATGAACCAATGAAAGAGCTTGGTTCAGGGAATTTCGGAGTGGCGAGGTTAGTAAGAGATAAGAAGACAAAGGAGCTTGTTGCTGTCAAGTACATAGAAAGGGGGAAGAAGGTAATTTTTTGTTAAGTTTTACTTCTTTCATGAATTGCACTTATTAATTAGGCTCGTTGCTCTTCTGGTAAGTAGAAATTGACTGATGGATTTTGTTTCAACTCTCTCTCTCTCTCTCTCTCTCTAATTGTCATTTCGGAATGAGCAGATAATACTGCTTTGGAGAATTTTCACTGTTTATGAAAAATAATTGTAGAAAAGTTATTTTGCTGATTGTTTTGTGTAGTTACAAATATTGGTGTCGAATCCACTATGTCTAATGTCTATTGGGCAGAATAAGTACCATAGTGTTATATCTCTGCGTATTACATAGTCCACAGAAGACTGCTGGTGGAACGTTAGTAGTGAGTTTGTAAATTTGGAAGGGAGACTCGTTTAATGCTTTACTTCAGTAAGTAGATTCATTTATTCAATTGCCCATGTTACTGGTGATTCACATTTAATTTTTTTTTCTGATTTTTGTTCTTGTTTCAGATTGATGAGAATGTTCAGAGAGAAATCATTAACCACAGATCTCTGAGGCATCCAAACATTGTCAGGTTCAAAGAGGTAAGAATTTAATATTCTATTTGTTTATGCTCTACCTTCATTAGGGTGGGGATCTAAAGTATGATTTTTTTAATACCTGGACGGTTGGACTTGTTGTAAGTTAGCTATAAGGATAACTCAAGCATCTAGGGATATCATTTATTAAAGATTATGGATGACATTGACTTCAAACCGTGTAGCAATCTTGTAAACTGAAACCACAGCCCACCAATTCAATAATCATAAGCCGGTTTGTCTCTATTTTGTTTTCCTCTATTTCCGTTTCCATCCAATACCCAAATTTCAATTTGTTAACTAAAGACTATTGAACTGTTCACTTTGACAAGAAGAACCCTCAATTTGCATAATTTTTTCATCAGTCTCTATCTTGTTCGTATCATGATTAAATTGATAAACTATTTGCAATGTGTTTCTTGTTAACCCGACATATCTGCACAGGGAAGACTGAGTTGGAAATGGGGTCACGTTATTTTGATAGCATTCTGTATATAACACTAATGATGTATGGAGATAGTGAACGCTAAAAGCCAGTGGCCTAGGTGGATGCTATCGATTTTTCCTTTTTTTTTTGTTTATATATATATTTATTCTGGTTATATATATTTACATATTTTCTTGAATTTTTGGGATTTATAAGAATTTTTCTTGGATTTTTAAAACCTTTTTTATTATATTAATTTGATGGCTGGCGTGGAAATGAATGCCATGTGTTGGCTTCTAATTGGCCGACACGTGTATTCATGTGACACATTGTGCCTTTAAAAAATTAACATGAATAGACGGAGAGACTAAGTTGTGAGTTTCTTAAAACTCAAAGAAATCTGCTAAAAGTGAAAACCCAAGGATGTTCTTTTGCAAAGCAGTGAAAACCGAATGACTGATTCTGTAATTAACCCTAAATTCTATGGCGTGTGATTAGCTAAAGGTTTAGCAGTGAAATTTATTCCGCACGTGATGGTTATAGAATCAAGCTCGAGCTTGCAGTGAAGATTATGGATAAATATTTGTCGCATTGTATGTAGATAGGAGCATGCTTTAAAAGACCACATTGTTTGCAGGTTTTGCTGACTCCTACCCATTTAGCTATTGTCATGGAATATGCAGCTGGTGGTGAACTCTTTGAGAGGATATGCAGTGCTGGTCGATTTAGCGAAGATGAGGTTGTGATTGTGTAGCTTGTAATTATCTCGTGCACATGATGGTCACACATATGGAAGTTGTTTATTTTGAAGTTTGCCTACTGACCATATGAATGTGACTCTTATGACAGGGCAGATTTTTCTTCCAGCAGCTAATCTCTGGAGTCAGCTACTGTCATTCCATGGTATCGTATGTGTGTTCTCTATAAAATATTGTAGTTACAAGCTTGTTCTTTCTTATATCATCCTCTGCTTTTACTGCAGGAAATTTGTCACAGGGATCTTAAACTGGAAAACACACTATTGGATGGGAGTCCAGCGCCAAGACTTAAGATTTGTGATTTTGGCTACTCCAAGGTTAATGATTTCCTAGGTTTAATAAGGCTGTATTAAGTTGAGCTCAAGAAATAGTTTTTATGCTTTCTGCAGTAACTAATCTGTTCAATTAATAATACATTTGATTTTGGATTTTTCATGCTTTGCAGTCTGCTTTGTTGCACTCCCAACCCAAATCAACAGTTGGAACACCTGCATACATTGCACCAGAGGTTCTCCAACGAAAGGAGTATGATGGAAAGGTACTCAGTTCTCTGCATTTTGATGTAGAATGTCTAGAAAGTTCTTTTCAGCATTTCCCTTATTTGTAGAGATGTTCTCGGTTGTTAAGACAAGCAATGTATTATTTATGGTCTTGCAGCTGTTTTCGACACGCAAAATAGTCCTTCAAATTGATATTCCTATCATATCTTCCATAATGTTTCTGTTTGCTTGATAATTTGGTAGTGCCTGTAGATTGCAGATGTTTGGTCCTGTGGTGTGACACTATATGTAATGTTGGTGGGAGCATACCCATTTGAGGATCCCGATGACCCTAGAAATTTTCGCAAGACAATCGGAGTGAGTTACCTCTGAACACCATAGTTATGGATAAATATAATATCGACTGTGACTCTAAATCCACATCATTGGTTGTTCCTAACCATATTCTTTATTCCATTTTATTGTTGACAGAGAATAATGAGCGTTCAGTACTCCATACCTGACTATGTACGCGTGTCTGCAGACTGCAGGCAACTACTTTCACATATTTTTGTTGCGAATCCTGGCAAGGTAACTTGTCGTGCAGTTATCAACATTGGACATTACTCTTATTAGCACTTTTACCTTTAAATTGTCACAAAGGCACTAGGCCACTAATGGAAATGGATAGTTTCGTCTGCTTTTCAAAGCATTTATAGTACAAACCAACCTTGTTTCTTATTATAAATGCCTGAAAGATCACATAGGCAAATGCTGAGTAGATGTTATGCTTATTTCTTAGATTTTCTGCTAAGGAAGTTGGTTCAACTGCACCTTGTATCCAAATGACTCCGATAATATCTACTAACTAGTCCTCTCAATACCTATCCACAGAGGATCACTATACCTGAGATAAAAAACCATCCATGGTTTCTGAAAAACTTGCCAAAAGAGCTTGTAGAAATTGAGAAGACAACCGGTGAGGAAGCAAAATATGACCAACCAATTCAGAGTGTGGATGAAGTTATGCAGATCATACAAGATGCAAAGATTCCAGGGGAAGGATCCAAAGCTGGTGGGGAAGCCACTGCCGGGGCATCGGACATTGATGACATAGAGGCTGATATTGAATCTGAAGTCGATGTCAGTGGCGACTATGTCACTGCTATGTGAACATGGCTTGGTATACAAACTTTAGTCTGCATTTATTGTGTTGATCACATTGTAGTTTGTAGAGGACTATGCTGGAAACTCGTGCACAAGTAAATTTGAACCAAGTATCAATTTGGGTTTTGTGTATCAATACAATAAAATAGATTTGAATATAATATATTTGAGGGGATGTCAGATTATAATAAATTTGAGTATCTTCAAATCTTGAGATTTGTTACTATACTTTCTATTTAGAATGATTTGATTATATTCAAATAATCTCCTAAACTGATATGATCTCTATATTTGTATTATCTCTACCTACCTCAATTGTCCTATAAATAGGGGTAATTTACATGGTAAACAAGAAAAATTCCATTTATAAGCCGTGAAAAACATATATAGTAAAATGTTCGAGGTCTGATATTAGATGCTTTGCCATGTGTTAATCTTCAGTTCATGCGCGTTCTTGCAAAAATTGACATGCTAGGAGATTTAATTCAAGAAGCTAATGTATTCCAGTCCAGGATGGTTTTGCATAATATTGATATCCACACCATATTCAGAGACAGTTTCAAGTTGGTTTATTTGAAATTGCAAAAGTAGTAGATTACGTGTATAGCCTTAGTGTAGATTACAAGAATACACGCACTTGTTCTTTGTTACAAGTTCTTTTCTGTTATTCTTTGATGGGAATATGTGGTTTTGATGGAAGTGCTTGAAGGGCTACGAGAGAGAGGAAATAAACTTAGCCTATTAAAGTTTGACTATGATAGTGTTTCATCATTTAATTTAGTTACGACTCCAATTACTAGTGGGAACATGGTCTTATTATACACAGCCAGTTTGGATGCTCTATGATTATTCCTCATTATCCTCTTGTAATGTATGAAATGCTAAGTCCATGCTAATGCACTTCTCTAGGGTTGTTTGTGTTGGAAAATATATAGATATAAATAATTTGTACAATGTGCTTTGTAAACTAGACAACAAAGAATATAACAAGAATAATTTAGAAGATCCATAGTTTACAATGTGCTTTGTAAACTATTAGTTCAAGATCCATAGTTGGCCATGAAATCACAGTTTGCTTGGAAGATTTTCAAACTACAGTTGCTCCACCGAGAGTGAAAATATATTCGGTCGATCCTGTACAATCTACAATGTCGGTTATCCAACAAGCATCATTGTGTGCTTTTAACACAGTGGGATAACTAGAATGCTGGATACCATATGTCATGGTTCCTTTCAAATAGTTAAGCATTCTATCCAATGTCTTCCAAATAATTCATTTCTAGTAGAATTAACAATGTACAACAAAATACCAATAATTTGTGAATATCTTAGTTATGTATTAACAAGTTTGCATTTGAATCTATCAAACTTCTTGAGAATCTTTCCAATTTAATGAAATTAATTTATACTAATACCATCACAATATCTCATTAATTTAATATCATGAATTACTTGTGCTTCTCCCATATTAATCATGTCAAAATTTTTAGATAGAAATTGTTTGGCATCAAGAACAATATCTACATTGGTACCAAATATGAGAATATCATCAATATAAAGACATAGCATTATACATGCATCAGCAACTATTTTAATGTATAAACATTGTCACATTCATTTCTCTTAAAATCATAAGTAAAATTATCTCACTAGATTTTTGATGCCATTGCTTAGGGGTGGGCGGTGGGGCCGCCTACCCGTCCGCCCCACCCCTGTTTGGCCTCCGCCTTCTCCATCCCTTGTAGGCTGCTGGGGATCCGCCCACATGGTAAATTCATGAGGAGATAGGGCCTGGGCTAGGCCGAGGCCCGCCCAAGATATTCCGATCCCCCCCCCCCCCCCCACACACACACACACACACACACACACACACAAGACAAATTCTACCTTGCCCCCTCATAGTTACCCCTCCTCTAGCCGCTTGATGTGGATGACACATTGTCACCGGGTGGTTAAGTGATTTAAAAAAAAAACAAACAAACAAACAAAACGACCTTTGTAGGAACCACGTGAACCCCTCTAATTTGATGCTGCCAACGTCAATTTCACCTCCACCGAGACCCAGCCTGCAAGTCAACCATGCCATACATTAAACCAAACTCAAGGCATGCAGCACCACCAATAGATCAAACACTACTAGGTAAGCTTCTTCCCATAGCCCCCGCCTTCCTCGTCTTCACGCTCTCTCCTCTATAGCTCAAACTTTTCTCTCCTCTATTACTTCTCTAGCCCAATCTATCTCTTGGTAACATAGTGCCGCTCCTCTACTCTCTTCCATGACTAGGTGCTATGACACCATGCACTGGAAACTCAGCCCTCCTCCATTAGCAGAATTGCCAAATGTGAGTTCTATGCTTTAGCCTTTAATCCTCTTTCCTTTCTCTCTCCTCCTCTGTTTCTCTCTCACTAGCCCAAGATGCAATTATCTAGTCTTTTTTAATCACATAGTGGCCGCCATGTGTCATAACTACATCAAAAGGTAAGTATGAGCAGTAAGGAAGAAGCGGCCCGATAGCAGCGCTCTATTTATAATGAAACGAGATCATTTTGGGTATCCCAAAATGGCGTCGTTTCATTAAGGGTTAATTCCCCTTGGGTGCTTGAATCACTCTTAGAAATCTCTCTCTCTCTCTCTCTCTCTCTCGCCATTAACGTTGCAGTCCACAGCTGACGCCGTCTCCAATACTACAAATGCCTTCTCCTTCTCTCTCCAACTTTGTAAGTATGAATCCAGAACCCTACTCTCAAATGCATTTTTTTGGCAATTAATTGATTTTTTTTTTGGTAGTTGAGTCATAGACTATGAAGGATGGGATGATTCATTGGATTTGGAGGAATGAATTGTGTTTTGTGTGTTGTGGAGGGTTGGATTGTGTGTATGTTGATTTGTTTCGAATTAGATTGAACCCCTAGATGATTTTAAGGTGTCGGGTTCTAGGCCCATTGGGGCCAGATGGAGGGGGGGGGGGTATGGCCAATCCACCCTCCGACAGTCGGATGGGCCCAAGCTACACAAGGCACCTAGGTTCAGGCACCCCTTATTGAAACGATTGCATGTTAGCGCCCTTGCAGTCAAACTCAAGTTTCGACTTCTGACAACCTTACTAATATAAAGAGGAAAGATGTGCTCAATCCATTGCTTGTTGCTTAGTGCTATTGACTTTCCCTTGGTTGCCTGGTATCTTGGAACCTCATAATTTTTAATTTAATTCGTATACTTTTATATCTAAATAACAAGTTATCCTTTGTTATTTTCAAGATTTTATGTATCAACTTTGGTTTACTCCAACGAATCTCATTCGCCACATTTATATTGTCTTCCACCTTCCTTCCTACTTTCAACCAAAAATAATCATAGTTGGGAGAAATGCTTTAACCACAAATATATTCCACAAAAATAAACTCACAAACTGACATAACTTGATGTAGTACGTTGGATTGTAAAGCTGCTTTTATTATAAAGTAGATATAACATATCACATGAACCCATGTGAGTTTACTTTTGTGAGACATCTTTATGGTTGTAACACTTCTCCATAGTTATTATCTTATTACAACTCCTTTACTCACGTTATATTCACCCCTACCATCTGACTATCACTCACACCTATGGAGGCTCGATTTGTGAAAAAAAAAATGATATTACTTAGCCTATGAAAATAAAGGATATAACACTTCTGTCTCATAGAGCGCGTAAGCCATTAACGTCGCTACCTTCATCTCTCTCTCTCTCTCTCTCTCCCCCTCCTTCTGACCAGTACCCAGAGTGAACCATGAGGAGTGTCATTGCCAATTGCTGGAAAACTAGCCAAGACAAGTGCTCCACACATTGTGTAAGAGAATTCTAAGTTCCTCCACCTTTGCTTCTTGGATCTTTCCTTTGTAACAACATCAAACTCCTTGTTTTCTCACTTACTTTGGTGTTCCACTACTGCCTTTAACAGCCATAGAGGGGAGTCGAAAACAACTGCCCCACCAACCGAGACCACCCCAGCTGCAACCGGTTCCGCACTAGTTATCTCAGTAAGCCATCGATCTTTCTGTTTCATTCCTATTTAACCCAAGGATGCTAATCTATATGTGAGAAGCGCAAAGCCTTAGATTCTTTTAATTTTAACTTACATTTATGACCCAATTTCTTAAGTCATTTAAATATAGTATAAATTATTTAGATAGGATGCTATTACATACTTTATTAGAAACTAAGTGACAATACATTATTTCGTATAAGTGACGAGCTATGCGATTAAATTATTGCATTAGCGCTAGGAGGTGTAGCGCTCAGACATCTCGAACTCTGAAATTACCCATGACCATACACTCCTTAGTATCGTAAACTAGATCCTTAAATTATAGTAGTACACAAAGCTAATTCTTAGAAGACCCTTTTTATGTACTAAGTTGTGAAGATAATTAATTACGTAGTATATGTCATTCATCATGCCATGATGCCATATTATAATATGATTTATGTTCAATTTTTTTTTTCAAATAACTATAACTCATGTATATATTATGTTTTTGCATGCATAATAGCTTATGTTCAAGAGAAATTACATCACATATTTTATTCTAAGAAATCAATATCTGTGTAATGAAAAAAGTAGATGAGATTCGTTATATTTATAAGTGAATCATGCATCTCATTCGTCATATTTATGTCATGAAGATCTTCATATAATAAGAATAAGTCAAGTATAAGAATGATAAGATGTAAGATGACCACAGACATGCATGGTACTAAATTATGGGTGGATGTGCAAGCCACATATAGGAGTGTAACCGGTCTGGTTTGATTCAGTTTTGGACAGAATTTGGGACCGAACCGGTATGCACCAGTTTTGCATTTTCAAGAACCGATTCCGCACTGGTTACCCCCTTAAACTGATACTTTCGGTACTTTTTACCTGTTCCGGTCCGGTATTCCAGTTTTAAGATACTATATTATATATTATATAATACATATAATAGTATATTATAGTATATAATACTATAGTGATATATTATAATATATAATATATTATAGTATATTATAATATATAGTGATATAGTATTAGTATAACTATTAATACAATAGACTATAGTGATATAAGATTTTAAAACTTAATATTATATTAATTAGTAATTTATCATATAATACAAAAATATTTTATATATAGCTATATATTATATATAAAAATTATATACAATATAAAAAAATTATAATATATATGAACCGGTCTGGTTTCGATCTGATCCGGTTTTAGAAAAAAAAAACTGGAACAAGACCAATTTTGACTTGTTTTAAGAAAAATAAAATTGGTACCGGACCGAACCCTCGGTACCGAACCAAACCCATCGGTTCGGTCCAGTCCGATTCGGTTTATTGGTTCACCAATTTTTTTTATACCCCTAGCCACAGATCTAAGCGCGATCCATCATAATTATATATGATATGTTTAGCTATTTCGCTTGTAGCTACAAGCAATGGGACCGATACACAATCGTGTGCACAGGGTTAATGTGTGTTGACCAAGATACTAAAGTCAAGTTTTGTAAGTCATCATGAGCATAAGTATGAACATTCAGATCTTTATCAGTATTAAGCATACATAGTGTTAGAGAACTTAATGCTTATTATGTTTATGATATAGTGTGTTTCTTATTGGGTCTTCAATTCATTTTATTTTTTATTTTATTTTACGATTTAACCACCTAAGTGAGGAAGATGATCAGGATGACCATGCATGCCAGGCTTAGAAAGAGGAACTTAGTATTAATACAATCTATGTGGACAATTTAATTAATTTAATTTGGATTTAAGTTAGTTATTTTATTTTTCCTCAGCATCAAAACTCTTATTATAATTTATTCTTAAGTCTCGGTCTATTTAAGAACTCCTTTATGAAATAACGAGATATTTTATTAAGGCCTTGTTTGGATTCAGATATGGTTTCATTTCATCTCATCATTACAACTTTCTTAAATTTCCACACAAAATATAATAAACAATTTAACTTTTTCAAATCCCAAAACAATAATAATATAACAAATAATATTTTAATAATATTTTATTCAACTCATCTAAAATCATCTCATCTTATCTCGCTATCCAAATCAGACCAAATTATGTAAGTCTTTTACCTGGCTTGAGTTACAAATGTCACATGACATTCCTAACTTATAGAAAGGGGTGTTACAATAGTAGACATAAGAGCAAACATACATGTCATTTCTAATTGCAATATTTTTTCAACTCATTATGATACAAGTGGCATGAAAGTTATGATGGGTAACTTCATCTCTGCACAAGTACTTCAAGTAAGAAAAGTTGAACTCGATGTAGGTTTGCAAATCAATGTGTAACGACCCGGCCTAATAATTCTAAAGTCGGAATATTGATAATTTTTTTTTGGCCAAAATTATATTTAATGGGCCATAGTGGACGAGCTCACATCGATAAATTATTAAAGTTGATTAGAAGTTTTAATTAGGTTCAATAACTAGGATAAATCTCATTTAATATTTATTAAATGAGTTAGACTCTTTTTAGAATTTAAAGACCGTCAATTAGAAATTTATTTCAATTTAAAATCATCACTGATTAAAGTTCTCTATGTAGTCTCACTCATTGCCAATCCTACAATGAATGAACTACTGAATCCTATTTTTAAATTCAAACTCTCATTTTGAATGATCGTGACCGAGTCTAATTCGAACTCGTCAACACCCTTTCCCAAATTTTTCTATAAATATCCCCCTTCCATGTGTTAGTCTAGGGAGGCGTGACAGTGACCTAGATCATGCATAAAGATTTTAAGTTATGATTTTTAGGGTACATATTTTGAGAAATTTTAATAAATGCTTCTGCGTACCCTCATACATGATTTCAGTATTTTAATACAAAATGACTCTATTTATTATTAGAAATTTTTGTACTTGGTGCTTCATTTAGAAAGAAAAAAATATAAGTCAAGTTCAGTAGTAGCACACCTATTCCTGAGACTTTCTAAAAGTGATTTTATTCTTTAACCGTGGGGAGCGGGGTGTAAAATATTTTAATCTTTCCTTGCCAATGGCGCTTGAGATTCCTCCAAATTTCTTGGGTTCGTTAGAAGTCATAGTGACAACAAATCAATTAACAATGCAAGTCTAGTTTAACAAAGTGAATTTATACTCTAAGATTGTTGGAAAATATATAGATATAAATAATTTATGCAATGTGCTTTCTAAACTCAATGTGCTTTGAACTCTATATTTGCTTGCAAATCAATGGTATGTGCGGGTTCATGTAAATCATCATAAGGATATTTTTCAATTACAAAATACAACCCAAGCATTGTGAGAAAGATTTTAATCTTTTCTTGCCAACGCTTGAGATTCCTCCAAAATTTTCAAGTGCAATAGATTCATTAGAAACAACCAATCAATTAATGATGCAAGTCTAGTTTAACAAAGTGAATTTCTACACTAAGATTGTTGAAAAATATACAGATATAAATAATTTATGCAATGTGTTTTGTAAACTTAATGTAGGTTTGCAAATCAATGGTACATTCATGTAAATCATCAGGAGGATTTTTTTCAATTACAAACTACAACTCAAATATTGTAAGAAATATTTTAATCTTTTCTTGCCAACGCTTGAGATTCTTCCAAATTTCTCTAATGCAATAGATTCTTTAGAAGTCATAGCGACAACCAAGCAATTAACAATGCAAGTCTAGTTTAACAAAGTGAATTAATACTATAAGATTGTTGGGAAATATATAGATATAAATAATTTATACAATGTGTTTTGTAAACTAGAGACCAAAGAAAATGACGATAACATTCGAGAAATAGAGAATTTGGTGTTGAGGCGTATTGATGACGCTTTCCTTAGAATAAAATTACAATGCCTCTGAATTAGAATATGCACTTGACTTTTTGACAGTTTACTCTCAAGATATAATAACGTAGATTCCCATTAATCTTCTTTTCGGTACATACAAAAGAAGATCTTTGAAGCCGAAATAAAATTGACAAAGCCCAAAGAAAGAAAAACAAAAATAAAGAAGGAAGTGTTTCTCTAATTTCTAGAGAATTTGGAGTGTTCAAATTCATGGGTGGGATCTCCTATTTATAAATAATAAAGTAGCACTTGTGAAAAATCACAACTTTTCAATTTGGTAAAATGTTTTATTTTACCAAAGGATATAATACTTGTTTGGTGGCCTAGCGGTTAAGGCTTGTATCATCCCCAAGAAGTATGCACAGATTCAGATAACCCCATAGCATATACTAGTTAAGTTTCCGTTCATAATAATTTTTTAAAATATTTTAATCAAGGACGCTGTTACGTCCACCGAGAAAGGTTACCGAGCCTTTCTACAGATAGTGCAATTTGCACTTTGTTTTTTTTTTAAGCACTTTTTAAAGAGCTTTACTACTTATCATCCCACACACCACACATATTTTCATTTTTTAATTTTTAATTTATTTTATTCCTCTTAAACTAATTGAGTTATTCTACTCAACATGTATACACCACACATTTGATAAGGAAAAAAAATCATGTGTGGTGTGTGGAGTAGTGATGATGAGTAAAATTTTTCTTTTTTAAATCCCTCTAAACATTTTTTTTAAAAAAAAATCACAACCTCATTAAAAAATATTTCCTTAACCATTAAGTAAAAATACAAAAAAATAAAATTCGGTAGAAATTCTGCAACTCTATCATTTTCCTTTAATCAATAATACCAAGTCTAAAACCAAACAGTTTGTACATCATGCCTGGCATATGTACAAACTTGCCATGGATTCTTATTAAAGCTAAATTTGTTTAAACTAAAAGTTTTCCTCAAGTTAGACAGATTCGGTGCTTGCTTTTTGTAATATATGATTCTGAACTAGTTTTGGAGACTCTGTTTTCTTGAAATTTGTTTGATTCCTGCACCCAATTACTACTTTGCAGCACTTTTGCAAGTAATCTGTCTTTGGGAGTTAGTGTGCAATGCTTGTTTCATAGAGAAAGATATTTTTTTGTCCAAGATTTGACAAATATTTTAAGAGCCCAACGTCGGCGCTCTCAAAGCCAAGACATGCCATTTGATCGATGCTGGAGAAAAATGGCATCGAGCGGTCAAAACGTTAATTTTCATAAAAATAACATAGTTTGTTTTTCAGATGAGATTAATTGAGATTAAAATTAAAAATTAAATAAAATATTATTATAATATATATTTTTTAATATTATTTTTATTTTAGAATTTGAAAAAATTAAATTATTTATTTTATTTTATATAAAAATTTAAAAAAATTATAATGGTTAGATAAAATAAGATGAGATAAGTTGAGAACAAACGCGGCTGGGTTGGGTTGGACTGCGCAGATTATTATTATTATGTTTTCTTAATTTTGTTATTGTATTTTCATAAAAATGTTTCAATTGTTGTTTACATGTGGCAGCCATGTCTAACTATTTAGAAACCGAATCCTCCAAAAAAAACAAATGTATTTACAATCGAAAATCGTATAAAGCATTTGATTTTAAGAAATTATAGAGACCAATTTAATATTTTAAAATGAGAGAAATTATCGAACATGCCGTACATTTTATAGTTTAGACTTTTTTTTTTTTGACTGTAAAAACGTGTTGTATATTCTCATTCATTAAGTATAACTATCTTTACAGAGTTTATCGTACGAGTATTCTCTATAAACTTCCATTGGACATTCCTCAATCCAAACCAATTCATCAGCTCTTGAAAGAGCATATTTTGCCAAACCATGAGCCACTTTGTTCCCCTCTCTAAAAATATGTTGAATCTTCCACCCGTTCCTTGTATTGAAACAACTCCTGACATCTTCGATTAAGTTTCCATACCACGAACAATCCTCCTCCCCACTGCTCACTGCCTTTGTTACTACCTGGGCATGCCCTTCGAAAATCATGTTTGAAATATTTAGCTCCAAGCACAACTCCATCGCTCTCCACAACGCCATAATCTCTGCTATCACTGGGTGAGTAACTCCTCCTCTACTCATGCACATAGCAACTTGCACATCTCCTCTGGAATCTCTGACTATCAATGTGGCGCCCCCGACCCTCATTTATGGGAACATGAGAATCGAGACACCCAGATGATGACAACACAGTCACGCATCCCAATGATAGTGCCAAGTGTGTGTACATGCAACAATGTACAATAACAACGCAGCGGATTTAGTCAACTAAGTACCAGAATTTAAACACAATCAAAACATCAGTAAAAGGTTTAAAAAGTATTTTTACAGACATCCAAAAATAAAATACAATACAATAAAATACAAGTCCCAAAAAAGGAGAGTGATCTCAGATCACTCCTCGGGTAGAGCCGACTCCTCAGGCTCACCCTCATCCTCCTCTGCATCAAAATCTGCGTTACCATAAAACGGTACCACAGATAAGTATAAACCAAGCAACTCTCAGGAATCAAAATGCATTAATGCAACCAACATGCATGCATATGATGAAATATGCATTATTCTCAAAACATCATTTTCCCCGAAAATGAATATTTTCCAACACACGCCAAAATCTCATTTGGCCCAAATAATCAGTAAAACATTTTCTCAAAAAATGGTTTGCACAAAAATCTAACACATACTATTTTCCCAGAAAATAGTCCATTCCATTATTACCATATGCACCATGATCTCCCCTAGGGATCATCCGCACGTCCTGGCTTCGTAGCGATGCCCAGTTCCGCGCCTGGTGCGTACATGGCCAAGCATCCACACTACGCAACAAGCGATGTCCAGTTCCGCGCCTAGCGCGTACGTGGCCAAGCATCCTCTAGTCCCCGCCAGCAGAAGGACCACAGAGTCGGCACAAGACCATCTCGTCCGATCCCATTGTCGCCCGGCGACAATTCAGGGGACGTCACTCAGTATATTAAGCTCCCGAGTGACCAGAGGAGCTCCACCGAGATAATGCCCCATCTCGGCTTGGGGTCGTGATACACACGCACCCGAAAATCCTTTCACATGAAAACCCAGTTTTCAATAAACACATGAACATGAATGCAATACACGAAAACCCAGTTTCTTTTACAAACATGATCATGCGTGCAATTATGCAATGTACATGTACCACACAAATCCCAACCAACAATACAGCACAGCCCAAAACACACAAACAAACTTCCTCTACTAATCCATCCGACCCCCGTACACCTCGGACTCAGTCCGGCAAAACCAACCAACAAATTCACAGTATAATGTGTTAGTGTAAAAATACATTTAAATCACAAGAGTTCTTTGGAAAATACTTACAACGCTATATAGTAATTTCTGGAGAATCACGGAGGTGCAAGAAGTGGCAACGTAGCAACAAAATAGTGCCAAATGCACTGTGGCTGTGGGTCTCAAAGACCCACTTTTGAACGGGACAAACGAAGACCCAAGATTGATAGGGTAGGGTTTAGGGATGTCGATGAAACTAGTGGTGATGATGGTTGGCCGTGGGCGGCGGCGGTTGAAGACCAAAAAGCCCAAAACAAAAATGTTGATGAATGTGCTTCACCGGTGACGGATCGGAGGTGAGGATGGGTGCAATGGGTTGCTAGGAGATCGAGGATGATGTGGTGAAGAAATGGTGGCGCGACGGCGGCGCGACGGCGGCGCGAGAGCACTAAGAACGTCGCAGCTTCAAGCCATGCGTGGAGGAGAATGTCAGCGAGTGAGGAGCTGAAAACCGGAGGGGGAGGTCGCCGGTGGGTGGGGAGGGTTGTGGGCTGGGCGGTGGCGCACGACGGCGGGCTGGGTGGAGGAGAAGCGACGCACGAGAGAGAAAGGGAGAGAGCGTCGCGCGGGAGAGAAGCAGAAGGAGAAGAAGAAAAGAAGAAAAGAAGAAAAAGAAAATAAAGAAGAAAAGAAAAAGAGAGGAAAGATAAAATGAATGGAAAGAAATGAGGTCCAATCCCCACATCTTGGGTCACAAAAATGATCCAATGGAAACGATTTTAAAACAGCAAGTGAAATAAAATAATTCAAGCGTAGTGATTAAAATGAAAATAAATAATTAAACCCAACAATAAGTTAATTTAATTTGAGAAGAAATTTAAACGCATAATAATAATTAATTTAGAGAAAACACTTCAAAAATAATTTTCGCAAAATTAAAAATCATAAAAATAAGCCAACTAAAAATCCAACAATTTTAAAACAAGAGAATAAATTTTTGAATCAATAAAAATAATTCCTTCAATAAAAATACACTAAAATATGAGGTGTTATAATCAAACCTACTCCCATTCGACTTTCTTTCAAATCCATAGCAGCATCCCAGTTCAACTTGACACTTCTGTCTCCTGGGGCTCGCCATCTGGTTTGGTCTCTTTTTCCCCTCGTAGACTGCTTTGCTCTTAAAGACTTGCCTTGAGCTTCCTTAAACTCCTCTACCATCCTTCTTGCAGACTGTACCAGTAGTTTTGGCTATCAAATGAGTGCTCAAAAATATATTTGTTTCTGTGCATCCACAAGCTCCTCAAGGTAACTGCAACAGCTTCTAACTCCTCAACTGGGATAGAATTTACTAGGTTCTCCCAGATATGAGCAAACTCCTCTTCTTTGCAAGACCATTTATAAATGGATCCTGCGAATTCAGACACACATCCAAGGTTGCCCCACAGCTCCATAGGACATGGCTCACTGTTTCCACCTCCAAAAAACATACAGGACAAAGGTTAGACTCCCCAATTCTCCTTTGGAACAAATTCTTCTTTGTTGGAAGGCCATTGATAGCCTTCCATAGGAAAGTTTTTACTGCTCCCGAAATCTTCTCACCCTTGGCAGTTTGGATCCCCATCGTGACACCACCTACGAACTGGATCCCCGTCCCTTCCTCTATTCCCAGAGCCTCCCCCTTCATGATTATCAAAACCGCATCCTGGTTGTCATTTTTTTCCTTCTTCGAATTCTTTCCTTCTACCACACCTTGGGAATCCTCATTTACGACCTCTACTCCTGAGTCCCCCCTCCGTTTTCCTCGAGATCTCCCGATTTAATCTCACCTCCTCCTTAGTAATAGAATGCGTCTCCTCCTGACTATCATCACCAACAGATTCCGCATCCATCCTCACCTTCGATCCTTCAAATCTTTTAAATTTAAACTGCCTCGCCCTCAACCAAGGGCCGAATTGACCCCCAGCTTCTGTTGCTTCACCTGTACAGCTTTGTGGTGAGTGAAGAATATGACCACATCTAAAACACATCCTCGGGAGCTTCTCGTATGTAAATGGCACCCACATATTCTTCCCTTGAAGGTTCACGGTCCTACCTCGGGCCACCACTTTGCGCAGATCACATTCAACTCTCACCCTCAGGAAACTTCTCCATCCCAAACCATCTTCCCTAACATCCACCTCCACAACCTTCCCAATAGTACCCCCAATCCGTTCTCCTATGCTTTTGTTCATACATGCTAGGGGTAAGTTGTGCATCTGTACCCAGAGCTCCTCATAGTCGAATCGCATCTTGTGTGGTTGTGTGATTCCGTCAAACAACTTTAATACGAACAAAGAATTGTCAAATAGCCAAGGTTTGCCTCCCAGCACTCTGTTCTTGTCTCCTGGGGTTGCAAAGGTTATGATGAAGCTGTTTGGCTGGAATTCATTGAACTCTAAAGGCTTACCCACCCTCCAGATCTTTTCCATTGTCCTCCGAACCACTTCTTTGCTTATCACCCGGTTAGAAATTATTTTCCCCACCAAACTTCTCTTCACCTTCAATCTCATCTCCTCTCCCAGATTGATCTCTATTGGAGCATTTTCATCCTCATTCAGTTACAATCGATCCCACACCTCCTCCAAATTCTCCATTCCTCCTCAATCCTCACCTTACAGTGATGATCTGGAACTCCCAACCTCCTATTTCTGATCACTGGAATTAGAAATAGGCACGGACTTCTCTACTTCTCCTCCACTAGTCCTCCAGACGTAGTAGAAAGCGACTCAGAAAACCGAGTATATAATATTCGTACTATAGTTTAGACTTTAGAGTATAGGCGTTTGTGCTTAAAATTTCTTTCATAAACTATATAATAGATGCTACAAATTATAACACAAATTTACGATAAATATTTTAGTTATAAAGAGATCTTATAAAAATAAACATATAAATTGACGTATTTTAATGTAATATATTAGATTGTAAAATGATTTTTAATGCAAAAACGATCTAACTTTTATACAAAATAATTTCAATTTATAAAATTACTTTTTACAAATGTGTTTATGGCTGAAATAATTCTCTATCTTATAATAGTTATAAAGATTAGAGTATATTAGAAGGTGTCTTACACTCAAAAGAAAAACGCAGTCGTTTTAAAGCCGTTGACTGGAATACATATTAAAGCCCAAACCAACCCCCTCAGCATGCTCTTCCTCTGCTTCCCGCCACACGCCACTCTGAGGAAACAAACCAAAAGCCATCGTCGCAGTTACCGCCGGTACGAATGGTCCGATTCCACGAGCAGATAATCGGGGACCTTCTAGAAGACCCAAATGGCGGACTCGTGGTCCTCTCCTCTGGGCTCTACCTCTCTAAGCTCATATCCTCCATGGTCCTACTCCACTCTTCTTCCCGCGGCACTCTCCTCCTCCTCTCCCCTTCCAATCCCCGTCTCAAATCTCTCATCCTCCACCACCTCACCGGCCACAAAATTACTGTATCGGAGATCTCCGCTGACTTCCCTGCTACCCACCGACTCTCCCTCTATGCCTCCAACTCCGTCTTCTTCGTCACCCCCCGCATCCTCGTCGTTGACCTCCTCTCCCGCCGTCTCTCCCCTACCCTCATCGCCGGACTCCTCATCATCACAGCCCACTCCCTCTCCGAGACCTCCACGGAGGCCTTCATTGTCCGCCTTCTCCGCTCCCTCAACCCCGACCTCTTCGTCTTCGCCTTCTCCGACCGTCCCCATGCCATGGTCTCCGGCTTCGCTAAGGCTGAGCGCACCATGAAGTGCATCTACGTCAGGAAGCTCCACCTCTGGCCCAGGTTCCACGTCCACGTCTCCGACGAGCTCGAGCGGGATCCGCCGGCTGTGATCGACGTTAGGGTTCCGATGAGCAAGTGCATGGTGGGGATTCAGAGAGCAATCTTGGAGGTCATGGACGCGTGCCTGAAGGAGATGAGGAAGACCAACAAGGTCGACGTTGAGGATCTCACGGTAGAGAACGGCCTGTTCAAGTCCTTTGATGAGATCGTGAGGCGCCAGTTGGACCCCATTTGGCATACCTTGGGGAAAAAGACGAAGCAGCTTGTTTCGGACCTGAAGACTTTGAGGAAGCTCTTGGATTATCTCGTCAGGTACCTCGGCTGCCGTTTTCTTTACTTTTCTTCTTTCTCCCTTTTATTTTCGTGGACTTCTTCTTTCTGGTTTACTTTCGCTTCTGGAATGCTGTGGGAGTCTCCAGTGTAGCTACTTATGAAACTGGCCCCTGAGATATCCTATCCACGACTCAGTCTTGTTGCTTTTAGCTTGAACAAGGATTTCATGTCACATAAAGTCTAACTAGACATTTTGATTTGAAATGTCCTACTTGTAAGATCGTTTAGAGTTGTCTTTAGTTTGGCTGATGTAATTCTTTGAAAGTAGTTTGCTTGGGTAATTTAAACAATATTGGTCAAATTATTTGATCTTGTTTGTGAATTTAAGCGTGTTTTATGAGTGTGGTATCTTTAGTTTGGAAAAACTAGGTTGGAGTACCGATCAAAAAAAAGTTTTGACAAACTTGGTTGAAGTGATATTTCTTTCTAATTCTTCTGTGATGTAGATGTTATTTAAGCATATTGAGGTGATTGCTGGGTAGCTGTTGTTTTAATAACTTTTTTCTCTCTTCGATGTAAAAATTGTGCTAATCAAATGGTTTTGGCGACTGATTTTTTGAGATTTCTTGGGTAGGTATGACGCAGTGACTTATTTGAAATATTTGGATACGCTGAGGGTGTCAGAGAGTTTTCGGTCAGTTTGGATATTTGCAGAGTCGAGCTATAAGATATTTGAGTATGCGAAGAAACGGGTTTATCGTTTTGTGAGGTCGGATGGTGTGAAACTAGTGAGTGGGCAGGGTAAGAGTGTGGCAGGTAAAAAGAGGAAATCGAAGGGGGCTGACAAGATTGAGGAAGAAGGTGAGTGAGTGTTTATTATCATGTTCTTTTTCTGCTTCGACCTGACTTTTATGTGTATTGTTCTGCTTCATTCTAGCTCTCATTTTGAATTCTGTCATCAAACACAGAAAAATTCAAAGGGGTATTTAAAACAAGGGGAAGGGGACCAAGGGGTACACTACTGAGCCTTTGGGAGCCCTTTTTTTTTTTTTTTAAAAATTCTCTTCCTTAAATGAATGTGCAGTTGGTGGTGCATCATCATCAAGTACAAGTAGTGCATTAGTTTTGGAGGAAGTATTGGAGGCGGCTCCAAAGTGGAAGGTGTTACGTGTGAGTGAGTGAGTTTCCATTTTCTTTGCAGTCTGTTGGTTACTTTTTTCTCATAGGTGCAGAGCTTATTGGTTTCCGAACCTTACTATGAAGGAAAGATAAGTTGTGTTCAGTCTTATGTTTCATATCTTATTTGTGGTGGTAGTTTTTCCTATTTTTTCATTTGGATGATTATTGGTCCAAAAACTTTGGAGTTATTAGATTTGGAAGTTCACTCTGAATTCAGGCATCGCTATTTTATTACAGGAGATTCTTGAAGAGATAGAGGAAGAAAGACAACAGCAGGCTTTGTCAAGGGAAGAGCTTATGGTTGAAGCTGAAGAGAATGATAGTGGTATTGTTCTAGTGGCATGCAAAGATGAATGCTCATGCATGCAGCTTGAAGAATGCATCTTGAATAATCCACAGAAGGTTCTTTCCTATACCCTGTTCTTCTTTGTCAGATTTCCTTATATTTCTTAGCTGTAGTATATTCTCTGTGTCCCATACTCTGGGTAATTTTATTTATTTGTTTATTTGTTTAGCTGGAATATATTTTTCTTTAGTCTAGCCAATTGCTTAGCACCCTCATACAAAGGCTAACCAATCCATTAGCATCAAAATGCATATTTGCAAGTGTTTAACTTGATCACAAAGCAAAGATATAAGCTCCTTGTTTCATTATCTCACCAATACTTAAAACTTCATTGCACTTGTAGCTGATCACAGAAATACATAGCTGTTAAGCTCTTTTAACCTGATGCTGAGAATAGGTGGAGAAGTCATTATTCATTGCTGCCTGACCAAAGGTTCAAAACAAAATGCTCACAGAGATAGCCTGATTGCATTCAGTAAAAAAAAAAGAGGTTTTGACTACTTAGAAACTATATGAATGAGTTGCAGCCTTATTTGAGTAATTGGTTATTAATTTGTGATACCCTCTATTGAGTGAGCATAGAAAGCTGGTGAATGGGATCCCATATTGCTTGGGAGGGAGAAGTTTATGCTCCTAATAATGATTCCAACAAGCACTAATGTGATACCCCATATGATAAGGATAAATGTAGGTGGTGAATGGGATCCCACATTGCTTGGGAATGAGAAGTTCTTGCTCTTTATAAGCTTCCAATGGGGCTCCAATTGTATCATTGACTAGTCCTTTTGGATTATAGGTCATGTGGTTTGGGCCTTCTATTGGAGCATTACAAGCAATTGAATCATTGACTAGTCTTTTGGAGTATGAGCCCAAATGTGGCTTGGGCTTTCCTTGGGTTGTTACATAATTGAAATCCATGACTTTTCCCCTTAGATCCAATAGCATGTGTTGGTTTTGATGGGCTTTCATTCTGCTTATTAGAACTTCTACCAAAAGCTATTTCCGTAACTGATGAAAAAATATGCTATGTGCATACATATTCAAACATCAGTATGTAAGTAGAGTTTTTAATTATTTTTCTTACTATATTTTTGGGTTCTCCTAAAAATAATTTGAAAAGTAACCGGGTATGGAATTGTGGGGACACTATTTTTACCCCTTTTCCATGTCAACTGATAATTATGGATGTATAGCACATAACTGTTCAATGATATGTTTCCTGGTGTAGGTCATGCGCGAAGAATGGGAGAAATACTTGCTGAGCAAAGTAGAGCTGCGTGACCTACAGGCACGTTACAAAAAAAAACCTAAGGATCCCAAAGGTTTTGGGATTCTTGATGGAGTGGTCCCTATAACACCTGCACAGAATGCAGAAGCTAGCAGTATAAACAAGCAGGAACATGATGCACTTTTGGCTGCCGCATCAGAAATAAGAAAGCAAGCTAAAATGGACTATGTTGTTGGAGAGGATCTCCAACTTCATAATGGCAGCAGACAACATGAAAAAGTGAAAGGAAAAGTAAGGAATAAGAAAGGTGCAGCTAACGTTCGAAGTCCTGGGGGTAAAGATAATAATCGCAATGAGAAGGCAGCTAGAAATGATATTGTTGAAACATCAGATTCAGGAAATCAAGGCAAAAAAGATGAAATCAATTCGTTGGTTGCAGGTGGTTTTTGTGAAGCCACAAGTCAAGGTGCCTCTGTAGACAAACCAATACTTCAAAAGCATAATCAAGAGTCTAATTATACAGGTTCTGGAAGTGCTAAGAACTTGCCACCAGTGCATTTTTATGCCCTAGAAAGCGATCAGCCTATACTTGACATTTTGAAGCCCTCTGTAATTATTCTTTACCATCCAGACATGACTTTTGTCAGAGAAATTGAAGTTTACAAAGCTGAGAATCCATCAAAAAAGTTGAAAGTTTACTTTCTCTTCTATGAAGATTCCACCGAAGTGCAAAAGTTTGATGCTAGTATACGCAGAGAGAATGGAGCTTTTGAATCTCTGATCAGGCAGAAATCAATGATGATGATTCCAGTTGATCAGGTATTACATTTGACTTCCCATATCAATTTTGACACACAGGATGTCTTGGAGACTCAGTTGTCATGGTCATATATGTTACTTGGCAGATCACTATACAATATCTTGGTATTGGACTTGGTGTTGATCTTGCTGGAAATTAGATCAAATTCATCATTTGCTAATGTGAATTTGTTCTTTCTTTAAGCAAAAATCTTTTGTAATATCTCCATTCTGAATTCCTAGTAATTAATTTGGATGATTCTTTTAATGAACTGAAAACGTTTTTTTCCAGAAAATTCTTCATAGACCTCTCTCACCTTTTAACATGCAAAACCTGATTTTGTATCTTTCCTTTAGTTTAAGCATGTCTTTAGTCCTTATTTGTGAAATAGATTATGCACTATTGCGTCAGTGATTTTTTTTTCTATTTTATGAAACAAAATTCAGTTTATTTCTTGGGATCATTTTATGTTCGAAATTGAAATTAAGTTCTCACGTATCTTTATGTTGGGGGTGTGACCTGGGTTTGAGTCAGGATGGGCGCTGCCTAGGATTAAATTCTTCTGTAGAACCACAAGCCTCAAGCTCACAAAACTCAATAACAAGAAAGGCAGGTGGAAGAAAGGAGATTGAGAAAGAGATGCAGGTGTGCCATTTTCGGTTTCCTCTTGATCTCCGTTCTGGAAATATATATTTAAGATTTTTTTTTTCTTCTTTTTCCAGGTAATAGTGGACATGAGAGAGTTTATGAGTAGCCTTCCAAATGTTCTCCATCAGAGGGGCATGCGCATAATACCAGTAACTTTGGAAGTTGGAGATTATATTCTCTCACCCTTAATATGCGTGGAGAGGAAGAGTATCCAAGACCTTTTTATGAGTTTCACATCAGGCCGCCTTTACCACCAAGTAGAGACTATGGTCCGTTATTATAAAATACCTGTCCTCTTGATTGAGTTTTCACAAGATAAAAGTTTTTCGTTCCAGGTATTAATCTACATTTATATACAGAAAGCCATAGGTTAGGCTTATACTCTTCTGGTTTGATTTTTTGGATTTTGTTTTGTTTTTTTATTTTTGCAGTCGGCAAGTGATATCAGTGATGATGTTACTCCAAATAGTATTATATCTAAGCTGTCATTGCTTGTACTCCATTTTCCACGCTTGCGCATTATCTGGTCTCGCAGTCTGCATGCCACTGCTGAGATATTTGCTTCACTCAAGGCTAATCAAGATGAACCAGATGAGTTGAAAGCAATTCGAGTTGGTGTTCCTTCTGAGGATGGTATTGTGGAAGATGATGTGAGGTAAATTTCACTATTTAAGATTGGTTTTCTCTGCAAATTGTTACTAGCAATTTGTGTTTACTGATAAAAGAAAATAGAAAAAATAATTTCTTTCAATCTGATGCTCCTAGAGGGTACGGGGTGAAACATCTAGGGGTAACCATTGCTAGCTGGGCCAAATTGGTGAATCTAGAACTTTTTGTTTTCATGGCTGGCCCCGCGCTTGAGTGAAATTACCCATTGGTTTCCATGGCTGCGCCAACTCTTCAAATTTTTCATCGGTCCTTGAGCAAATAAGCATAAAGATGAGGTAATTTCATGATGTGTGTTTAACAGAGCACATGGTTGCATGAGGCTTGATGGTCCGTGTTGCGATTGAGGACCTTTTATTCCTGAGTTCTACTTAATAGATGAACCTTATCTTTCCCCTTGTATTTTTGTCCTGGTCATGGAGACTTTCTTGTGTTTGCTGGATGCCAAAATTCAGGAAGGGCAATTTTAATTTCATTCCAGGTGTAAGAAAGATTATATTTCCCACCTTTGCTTCACCGACGATCTCCCCATCTTTTGCAGAGGAGACAGATGTTTGGTGCAAGTGGTCAAGCATTCCCTGATTAATTTGGAGGAGTTGTCTGATCTTTCTCCCAACCCGGGGAATTTTAGAAAGATTTAAATTTACCTTTTATCTTAAATCTTCCTTATCCTAGATCAAAACCACCTGACTGGGTTATGGAAGCCCCCAAACTTACCCACTTCCAGGCCATGCAATGGAGTGAATTGATTTAGTTAAATTGCTCAATTGCTGAATTTGGATGTCTCTTTTTGGTTTCTATGCTGGATATAAATTTGATGGTATATTACAACTATCGTTGCAGAGCTGAAAACTATAACACGTCTGCTATTGAGTTTCTAAGACGACTCCCAGGTGTGAGTGATTCAAATTACAGGGCTATAATGGATGGATGTAATAGCTTGGCTGATCTTGCTCTTCTTCCAGTAGAAAGGCTAGCTGAACTAATGGGTGGTCAGAAAGCTGCTAGGACTCTCAGGGATTTCCTTGATGCAAAGTATCCAACCCTATTGTGAGGCTAATTAGTAGCAAGTCATACAGAAGTGAGACAACTAATTAATTCATTCGTTTGGATATCTTATTTATTTACTAGTGCATTATCATTGCAATTTTGTATTTAGGGTTCTATCATGAGATAATTGTTGATGATGCAGAAATGGGTGATTTTAGCCTCTTCTGCCTTGTATTGCTAGCTAATTTTACTATAATTCTTAAATGAAATAGATCATGTTGCTGTACTACTATGTAATATATCCCCTTAAAGGCTATATTATAAACATTAATTAATTAGCTATATATATTATATATATTAATTAAAGTATTTCTCATATATATATATATATATATATATAGAATTTCTCCTATATATATATATTATACTGACACAAAATTATCTTACAAAGTTTACACACGCTGACACTGACCCTGTTGCTAGTAACTAATAAGAGCTATTGCTGCAGATGCCATACATCCCTTTTATACCCTCCACGATGTGGTCTCCCTCATTTACAGACTATATTCAGTATTAATTTCAAATGGACATTTAGATCATTTTATTGACAAAATAGGAAAGGGCAAACGCTTGCTCTTAGATATTGGTAAGATTCTCAAAACCCATTTCTATTGACTCTTTCTTCAATAACAATGCTACGTTGTCACCTTAACAATTGAAAGGCTCAAGAAATTAAAATTGATAGATGGTTGAATGAGTTGCAATACCAAAAAGAGCATGATTAATGCTCGAGCCTTACTGAATGAAGAAGGAAACTTGCATGGCTAATATACACATTCTCTAGTTAGCCCTTGCAAAAGAGTCTCCCTCGTGAGTTGACCATCACTATAAAATGAGTTGAACTTCACTATATTCTAACAATATTTTTTTATTCAACTTTTTCTCTCTCCTTTTTCAGAACTCCATAAAATATCATAACTCAAACTATTTTGCTACCATTCACAAACCATTTCATTACTATTAACAGATTTATCATCGCATCTCATTCCCCAAGTATTTTCTAAACCTACCATTGCTGTCATGATACAATTTTTTAATAGAAAGAAGATTTGTGACTGCATTGGGATATAGGAAAGGATTTTTTTCATTTGAAATTGAGCACCTCTTCGACATCACCAAGGTACGCCAGGTTCATTGAGTTGCATATTTCTCATATCAACGGTAATGTGGTTATTTGCCCCATTACCTACATATATACTGGGTTTGATGTTCTTCAAAGTTGCCTTTAGCAGCCATTTAGTGAAACAATCAAGGGCTTGATGCCTACTCTTCCAGCTAGCAAACCTGACATGGTGGTCTTCCAAAAGATGAAGATCAGCGACTGACAAGGACTTTTCCTCGGCTAAAAACCACGAGTTGTTTAAGTACTTGTGTCCATCATGACCTGAGGGACAATGGTTAGCTATGAGCATTTTAAAGTTTTGAAACTAAGTTTGAAATTTGTCAAATAATCAATTAGAATCTCGAGTGGAAAATCATGAGTAAGATGCAACAAATTGGTAAAATGTAGAATTCATATCGCTAATGTCGAGATAAGATAAGATCATCATCATCAGTAATTGGCTTGCTAACAACAATTAGGTGGTCATACTAAATTTGACTTGTAGCAGAAGTTTAATACAAGTCTTTGTATCCTAACGAAGTGACTGCAACTGTAGTTTGATATCATGAGATATCTGAGACCCTGACTAAAGACTCAAATTAACGAGATAAAAGTTAGCATGCATGTACAAAACTTCTGCAAGTTGTTTACAAGAATATTTGGGTTGATTTTAGAAGGTTCTTTGTTGTTTAGATCATCAATAAATTAGAGTAGATATGGTTCACTTCCATCAACAATGCCTAGCTTGGTAAATATATAGTTGGTGTCGTCAAGTTTGGTTTGGGGTGCATGGGTTGAGTGACATTGAGTGCATGCTACGAATGATCAAATTAACTGTGGAAAGAAAAGGCCATTGTACGTGCATCTGATTGAAAAGGGTTGTGAACCTAAGAAGCTCTTGATACCTGTAAGAAAATGCATAAATTAGAAAAATGCATGGTACGATTTCTTGTCCACGACTACTTCTAGATATAGATATATATATATATATATATATATATATATATATATATATATTTACACTTTTGGATGGATCTTAATTAGCAATTAACTAGGACATTGGACTTGTAACAGTCATGCCATGACAAGAATAATGATTAATTTGGTGGCACCCATTTATAATATATCATCTAATTTAGGTAGGGGCAATTGATCATCATATGCTTGATTTTATCACCTTATAATTAATTATATATACTGCATCATCATGTAGATATGTGGGATTTGCTTATAATGTGTTAATGTATCTCATATTTATTTAGCTCCAGTACTCATGCCAGCTAGCTAGCTAGCTGGTGCGATAGATATTAGGACCTAATAATTAGGTGCGTGTGCATGAATCATTTGTATGATCGATCGATGATCAGTAATTAATATTCAAAAAACTAAATACCACCATATGTAATATATATATATATATATATATATATATATATAGTACTCATGTGATGATCAGCATTTAGTTTAGACATATTTGTTAGAGTTTTATTAAACCAATGTCACACACACCCATATTCATATGGGTTTATACTAGTTCAAATATATCTCTTAATTAATAAGTTATAGTGTGTCACAAATACCTCTAGAATTCATGATGGTCAAAAGTCTATTTAAGCACTGAGAGGGTTAAAGGTTCTCACTTACAACATAATTGTGTCTCTATTCATCGGGAGACACTTGGATGTAAAGTTGTTAGGATGATCTTTCTCTCATAGTCAGGTCAGATTCTTCATTAAATTGTAAAGGATGGAGATGCGTTTTCTAACTATTATTATTTATTATCGTTAATCATAGAAAATCGAACATCCAAATATTAATATTTCTTGTTAAAATATTTAACATGTGGTATCAGAACTACATGTTATAGATATTCTATGGTTTCGATAAAATATAATATTGATGTAAATTTATAAATTGTGATTCAGTTTTACATATTCATGTACAGCATATGTTTCGGATATAAGTTTCATGTATTTATAAATTTACATATTGAGTATTGATCCATACGTGTATCTCGCCATGGAAGAGTTGAAAAAATTTTTGTATGGAGTTTCGGCTCAAGGGAAAACAGTGAGGGAAGAGCTGTCGTGGGTTGGCAGCAGTGGCATGAGGATGGTGGTCGTGCCTCTCTTTATTTTATTTAGCTTATTAAAAAAAAGTGATGATGGTCTGGCGCCGAGAGGAGGCCGAAAACCTCCTTTCCGATGTCTCTGCGGTGGCGTTGCAAAGGACTAAAAAGTAGGGGTGTAACCGATCCGGTCCGGTCCGGTTTTGGATAAAATCTAGGACCGAACCGGTATGTACCGGTTTTGTATTTTTCAAAACCGATTACGCCCCGATTACCCTCCTAAACCGGTAACTCCGGTTTTACCGGTTTCCGGTCCGGTCCGGTTTTCTGATTTTTTTAAATGTAAAAAACATATAATAAAGTGTTACTTTTTATTATAAAATGTTATTAATAATTTAATATATATATTATGCTTAAAGCATATGATCAATTAAATTTTCATATTTAAGATTAAACTTTTATTTTATAAATTATAACAATATTATCTTATATATAATTATATTAATAACATATGATCAAATAAATTACAAATGTTCATATTTAAAATTAACATTTTATGTTATTATTTATAAATTATAATATGAAATTTTTTCATATATGATATATAATTATATATATTATATATAAAAACTTAACATATAATTATATATTATATATATAAATATTTTGTATAATATATAAAATTAACATAAATATTAGGTTCGGTCCGGTCCGGTCTCTGAAACTACGGAACCGGAACCGGACCGGATCCGGCCGGTTTTCATAAAATAGGAACGGACCGGTTCAAAACCGGACCAACCGGTCAGGTTCGGTCCGGTGCGGACCGGTTTTCCGGTTTAAATTTACACCCCTACTAAAAAGTCCAGTACAATGGCAACGTAGGGAAGAAAAACAAAAGTGAGAGAGAGAAGGGAGAAGAGAGGTGGACGTCAGCGACGAGAGGAGGCCGAGGAGGTCTTGCCGGCATCTTCTCGCCGGCGACAACATCCACAATTGCGCAGGAACAGAGTTGCAAACTCTCATTTGGTGCGACGGTTGCGTGAGGGTGAAGGAGAAAAAGAATCTGGTCATAGGTTGATGAACGGGTAGGGTTTTCAAACCCATTACAGTTTGGGCCGATTATAGTGGGTCATAGGTCTTGTCCAGTCCAAGAACATCAAACAGAAAGAATGATGCTTGGACGAGAATAGTGGGCCCGTAAGCTAGGCCCAGCCCAACAACATGATTAAAAAAATGTGTTAATACTGGCTACGGCCAGCACAGTGGGCCAAAATTGTAACCCAGCCCGAACAAGAAGAAAAATAGAAAAATAATTCTTTCTTTCTCTTTCTCTCACTCTCAATGCATGTACTTCATTGTTTAATAAATGTAAAAACTATTTGAACTTGAATTATGGCTATTAGTTATAAAATTCTTAATTATTATTTCTTATGAATTTCATTTTATGATAAGCCATATAAATTTATAAATTATTTGGAGTTGAATTATGGCTATTAGTTGTACAATATTTAGTTATTATTTTTTATGAATTTTATTGTATGGTAGGCCATATAAATATATGAATTATTTGCACTTGAATTATGTCAAATTGTTATAAAATTCTTAATTACTGTTTCCTATGAATTTTATTATATGGTGAGCCATATAAATGTATGAGTTATTTGGACTTGAATTATGGCTATTAGTCATAAAATTCTAAATTATTGTTTTCTATGAATTTTATTGTATGGTTGGCCATATATATATAATTGTTAATTTTAAATGAAAAGAGTAATTTGTACCAAAATAAAGGAAGTGGTTGGTAGGGCTGTGCAGATGACCCGAAAACCCGTTGGACCCGTTCAAAATGACCTGACCCGACATTTATCGACTCATTATCTTATCGGTTTCCAGCTCGACTAGTTACGGGTTGGTATCAAACCGTCCGACTATAAATAAGAAACTTATCAAACCCTAGCCGCCCAACTCCCAAGTCCCATGAACTTTTCGCATCTTTCTCATCAAGTTCCGGCACAACCACGTCTAGCTCATCCGAGTCTCCCTCAATACCCAAATCCAAATATTCAACAATTCTGCACATACAACAGCAACCACAACCACCCATAAATGCTAAATCATTATCTCAAAAGTCGAGCCTTATATTTCTTCTATGAGATACAATGTATGAGATACAAACCGAGCTTTCTATTTCTTCTTCTCTGAGAGGTTACTTGGCATGGGTTTCTCCAAGAATGCTGTAACTTGGGTCTATAGACGAATCGTATTCTGGGTCAAATCCTTCACTTTCACAGTAGACTTCTTCTTCAGACTGGTAATCGTCGGACTGCTCAGAGAAAGCCATCGTTTGTTTCTCAGCCTATTTTGCTTAGAGAAATTTCTTTTTTTTTTCTCTTTTATTTTTTGTTTTCTGGGGTTTTTTCTTGAGATTGAGAAGAATCTAAGATAGAGATTATATTGTCATTTGTCCTCAGATTTGAGATAAATCGATGTGCATAAAGTTGGGTTTTTTTTTTTGGTAAAAGTCGGGTCATACGGGTTCGATCCGAGTCTATTTTATTCGGGTCGGGTCGATTCGGTTTGGTGCCAGAAACAAGGGTACTCGGGTCGGGTTAGGTGCAAACCCGGTTGTGCCAGCTCGAGTTACAGCCCTAGTGGTTGGTTGCCCAAAAGTACAAAACCTTATTTGATTTTGGATAACAAATAATTAACTCTATTATATCATTGGTAATAATAGAAAATGATTGGATCTGTGATATAATTAGTGAAGTGGAGGAAAAAATTTGTACGTGAGAGTTTACTCCCAAAGGAGAATTCTAGTGATACAACTAATTTATCTACATAATTTAAGTTTGAAGGGAACAATTTTTATGTTAGAATTTACTCTCAAAGAATAATTCTGGTGATATAACTAGTTCATCCACATAATTTAAGGTTGGAGGAGACCACTTGTATGTTAGAATTTACTCCCAAAGGAGAATTGATATGATGATACAGCTAGTTCAGCCACAGAATTTATAATTAGAGAAAACACTTTGTATGTCAGAGTTTACACCTACATGAGAACTCTGATAATACAGCTAGTTCATCCACAAAATTTAAAATTGGAAGGAATGCTTTGTATGTCCGAATTTACTCTAAGAGGAAAATTCTAATTGTACAGCTAGTTCATTCACAGAATTTAAAATTAGAATGAACACTTTGTATGTCAGATTTTACTTCTAAAATATAATTATGATTATACAACTAGTTCATCCACATAATTTAAGGTTGGAGGAAATAATTTGTATGTTAGAATTTATTCTCAATGGAGAATTCTGATGATACAACTAGTTCATCCACATAATTTAAAATTAGAGAAAACACTTTGTATATCAGAGTTTCCTCCCAAATGAGAACTCTTATGATATAGTTAGTTCATTCACAGAATTTAAAATTGGAATGGACATTTTGTATGCCAGAATTTACTCTCAAAGGAGAATTCTGATGATACAACTAGTTCATCCACATAATTAAAATTGAAGGGAATATTTTGTATGTCAGAATTTAATCCCAAATGAGAATTATGATGATACAACTATTTCATCCACATATTTTAAAATTGGAGGGAATACTTTGTTTGTTAGAGTTTGCTCCCAAATGAGAATTCTAGTGATCTAGTTCATCCACAAAATTTAAAATCGGAGGGAACATTTGTGTGTTGGGGTTCAATCCCAAAGGAGGGGTCTTAATGACACTATTAGTTCATCCATAATTGTTTAAATTCTCTATAATGGTTTACATTCTTAATTTAAAACTAGATGAAACATTTTGTGTGTTGGGGTTCACTCCCAAATGAGAGATCTCAATGAGACTATTAGTTCATCCATAATGGTTTAAAACGATTGTTTGTGAGTGTCAAACTCAAAACATTAATGTGATTAAAATGTTTTTCTTGCAGTAAGTATATACATATCTTTAAAAAGTTTCCTATACAGAATGACTCTAGTTTAAAGAAACATTAACATGCCAAATTTGCTACGTTTGGGTAGCAAGAATATCTCAGGTATTCTCAGAATACTCCACCACTATTCATTACTTTTCACTACTATTCAATATTTTATTATTAATTTTTCATTACTATTCACAATTTCTCAACACTTCTCACTACCCAAACCTAAATATTATTGAGACCCTAGTTTATCCATTTTTAGTCTAACATAAATTATTATTGAGAATAGTAATAAAGGTCAGAAAAATACAATGTTTAAGAAGATGAGATTAATTAATACATATCAAACTTTGAATTTTAGGAATGAAAATGGTAATATCTTCTTATTTTTGTACAAAATGGTTTATTTCAGATGTATTATTCTTTCATCAAAGTAATAAAATATGAAAAAGTTGGTAGCATGATTGTTAAATTGATTCAAATTTATTTTGCTAATTTGTATGGAAAAGAAACTGTATCTTTTGGTAAATGAAGGAAATGATGGTCATGAAAATGAAATAATTGTGTCAATTTAATTTTGAAATAAATAAGGACACATGAAGGTTTAGGTGTCCTAAACATAAGACTTTATTCAAAAGGAATGGTAAACTTTTTTCTATTTAAGTTTTGAATCAGATCTTATATATATTTATACATTATTTTAGATTAAACTCGAATGCAAATGTTCATCTTTATTTTATATGTCTAAATTTCAAATCAAACTGATCTATAAATGTTTATACTTATTTTTTGTGGTTGAGCTCGAGTACAAATGTTCATATTTTAACTTGTTTCAAAATGTCACTTATGTTGGCTCCAGTTTTCCTTCCAATAAAATTTTTATTCATTATGCTTTCATAATAATTTTGTTAAAATTTTTCTATACTTATCGGCATGTATTGGAACCATAGGAAATATGATTTATGAAAATTTTTTACAATTTGTGGTAAAGAAGTTTGAAGCAGTATTAAAGAAAAACTTTATTTTGGAGCATAAAAGTTTGGAGAATATCTCTATAGAAAAGTTGTAAAGATTAGTAAATAAAAAAGTCTGAATTTAGATTTTGTAATCTCAAGATGTGTTAATTTGTATAAAATGAAAGCAAATCAAACATATCAAGAAAAGATGCCACAAAAAATATAGAGTTTCTTGAGATAATACATATAGACACATATAGACCTTTTTTCCTATAATGTTTGATAGATAGAAGTATATCATTACCTTCATTAATAATTTTCATATTATGGAATTATCTATGGGGTATATGAGAAGTCTCAAACCTTTTGCAATTCTTGAGGTAATTCTCATGGGAAGGAAATGGAGCTAGGTAGAAATGTGAAAATCATCAAATTAAATTACAAATCAAGTCATGACACTGGCCTATTTCCTCAACTTCTTGTGAAAATGTAGTAAAACTCTTAAAAATAATGGTGTATAACTTATATTGTGTCTTAGTAAGGTAGTCTTAAAGACTTATTTTTTGAGTAGTGAACTGATTTAAGGCATATACATGTATGATAGTCAAACTAAAGTAAGATTTTATCATCCAAATAAAATAAAGTTGAGTTCTATAATAGTTATTGGGTACATTATTACTCAGGGATATTCATATAATATATGTTGCATTGTTTCTAATCATGATCTTAATATTGAGGAAATTCAAATGTCAAATTCATAAGGTTGGTAAGATCAGTGGGAGCATAGAAATTAGAGATGTGATTGTCGAAAAAGTGCATGCTTGTATCTTAGAAAAGGCTTACAGTTGCTTTTTCTTATCATCTCAATGATAACATGGAATAATAAGTAAATGATCATCCACCTTATAAGAGAAACACTGTTGAAGAATTGAGGTAACCTCATGCGATCTTTTTTATTTGCTATTTGCTTGATTAAGTGGTGTATTTTTAAAATTTAGAATTTGACAAATAAAGATTTATTTTTGTTTTCACAAGTTGTAGAAAGAACTGATTCTATAAAAGATTGATGTGTTAAAGAGAAATTGAAATCCATGAATCAATGTAAAATCTTTAATTTCGTCAAAGTGCCTGAAAAGTGTAAAAAGTCGAATGTAAATAGGTCTTGGAGATAGAATCCTGTTTTTAAAGACAATGTTGAACGATATAGAGTTAGACTTGTAATCATGGATTTCACACATAAATGAGTATTGATTAGAAAGAGAGATTTCTAATAAACCTGAAATGACTCATTCAAGATCACTATGATATTAGTTCATTATGATTTAAAGTTACATCAAATGAATGTGAAAACAATTGTAGAATGAAAGTTTGAAATTTATAATAAACGAATAAAAGGACTACTTAGAAAAGATAAAAGATTTTTTGAAAAATAATATCTAAAATTTGATAATATCAATACTATGTTAAGATTTAAGAAAAATATTTATTATTAATGTATATACCCGAAGGTCAGTGGAAGTATATTTGTATTTATGGTCATGATGTATATGACATTTTGGCAAGTATAAATCATGGTTTGTAGTATAACATTAAAGTTATATCTCTAAATAACTTTAAAAGTAAGTGAAATAAAAAACTAACAATAAAAAATACAAGCATGAAAAAATATGAAATTATGCAAAAATGGAAATTTAAGAGAATTCTAACATTTACCATTATTATATAGCACCAACACCTTCCCAAATTTCACAAAGAACACCACATACTCAAAATCACATTTTCTTTTAGAAATTCACCATTTAGTTAAGTTATGCACCATGGTCTCCCCTATGGACCATCCGTACACTCTGGCTTCTTCGTCAAAACCATTGGTAACGACCGTATGTGTGACTTTGTTACTAGCAATGCCCAGCTCTGCGCCCGACGCGTACTTGATTAGGCGCCATCTAGTCTCTGCCAGCAAAGAAGCAACAGAGTTGTTCGGAGACAACCCAAGGGACGTCACTAAGTTTTACGCGCTACCTTGTGACCAGAGGAGATCCATCGACATAATGCCTCATCTAGGCTTGGGCTTGTGACACACACACCCACAAAATTATTCTAAACACCAAAACCACCAATTTTATCGGATTTCACCATAAACACAATCAGAGAATTTCAATATAAACACAATCAAAGTACAATTACTAAAATTTTAATGACATGTAACAAATATAATGCAGATATACAACAGATAATTAGTGATTTACATGACACAATATCAACTATTGATTAAAAAAAAAAACAAAGTTTCACAGCAAGCCAATACTTATCATTACAACAACTGTAATTTAATACCAATGCTTCACAAGGCCTTTGGCCATAGATTCACAAAGTTATCCAATTACAATTTGTTACCAACGCTTCACACTCATGGTCTCAGCTCTACATTTTCCAACCAAACTACACAACACATATTCACAAATCTTCCAACAACGAATATTTTAAAATTTAGTTCGAGGACCACTTACAGCATGGAGGTAGAATGTCTAGATGCTCGAGGTGTCCCAAGCTCTACTGCTGGCTGTGATCGCTCCTGTCAGCGGGTGCCGTGGTGGTCCTAAGGGTGGCGGTGTGGGTGTCTTGTAATACCCCATACCCGGGTGGGTTGGAGAATTACTATATGTCACTTATAAACATGTCTCCCAACACATCTAAAAATCTCCAAAGACTTCATAAGCAAAATCAATCTCATATTTTCTAAATAAACACATTACAAACTCCACATAGTCTTTACTGCAATAATAATAAATCAAGGGGTCCACCATCTTCCGGTAGTGATAACATACCAAACTAATAAAACCATAGGTCCTACTAAACCAAAACATAATTAAATCTTAACGTAATAAACTGATACACCTTAAGTCTCAATAAATCTAAATATAAAAAAGAACTTCAAACTCTTCTTCTAACAATAGTACCCTTAGGTACTCGACCTTCTATCCATATCTAATCAAGCTCTAATTTCTATTCATGACCCCCAGCTGGGTCAGCAATATCATCTAAAAATAATAATGAAGATAAGGGGTGAGTTATCAACAACTCAGTAAGCAGAAAACCTATACTAGTGTGTAAACATGAGCAATTTTTAGAAAGTTTGGTATGCAGAAGCAAAACATTTTATTTTCATATGCATATCTCAATACGTATTATCAGAAAAATTAGAGCGACATTTCAATCTTTTCATATTCATAAACCATTTTCATATTCAGGAACACTTTGGCATAACATAATTGAACATCTTCATCTTATCACATATCATATCGTATCATATCATATACCATGTTTAACTCCCGTGGTAGGGTTGTGCTATCCCCGGTGGCCAAACCAGGCAGTATCATATTGTGAAACTTTCCCTTTTTCAATCTCGGAACCCCGAGTGTGCACACAGGAAATAACACATAAAAGACCACTTTGTTTCCAAAGTGGGTGCACTCATATCATATCATGTTGGTACCAACCATATCACGTAAACCAGTATCATCATATCATAACCATATTCAGAATTAGAATCAAAACAGATAAGTATGCCAAAGGTTTTTCATATCCATATCATATCAAACCACGTGCTGAACACATTCATATCATTTTTATTTGATCAAAAATAGATCCAAATCATTTTCATATCATATATACAAAAATTCACAGATATCATATTCACTCTTTTGCACATTTCAAAAACATGTCAAATATTGTAACACCCCGCATTTTAGTGTATTTTTATTGAAGGATTTATTATTATTTATTCAAAAATTTATTCTCTTATTTTATAATTATCGGATATTTTAAATGGGTTATTTTATGATCTTTAAATTGTGAGAATTAAATTGTTATGTTTTCTTAATATTTATTTATTGTTGTACATTTAAATTGTTCTTCTTTTAAATTAATTGATTGTGGGATTTAATTATTTTATTTTTATTGTATCATTACGTTTAAATTATTTTATTTGATTTGCTGTTTTAAAATCGTTGCCGTTTGATCATTTTTGTGACCCAAGATGTGAGGACTGGACCTCATTTCTTTCCCTCCATTTTTCTTTTTCCCTTTTCTTTTCTTTTTCTTTTCTTTTTCTCTTTCTTTTCTCTCCTCTCCCTCTCTCTTCCCGCGCGGACGTCCCCCTCCCTCTCTCTCCCGTGCATTCGTCGCCTCTCCCAGCCCAGCCGTCGTCGCGCGACACCGCCCGGCCCACCAGCTCCCCCACCGGCTGGCGACCTCACCCCCCAAATCCCAGCCCCTACCTCGCCGCCGGTAGCCCGCACGCACCCCACGAAGCCGCGGCATTCTTTTCGCCGTTGCGCCGCCGTCGCGCCACCACCGGCCACCATCTCTTCACCACTTCATCCCCGACCACCCAGCTACCCAATAGACCCAACCCCAGCTTCGATCCGTCACTGGTGAAGCCCCACCAAGCCCATTTCCAATTTGGGTATTTTTGGCCTAAAACCACCCTTTGCGCCGTCATCCACGGCAAACCACCACCACCATTGGCTTCACCGACCTCCCTAGGCCCTACCCTATCAATCTCGGGTCTTCGTTTGCACCCGTTGAAAAGTTGGTATTTGTGACCCACGGCCACAGTGTATTTTACACTGTGGTGTTGCTCAGACGTCGCCTTTTTCAACTTCGTGATCCTTCGGAAATTGTTATATTGCACTGTAAGTATTTCTCCAAAGAACTTTCATAATTTAAATGTATTTTTACACTAACATATTACACTATATTTGTTTGACATGCCGGACTGAGTCCGAGGAGTTCGGGGGTCGGATGGAATTGTGATTGGAGTTGTTTAGTTGTTTGATTGAATTGGTTATTGGTTGTTGATTGTTATGGATCAGTGTTGGTGCATGTACATATCAATATTTTATGCATGATCATGTTTGTAAAGAAAACTGAGTTTTTGTGTATTGCATTCATGTGTATGTGTGATTTGGAAAAGTTATGATTTCATGTGTGAGGAATTGGATTTGTTTGGATTGACTGGTTTGAGAAAAAGGGAAAGAGACTGTAGGGATGGTGGTAAGCAGGGACGGTGGTAGAGTCCCGCCTGTGATTCCCGCCTACAGTGCTCTGTTATGTATCTATTGTGTGGAAATGAACTGTAGGGATGGTGGTAAGCAGGGACGGTGGTAGAGTCCCGCCTGTGATTCCCGCCTACAGTGCACGCGGTAGGGATGGTGGTTGTGTCCCGCCTGTGATTCCCGCCTACGATGCACGCGGTAGGGATGGTGGTAAGCAGGGATGGTGGTAGAGTCCCGCCTACAGTGTCCGATAAATGGTTGAGTTTTGTGTAAATCATTTTCTGGGAAAGTATTTTACGGATAATTTGGGCCGAATGAAATTTTGGCGTGTGTTGAAATTAATCGTTTTCGGGGAAAATGATGTTTTGAGAGGAATGTATGTTTCTTTTTATGCATGCATGTTGGTCGCATTTAATCCATTTTTATTACGTGGTTATTTGGATTATACTTACCTGCGGTACCGTTTTATGGTATCGCAGATTTTGATGCAGATGAGGATGATGAGTCTTATGCTTTGGCTCCGTTGGGAGAGCGATCTGGGATTGCTCTCGTGCATCGATATTTATTATCCTAGTCTTTTATGTATTTACATTTTGTAATATATTTGGGATGACTGTATAACTTTTTAAAGATAAATTATTTTGGGCACCTGTATTTAAATTTCTAGTACTTAGTTGACTTATTATATTATCTGTTGCGATGTTTGTTGTGCACTTTTGTATGTTGCACACACTTGGGCACATTTTGTTGGGATGCGTGACCCGTGTTGTCACCATCCTGGCGTCTCGATCCCCGTGTATTTTATATAAGGGGGGTTGGGGGCGCCACAAATATTGCTCATGTCTACACTATTCATGTCAAAAGCACTTCTTTTCTCTTTCATGCATATCTCATGAGTGAATGTAAAACATCTACTGAGGTTGTTTTTCATCTTTTCTTTTTAAAAATAACATGCACATTTTTACAAATCAACCTCAGTTCATTTCTTTTTATGCAAATCTAGTATAGGAACCCCGCTTACCTGACTCTTGCAGCGTATTATCTATTCCTTGAAAATGACCTCTTTCAGTCTTGTCACCTATTCATAAAATAAAATATATAAACTAAGTGTTAAAAGACAATTGACACAACTTCTATCTAAATAAATAAAACCCATAATCCCAAACCATATTATTCAAAAACAACTCACTAAGACAACCATATAGTAATCTGGACAGCCCGCATTTCAACCCAAAGTACCATATACTAATCTTAATATTGTCCAATACAACCATCACAACCAATGTCAACCCAACTCATCAATAAATCACAATTATTTCAGCAGCTCATAATCCCAAGCAATCACCAACAATTTAACCAAAACGACACTACACATTGCACGTTTCTCTCCGTTCACAACTCCACAACAGAAAAATCCAAACACTTCTAGATGTTAATCGGCACCCAACAAACTCCCTTCTAATTATTTCTAAAACACCAAACCAACAAACCAAAATTTATAAAATACTCAACGAAGTGAAAAACTTACGGTGAAGGCTCAACGTTTATGTGAAACCGAGTAGAACTTCGAACTCACTGCACTACGACAAACACAAGGCGCACCGAATGAAAAACCACCAAAATCACGGACCACTGAAGAAGCTCTCAGCATCCAGTCAAATATTTGTTTTCCACCCAACAATGTAGCACTAGAAATTAGCTAGAACATCACGCAGGTGAGTGAGTGTGAGAACGGGAAAAGAGTTAACAAACTCAGAATATGTGTGCGGCGTTTGTGAAACCAAGGGGATCTTACCTTCGCTCAACAAGGCTCGGCGTCACTCACTGAGATTATCCACTTCATAGACGGGAGAGAGCAAGAGAGAACCAGCGTGAGTGAGTGACTAAGAGGAACACAGTGAAAGAAAGAAAAAGAAAAACCACTAAAACACATTTGCACTAGCTGCAACTCCAAGATGGAAAACTAGATGAAAGGGAAAATAAAAACAAAATGGAGAAATATTAGGGCATTACCTTCTGGACCCAAGATCAGACCCAACGAAAAGGAGGAGATGGAAACGGGAAGGGAAGTGGGTAACGTGAGAGAGAGAGAGAGAGAGAGAGAGAGAGAGAGAGAGAGAGAGAGAGAGAGAGAGAGAGAGAGAGACATGGGGGAAACCAGAAAAAGAGAAATTGAAAAAGAAAGAGAGGGAGAAGGAATCGGGAGGCAGCTGAGGAAGAACGCAAAATTTACCCAAAACGGCGCCATTTCGCACTCCTCCAAGGAAAGGGTTGGGCCCTTGTGCACGATCCGGCCTCACAAACCTTGGGCCTTACATCCTCCCCCTTACAAAAATTTCATACTCAGAATTTGCTACAAGCTATAAAAATTCTCTTCAAACAGGTGAGGATACTTAACTCGCATCCCTTCATCGAATTCCCAAGATGCTTCGCTGATAGCATGATTATTCCACAATACTTTAACCAAAGGGATAGTCCGAGTCCGTAACACTTGCTCTTTCCTGTCCAAAATCCGCACTGGTTCCTCGGTGTAGGTCATATCCTCTTGAATCTAAAGGGGTTCATGATCTATAATGTGGGTGGGATCATGGATGTACTTCCTCAACATAGACACATGAAACACGTTGTGCACTCCCGAGAATGCCGGTGGTAGAGCCACCCTGTACGCCACTGGTTCAATCTGATCAAAAATCTCAAACAGTCCAATATATCTTGGGCTCAACTTACCCTTCTTTCCGAATCTCATAACTCCTTTCATTGGTGCAATCCTCAAAAATATCTTATCTCCAACCTCAAACTCTAACTGGTGGCGGCGTTTATATTGATAACTCTTGTCGGCTTTGAGCTGCTTTCATTCTAGTCCGAATGGTATCTATCTTCTCTGTGGTCTGCTGAATAATCTCTAGCTCTATAAGTTTCCTTTCACCTACTTCATCCCAATACAATAGAGATCTACATCTTCTGCCATACAAGACCTCATAGGATGCCATCTCGATGCTAGCCTGGAAACTATTGTTATAAGCGAACTCAACCAATGGTAAATGTCGCATCCAAGTTCCCATAAAATCCATCACACACGCCCTCAACATATCTTCTAAAATCTGAATAGTCATTTCTGACTGTCCATCTGTCTGAGGGTGAAAAGCAGTACTGAAACTTAACTTAGTACCCATTGCCTCTTGTAAGGTTCGCCAGAACTTAGAAGTAAAACGGGGGTTTCTATCCGACACAATGGATACCGGTACTCCATGCAACCTCACTATCTCCCGCACATATAGCTCAGCTAGTTTCTCCAGTTTATAAGAAACTTTAATGGGCACAAAACGAGCGGTCTTCGTTAAGCGATCCACGATCACCCATATAGCATCTTGTCCGCTTAAAGTCCTTGGTAGACCTGTCACAAAGTCCATGGAGATGTGCTCCCACTTCCACTCTGGAATTTGGAGTGGCTGTAATAATCCTGCAGGTCTCTAATGCTCCGCCTTCACCTGATGGCAAGTTAGACATTGTTCCACAAATTTAGCAATTTCGCTTTTCATACCATTCCACCAAAAAGACTCTCTCAAGTCCCGATACAACTTGGTACTCCCTGGGTGAACTGTGTACAAAGAACGGTGTGCTTCTTCAAAAATTACCCTTTTTAGCTCATCATCAGCAGGTATGCATACTTCACCTCTAAACCTCAAAATTCCATCCTTAGAAATGCTAAGATCAGGTTTGTCCCCGTTCCCAACTTCTGCCACTAGCTTCACTAACCCTGAGTCCACTTCTAAGCAACTTTGATTATAACTATAAAGGCAGGTTGAACTATTAAACTGGCCATGAAAGTATTTGTATCACTAGCAATGACTTCAATACCGGCTCTTTCTAAGTCCATTAACAACCTATGCTGAGTGGTAAGGGCTGCAACTATCGGTCCCATTGACTTCCTACTTAGGGCGTCGGCTACAACATTAGATTTGACTGGGTGATAATTAATGGTGCAATCATAATCCTTGATTAACTCAAGCCATCTCCTTTGCCTCATATTTAATTCCTTTTGGGTAAAGAAATATTTCAAACTCTTGTGATCCATATAAATTTCGCACTTTTCCCCGTACAGATAGTGTCTCCAAATCTTAAGTGTAAAAATGACTGCCGCGAGTTCCAGATCATGTGTGGGATAATTCTGCTCATACACTTTCAGTCGGCATGAGGCATAAGCTATAACCTTTCCATGTTGCATCGGTACGCACCCCAATCCAAGCATGGATGCATCGCTATAGACTACAAATCCACCTCTAGCTGTGGGGACTGTTAACACCGGAGCTGTCACCAATCTCTATTTCAACTCCTGGAAGCCTTTTTCACACTTTGCTGTCCATTCAAATTTATTATTTTTCTTGGTAAGTGCAGTGAGAGGGACTGCTATCCTAGAAAACCCATCAATGAATCGACGGTAATAACCCGCCAATCCCAAGAAGCTTCTAACCTCATGAACATTCTTTGGCGCCAAACAATTAACCACTGCTTCCACTTTTCCTGGGTCCACTGAAATGCCCTAGAAACGTGATTGAATCAAGCCAAAATTTACACTTCTTCAACTTAGCAAACAACTGTTTATCTCTGAGTGTCCCAAGTACCAACTTCAAATGTTCTTCATGCTCGGTCTTGCTTTTGGAGTATATCAGTATGTCATCAATAAAGACAACCACAAACTTATCCAAAAACTCATGGAATACCCTGTTCATCAAATCCATGAATACTGCTGGGGCGTTAGTCAGGCCAAAAGGCATGACCAAAAACTCATAATGGCCATATCGAGTCCTGAACGCCGTCTTAGCCACATCTTCTGCCCTGATCTTCAATTGATGGTAACCCGATCGAAGATCAATCTTTGAAAATACCTGCGCACCCTGAAGCTGATCAAACAAATCTTCTATACGGGGTAACGGGTACTTATTCTTTATGGTCACCCGATTAAGTTCCTTGTAATCGATACATATTCTTATCGATCCATCCTTCTTCTTCACAAAGAGAACTGGAGCTCCCCAAGGTGATACGCTGGGCCTAATGAAACCCTTATCCAACAAATCTTGCAATTGTTCCTTGAGTTCCACTAATTTAGACAGCGCCATTCGGTAATGTGCTTTCGAAAGGGGTGTCGTGCCTGGGACTAGTTCAATAGCAAACTCTACCTCTCGCTCGGGTGGAAGTCCAGATAAATCTTCTGGGAAAACCTCTGGATATTCACTCACAACAGGTATCTGTTCCAACTTCAACTCTTCCTTTGGTGCTTCTACCACACAGGCTAAGAATCCCTGACAACCATCACGCAACAATTTTCCAACCTGAATGGCAGAAATGATGGGTGGAATCAACCTCACTTTCGACCCTGTGAACCGAAATTCACTTTATTTTGGGGGTCTGAAAACCACTTCTTTTTTAAAACAATCAATACTGGCATGATAGGAAGCTAGCCAATCCATACCCAAAATCACATCAAACCCAATCATGTGGAGCACTATTAAATCTGCTGGCATCAGTCTTCCATCTATAGATAGGGGCATCCCAGTAGAATCTCACTACAGACTACAGAATTTCCTGTTGGGGTCGCGACCACTAACTTGTGCTTCAACCTTTTAGTTTCTAAAGTGCAAAATCTAGAGTAAGCCGTGGAAACAAAAGAATGTGTCGCTCCCGAGTCAAATAACACAAAAGCGTTATTAGAAAAGAAAGAAAGAGTACCTGTGACCACAAACAGTCTTATACATGAACCAAAATATTCAAAGCCTTAACCAAAACCAACCAATAGAAGTAATAATAAAATAAAATCTTTAAAGCAAAACAAAGGAGTCATACCGGTGATCACGTCCTCCCTACCCTCAGCCTCTCCAGGTGTCAGAGCAAAAACTCGTGCAGGCGCAGTAGTACGCTGGAAGTTGCCTCGCGCTGTCCCTTCTACTCTGGGTGGTGGTGGCCTGTTGCTGTTTAATTGCAATGGGCAGTCCCTGAGATAGTGACCAAGTTTTCCACAACGGAAGCATAGTCCCGCCTCCATCCTGCATACTCCGGCATGTACTCGGTTGCAAGTTCTAGACTGATATGCTTGTTGGGTGCCCAGAACCAGCCTCTTACCCGTGCTACTACCTTCATTCCTCTTTTTCCATGATCCCTGGTCCATGCCAGAATGATACCCAGTAGGAGTAGCCCTTTTTCTTTATTCATGCAATGCAGCGCTTCTTTGGAGGGTTCTTTCAAAAACTGTGGCCCTATTCACAATTTCTGAGAAGTTTCGAATCTGAAAACCCACCACACGCTCATAAAGTTTCTCATTCAGTCCTTGCTCAAATTTGCGCGCCTTATTTTCCTCATCGGGAATCAAATAAGTAGCAAAACGGGATAACTCAGTAAACCTAGCTGCATACTGATGTACCGTCATTGTTCCCTGCACCAAGGTGGCAAATTCCATAGCCCTGTCCTCACGGAACGAGCTAAGGAAGAAGCGCTCAAGAAAGATCTGTTTGAAATGCAGCCAACTGACTATCTATGTCCCCTCTACTTCTCTGATAGTTCTTTCAAAGATCCACCACCTCTTCGCTTCCCCGGTAAGCTTGAATGTGGCGTACGCCACCTTTTGCTCATCTGTACAGGTTAGGACCCTCAAAATCTCCTCAATGTCCTGAATCCAATCCTCCGCCAGAGTTGGATCACCTCTCCCATCAAATAAAGGGGGGGTGCATTCGATTGAATTGCTCTACGGTACAGCCCCCTCCATTATAGTTACGCTGGCGACCCAAGGGATTCTGCACGAGGTCACCAATTAATTGATGTGCAGCTGCTCGTAGTACTTCGGAAGTACTCGGGTTTGCTTCCCTTTCATTCTCGTTTGCATTCAGGTCCGACATGCTTCGTTCACGACGATGGGGTGGCATCCTGACAAAATAACTTGGATCTTTAATAATCGTTTCAAAAATAGAGTTTATATGAACATAAAAATTAGTGGGATTCGTAAAACAAAACATATATATTATTCTTCAAAAATATAAGAATACCTATAAAAGAGAGATGAGACGTACGCACAACGGTAGTAATAGTCAATCTCCCAAAATCTAATACCTTACCCCATCTGACTATTTAAGAAGACTCCGTAATTAATCTAAACCTTAAACAACATGAACTTAGCTCATAAACCTATGCAATCCTACACATCAAAATCATTACTAAAGTCTACGAATTCTAAGACTTCCAATACCTACAATATTCTACCCTATAGTTTGCTATGCTATCACATCAAATATGAAAATGATTTCTTAAAGGCTATCTATACTTTCAAATCTCACATACTATAGTCTGCAGAACCTCAAATCTGGCTCTGATACCAAATGTAACACCCCATACCTGGGTGGATTGGAGAATTACAACATGTCACTTATAAACATGTCTCTCATCACATCTAAAAATCTCCAAAGACTTCATAAGCAAAATCAATCTCATATTTTCTAAATAAACACATTACAAACTCCACATAGTTTTTACTACAATAATAATAAATCAAGGGGTCCACCATCTTCCAGAAGTGATAACATACCAAACTGATAAAACTATAGGTCCTACTAAACCAAAACATAATTAAATCTTAACGTAATAAACTTATACATCTTAAGTCTCAATAAATCTAAATATCAAAAAGAACTTCAAACTCTTCTTCTAACAATGGTATCCTTAGGTACTCGACCTTCTATCCATATCTAATCAAACTCCAATTTCTATTCCTGACCCCCAGCTGGGTCATCAATATCATCTGAAAAAAATAATGAAGATAAGGGGTGAGTTATCAACAACTCAGTAAGCAGAAAACTTATACAAGTGTATAAACATGAGCCCTTTTTAGAAAGTTTGGTATGCAGAAGCAAAACATTTTATTTTCATATGCATATCTCAATACGTATTATCAGAAAAATCAGAGCGACATTTCAATCTTTTCATATTCATAAACCATTTTCTTATTCAAGAACACTTTGGCATAACATAACTGAACATCTTCATCTTATTATACCATATAGTATCATATCATATACTATGTTTAACTCCCGTGGTAGGGTTCTGTTATCCCCGGTGGCCAAACCAGATAGTATCATATTGTGAAACTTCCCCTTTTTCAATCTCGGAGCCCCGAGTGTGCACACAGGAAAGAACACATAAAAGACCACTTTGTTTCCAAAGTGGGTGCACTCATATCATATCATGTTGGTACCAACCATATCACGTGAACCAGTATCATCATATCATAACCATATTCAGAATTATAATCAAAACAGATAAGTATGCCAAAGGTTTTTCATATCCATATCATATCAAACCACGTGCTGAACACATTCATATCATTTCTATTTGATCAAAAATAGATCCAAATCATTTTCATATCATATATACAAAAATTCACAGATATCATATTCACTCTTTTGCACATTTCAGAAACATGTCAAATATTTCTCATGTCTACACTATTCATGTCAAAAGCACTTCTTTTCTCTTTCATGCATATCTCATGAGTGAATGCAAAACATCTACTGAGGTTATTTTTCATCTTTTCTTTTTAAAAACAACATGCACATTTTTACAAATCAACCTCAGTTTATTTCTTTTTATGCAAATCTAGCATAGAAACACCGCTTACCTGACTCTTGCAGCGTATTATCTATGCCTTGAAAATGACCTCTATCAGTCTCGTCACCTATTCATAAAATAAAATATATAAACTAAGTGTTAAAAGACAATTGACACAACTTCTATCTAAATAAATAAAACCCATAATCCCAAACCATATTATAGCAAAAACAACTCACTACGACAACCATATAGTAATCTGGACAGCCCGCATTTCAACCCAAAGTACCATATACTAATCTTAATATTGTCCAATACAACCATCACAACCAATGTCAACCCAACTCATCAATAAATCACACTAATTTCAGCAGCTCATAATCCTAAGCAATCGCCAACAATTCAACCAAAACGACACTACACATTGCACGTTTCTCTCCGTTCACAATTCCACAACAGAAAAATCCAAACACTTCTAGATGTTAATCGGCACCCAACAAACTCCCTTCTAATTATTTCTAAAACACCAAACCAACAAACCAAAATTTATAAAATACTCAACGAAGTGAAAAACTTACGGTGAAGGCTCAACGTTTATGTAAAACCGAGTAGAACTTCGAACTCACTGCACTATGACAAACACAAGGCGCACCGAATGAAAAACCACCAAAATCACGGACCACTGAAGAAGCTCTCGGCAACCAGTCAAATATTTGTTTTCCACCCAACAACGTAGCACTAGAAATTAGCTAGAACATCACGCAGGTGAGTGTGAGAACGGGAAAAGAGAGAACAAACTCAGAATATGTGTATGGCGTTTGTGAAACCAAGAGGATCTTACCTTCGCTCATCAAGGCTCGGCGTCACTCACTGAGATTATCCATTTCACAGATAGGAGAGAGCAAGAGAGAACCGAGCGTGAGTGAGTGACTAAGATGAACACAGTGAAAGAAAGAAAAAGAAAAACCACTAAAACACATTTGCACTACCTGCAACTCCAAGCAAAATGCAGAGAAAAATAGAGTAAGAGAGCGGGCGTCGGATTAGAGAGAAAAACCGGATGAAAGGGAAAATAAAAACAAAATGGAGAAATATTAGGGCATTACCTTCCGGACCCAAGATCAGACCCAATGAAAAGGAGGAGATGGAAACGGGAAGGGAAGTGGGTAACGTGAGAGAGGGAGACACGGGGGAAACCAGAAAAAGAGAAACCGAAAGAGAAAGAGAGGCAGAAGGAATCGGGAGGCAGCTGAGAAAGAAGGCAAAACTTACCCAAAACGGCGTCGTTACGCACTCCTCCAAGGAAAGGGCTGGGCCCTTGCGCACGATCCGGCCTCACAAACCTTGGGCCTTACATGTCTAGAGCTGAGAGAGATGGAGAGACTGTGTGGGTGTGTGTTAAAGACAAAGACACAAAGGCACAAGAGGGATGGAGATGGCAAAGACAGAGGGACAGAGAGTGATAGAGACACTGACAGATGGCACAAGAGGGATGGAGGGTGGCGGAGACAGAGGGACAGGGAGTGGCAGAGATAGAGGTTGAGAGAGGGAGGAGCCCGCCTTGGTTGACATTGGATGGTGCGGGCACAGCGGTCTATTGGCAGCTGCTAGGGCTTTTCAACCCACAAGCTTCAAGCTTTGGGACCGAAAGAGAGAGTGTGATACAAAGGGCAATGGTGGTTGTTCGTGGTGCAGTCATGATTGAGGGAAATGTGAGAGAAATCAGGAGAAGGGAAGGGAGAAATTGAGAGGGTGGGGGTGGGAGCTTCTTCACGGCGGAGAGGTTGTCGGTGGCGGGGGGTTGCAACGGTGCATGACATCACGATGTGAGGCTACACGATCGATGGTGATGCTGGAAGAGCACGGTGCCTACAGTCGAGAGAGGAGAGATACGGAGATTGGGGAAAGAGGCGTTCGGCGCAGGTTTTGGGGGGAGGGGGGTTTCGCAGTGGTGTCGGGATCTAGAGGACGACAACGTGCGGAGACGAAGCCAGTGATTGAGGGCGACAGCACAATCACTCCCTTTGTTGGGAACCGAGACACAGTGGGAGAGATGAGAGGCATTGAGATGAAAGAAGACAAGGGAAGGGGAAGAGAGAGAGAGAATAGGGGCGGCGGGTGGTGGTCAGACGGTAGCAGAGGAGGCGGGGTTGTTTCGACGCGTGGCTTCTAGGTGGTGGCAGCCTGGGGATGGAGTGTGGGAGAATAAGGAAGGAGGAGATCTAGAGAGAGAGAGAGAGAGAGAGAAGAAGAAAAAGTTAGGATTTTAACCTTAAGTGCTCAAAACGACATTGTATAGGGTATGGGGTTGGGCATTTTGTTCTTGTTTGGTCTGGGCTTATGCACAAGCCAAGGCTTCAACACACACCGGCCAATAAAACATCAACAAAAGGGATTGAGCTTCATATATTTTTGTAATTATATGATGGGCCGCCAAGGTATGTAGTACTTATGAATGCATCTTCAAAACTCCAATAGGTTACCATCCTCTTTTTCTTTTTCTTTTTAAATCTTCAAAACTTTGATACAATTCATGATGGTGGCTACTTCACCCTTACTTGGTGGCTCAACTTAATTCGTGATTTGTAGCCATGCATGAAGTTTAGTGGGGATATATACTTGCGATGATGTAATTGTATTTATGCCTCAATGCAGTCTAGAATACATTGATGTAGTTTAGTGGGCTCTATGGTTCGCGTTTGTTGGTAGATGGTCAGTCATGCATCGATTTCTCCAGCCTCACTTGATGGTGTCATGACAGCCGGCCGGTTGTGTCTTGGTACCGCTTTCGTACTAGGTGGCTAGTGAGTTCGTGCATCTCATTATGTGCTTGAATGCAGCTTGGTGGCCAACTTTTGGGGCTGGATAGCCTGGATTTTCTATTTGATACGGTGGCTAACTCGATGGTGATGAGGTGGCCGGCTGGTTGTAATTAATCAAGCTCTATGTGCTTGGAGGAGTACACGCTTCCCATGACTAGAACTAACAAGAAGCTAGAGATATTGTACATATAGAGGTAATTGAAGGTTAGGATTAAGGCCATCATGTAGAATTTTCCCTTAATACAAAAGATTTGAAACTTTGTGTTATTTTTTAAGATTATTCTTGTGCAGCTTGTTGGTGTTTGCAGGCCGACACCGGCCATGTTGTTAATATTGCTGCTAGCTAGAGATTATCAGTGTGATATTAATTTAGTATCATGTGTCCGCGGGACCGTTTGTGATGTGTGTTGACCTAGAGGATGTTATCGGGATTGCATTTGTGTTTATAATTTTTGGAAAAATGCTCCCATTTATCCTCCTCGAGAATAAAAGATTCTTCACTTATGATTTTATCACGATAATCTTTTTTTATTTTTCTTTTTGATGATCTATACTTTCAGATCGCATTCACAACTATTGGTATATGCATAAATGAGAAAGGAAAAAGAGGAAAAGAAAAAAGGCCAGGAAATCATCATGCATGGTGGCAAATTTACATGATCATGAGCACGTATAATCTAGACCCAAAGGGCTATATATATATTATATATAACTATTCAAGTCAATACTGAATGATAAGTTACAAACCAATATCTAGGTATCATGTATATATACATACATACATATATATATATATATATATCTCTTTATATATATAAAGAGAATGAAACATAATTTTCTTGTTTTAACGGTTTTTATTCTTTTCCCGTTAAAGTTAACGCTATTCAAGATATGTATTAATGATTTATAGAGCTCATAAATTCTCGCCGCCTTTGCTTTAAATCATAGCGATCCGCTCAAGATCTTTTCTCTTTTTTTTTATCTTTTGCACAAATCTCAATGTCCCTCTCCCCGTCTTTGAGGCTCTGATACAGTTGTCTCTCAAATTTTCCTCTTTTCATAATTTTTTTTATTTAAACATTTTTTTAATAATGTAGATATTTGTAGACACAGTATGAGTATAAGTAGATATAGCATGTTAAAGTTTTATTTTAAAAAACTTTCACCCTTTTTTAATTTTTTTTGAAATTTTAGTTTTGAAATTTGCATTATTAATTTAAGCTTTCATTAAATTTTAAATTTAAGCATCTTTTTTTTGGATTAAAATTTTTAGATATTTGAGAACCTCTTTATGATTAATAAAGTATTTTTTAATGATGTACTAAATTTATTTTATTGTTTAAAATATTTAAAAAAGTTAAAAAAATCTATGTAAAAAATAACTTTAAAAAATACATAAAAAAGCATGTACTAAAACCAATGGGAGCCTAAGCGGTGGCTCTAACATTATCTTATATAATGGTAAAAAGTAGGGGATAGAGGTAATTGATATAACAAGTAATAATAGATAATGATATTGATCTAGGATGTTGCTACTTCCATATAAGATTTTTATCAAAATCATTTATTGAACACTACAAATTTATTTATTTATTTATTTTATCTTTATTTTTACTATTTTTTTTCAATTTAAATATTTTTTAAAAATAAAAAAATCACATATTTATTTAATCATTAAGAAAAAAAAATGATAAAAAATTTGGTAAAAAATTTTGGTAGACATATTATGTGGTTATAGTGTTTTCTATTGATCTACGCCCAGCACGGTGTAGACCAGCTGGCCGCCAAGGTCTGAATCATCCACATGTCCTCTTCATGAGCTTGCCTGCAATTCAATAAGATATCTACACATTCGCCAATGACAATTACCCGCCTAAAAATTAATTATGATTTAACGTGGAAAACAAAATTTTAGATAGAGGTAAAGATAAATGTGATTGACTTAGTCCAAATATTTTATTACATATTATGTGTTGGCGATAATAAAGGGACTGTATATAAATATAATAAAAACTTCGTTTGTATATATTGCAAAAGCCAAGGGGTCTGCAAACTACAGTAAGTATCTTATAATTTTAATTTATAATTATCTAATTTAATTTAGAATTTAACACTATTCAAATTGAAAATAATATATTCAATGCATTTAAAGTATTAGGACATATGTTGAACTGGATGATAATACTAAAAAGATAGCTACTACTATATTTGGTGAAGTAGCAGAAAAGACATTGGGTTGTTCAGCAATTGAGTTGATGGAACATGCTAGAGAAGTATCTTTTAAAATCTTTATTCAAAAATTGAGTTTGGTGATAATGAGTTAATTAAAAAATAAATTGGGTTCTTATTAATTATGTAGAGCTTTTTAAAATTTATTTTGTAGGAACATCGACCATATATTAAAAGCGATGTAGAGAAATTATCAAAAAGAATTCAAAAGATTTAAGTTTACGTAGATCCAGAGAAACTGAAGGAGAAAAACATATGAATGTCCTCTCTATTGAGGTAATGCAATATGAGAAAAATGTTAGATTGTCATCCTATAATCAAAATGATCTCAAACAACTTTCACAAAACTATGGGCGATGTTTATTTATAGGACCATGTTATAACTTCTGTTAATGCTCTTATTTTATAATATATTACAGCGTGTAAATATTTATAAATTACATAAACATTACATCGTTATTTAATTAACTAAAAATATTACGTTTTTTTTAATAAAAAATTAATTTTTAATAAAAAAATTAAATATAAGCTAAGTAAACGTGTATGGCACGTTACTTTCTAATAGTGTGTATATATATATATATATATATATATATACCCCTATTTCAAGAGGAAAAATCAACTTAATTAATTAGTATAAAATTAACTACAGGCTAGGAAGCCTAAGGGATAAGATCAGGAGGAGCAGAAAATTAAAGTAGAGACATTAATATGAGAACTAGCTAGATAGATGTCGACTAGAGTTTGTTTTGGAAATGACAAACCAGAGAAAATGCAACTTCTAATATTCGAATAACCTACCATCATTGGATAAATCTTTCTGGGCCAATCATTATTATCTTGAACATATATATATATATAGAGAGGGAAACAATATGACCCACCAGCTTCATCATTATAATTCTCTGTGGTTTGTCAGAATGTATGTCTTCTTCTTATCAGCACATCTTGCAGAATACAGGACCCTGAAAATTGGACATTATTGGGGCCTGGCATCTCTTTGAGTCAAAATTACTAGTTGTTATTCACTTTGGTTCAGCTATTAATTTGAATATCTATATGTATGGTTTCATTCCATTACAAATACAAAAGAAAAAGTTATATGAGATGAAAGTGAGATTCAAACCGACAAAAAAGATTACATTTTTATGAAGCTATTTAATTAATGCATGCGGTGTTTGCAGGGATTCAAACCGACAAAGCATTTCTCTTTTACAATTACGTCCCTTCAGACGTTGTTGAAAAAGCATTAACATTGCAGTCCATTAATGAAAAACTACTGTTCTCTTGCAAATCGTCCTTGCATGCCTACATATCCAAGGATCTTTCACTGCGCGCGGTAACCTATAGCTAGCTAGTTTTTATAGGAAATACGTTGGATTCAATAGGATCCAGCTTCTGCGTATTTAGTACTTTGAGGTGAAAAAGTCTTTGAGCAGATCTCTCTCTCTCTCTCTCTCTCTCTCCCGATAAAAGTTGCTTATTTTGGATGAGCTAGATAGTGACAACAACAAAAATGAAGGACTATATAATAGGAGGTTTATTATTGTGTCCATCATTACTTGCTATGGCCCAAAATGACCTCATTCAGATCACCTTCCCCCACTACCAAAAAGGGCATTCTCTTGACATATTTCCCATTTTTATGATGGTGTCATCACCATTCCAGTACAGTTCCATGGAATCAAAGAGAAACAAAGTGCGACCAAATGTAATCTACAGAAGCGAAACTCTCTCTCTCTCTCTCTCTCTCTCTCTCACTTTATGTTCCTCGTTCAAGTAAATTCCATGATCTTCTTTCAATGAAATTCCGTAAGTGAGCACTGTAACAACCTTTGAAACTAAAGGGCTCGATTTAGATGAAATTAAAGAGGAGAAACAAAAGATTTTGAAGCATTAACACAGCTCAGTACTAATTTGTTCAACTTCCCCCTCTCTTTTCCGGGGCAAATTTTATATATAATCAAAGCACTTGATGAATGTCTGCCTTAGTCTGTGGCGTCGACAAGTTTGAGTTCACTTCATTAACACCCATATTCTCAAACTCCTCTGCTTGGTAAGTTGAATGAACACCATACAGCACATAGAACAAAGTTATGAATCCCGACCAAATTGCAAACCTTTTAAATGCGAGCATATTCAGTGTGGTCATGAGGAAGACGTTAAGGAAGACTGATATTGCCGCCGGCCATGGCATAAATGGCACCCACCATTCCGAGTGATCCTGGCGTTGATCACAAGCTGGTACCATGAAGTAGTGGAAGATGGCAGTGATGATGATCATGGATCCCCCAAATAAGGGAAGGTTCCACCATTGTTGCTTGAGCTTCCATGATATGGAGACGCCAAGAGCACAAGATGAGAGAAGGAAGAGGAACAAGAAGGTATGTGAAGCTGGGTTCTTGCCAATTATGACACATCTTCGGTATATGAGAGCGTTGGCCACAAGGTAGAACACCAAGAGTGTGCCCAGGCTGACCATTCCAATGACTATCTGGAGTTCCGTGAATAGTGCAATTGTAGCCGTGCAGATTCCTACATGATCATGATCAGGAATGGATGAGACGATCATTTTAATGATGGGATTTTATTTCATGTACATTCATATATTTAAAATGTCAAAAACAAGTTTTTAAATCGCACTGAAGAAATTAAGCAATATTATATATATGGTTTTCACTTTTCACCACTTGGAATGGTAAGGAACATACTATATCATAAAACTTAAGCGTCCACCCAATCCAAAGTCTCAAACCCAACCCAGAAAATTAATTAAGGAGCAGTACTGACTGATCAACAAATTAATAACGAAAACATTTAGGGGAAGTATCATAAACAGATTGTTCTTGCGATATCTTGTTAATTACAAGGTAGATACAATTTGGATTGGTCCATTTTGGGTTTTCTTCATGCATTTGGAGATCTAGATTATATTTATATTTATATATATATATATATATTTATATATATAATTTATAGGTTTATAAAGAAGCATATCATCATTAATATATATTCGTGCAAAATTTTACCTACCCAGGATGAGAGTGGCATTCAATGGGGTGCCTGTTGAAGGATGAACCTTGGCCAACCATGACGGCACCAGACGGGCTCTTCCAATTACACAAAGGTACCTAGCTTGACCTAACATGGCAACCAGGAGAGAAGCAACAATTCCCAAGCTTGCGCCTGCCCCAACAACATTGCTCCCCCATTTCCACCCAATATTTTGGAAAGCGGCAGAAAATGAAGCTTTATCTGGTATCTAAATTAAAACAATTGATGAAGATTTACCATAAATTAATTAGAATGTGAACTAAGAGTACTTAAGCAATTAAACACATGCAGGAAGATGTTTTTGGTATATCAAAATTTAGATTATTTACCTGATCATATGGAATCATCATACACAAAGACAAGGCCATGAGGCAATATAGTGCAGAAACAATGAGAACTGAGCCAACAATTCCCACAGGGAGGCTCTTTGAAGGGTTTTGGATCTCTTCTGCCATCGTTGAAACTGAGTCATATCCAATATAGCTGAAGTAAACAATGGCTGCTCCATCAAGAATACCTCTAACACCCTTCGGAGCTAGTCCTCCGGGGCTTACCAAGTTATTGGCACTCCCCTTGAAGAAGCCAGCAATTATTATAAATCCAAAGAAAACTATATGAAAGGCTGTCATAATACTGTTCAAGAGAGAGCTTTCCTTTGTACTGCAATATCAAAACAGACCTCCATCACTATTGAGATCCACTGAAACAATAAAAACCATTAATTTCCTGATTGTCCACTAAAATTAGGGAAAAAACTATTGAATCAATGGGAAATTAATATATATATTTAATATGTCGTCGAGAAATAACCCAATATCAAAAAATAACCAAGCCATATGCCCACTAACCCACGTCAATGAAAAATATAGCAAACAACGAATACTTTGTGCACCAAGATCAAGAAAAGCTTAGTAATTTTATATATATGGTAAGAAATCAAACCTATGGCATAGACAGAGAGTGAGAAGGAGAATAAGAGCGACAGCCGAGAAATCCAACTTATCGTAACCTTCTACTAGGCCGTCCACTTTCACTCTCCATGAGTTTGGATCATTAGCTCCGACAACACAGGCTACATAGTCGGTAAAACTTCTTGCTACCGCAGCGTTGGATAATACATAATCCATTAGTATGGTTGCTCCAGCAAAGTAACCCACAAACTCTCCTACATATATATATAGTTTCAAAATAAAGTACTGAAAGAAGAGCTAATGAAGAAGAAAATGGAGTATGCCAAAAAGAGGAAAGACCCAGTACAGTGAAATGGAAAAGGAAAGGGTTGTGACAAAAAAACTATGCATACCAAAGGTCACTCTAAGATAGCTGAAGGCACCTCCGGCAACAGGAATTTGAACCGAGAATTCGGTATAACATAAGGAGGAAAGTAGGGCTGATATTCCAGCAATGATATATGATATGAAGATGGAAGGGCCAGAGTGTTGGTTGGCTGCAGAACCAGTTGTGACAAAGACTCCAGCACCAAGCATTCCACCAACACCAAGGGCTACCAAATCATACCACTTGAGCTTCCTCTTCATGTCTGCCCCAGACCTTTGCCTCACTTGGTTGAGCTCTTGGTCTGGGGTCCATGTGGCCAACATTCTGTTTCTGAGCCTGTGAGGTGTTTGGGAGAGGGAATAGAGATAACTAGAGAAACAAATATTGTTGGGTGCAGTTTGTATGGTGGCCATGTTTGTGAAAGAATGGAGTGTTTTGGCTTCCATGAGATGGGGTGAAGTGAAGGTTTTAAATATGCATTTGGGAGAGGATGTAATGCTTGATTCTTTTCCTCAAGGTTGATGAGAGAACGCAAGTGGGTGTCCCTAGCTTTATTGAGAGTACCTAGTTGTCCTTGTGTGTGTTGAGAATGACAATAACACCCTCCTTTTTTCTCTCTCTCTCTCTCTCTCTCTTCTCACAAACAGCCTCCTTTTTCTCTCTCTCTCCCTCACAAACAGCCTTTGAGAACCCCAAGACCCTAAAGTTCTTCTGTTATAGAAGCATGCACAAAAAAGATAGGAAAAGGCCCAGCCATTTTGTAGTGAGGTTTGTAAGAGGAACCACTGTGCGAAGAAGGGACTTTGACCTATTCTTTTGGAATTTCACATCTAAACTTTGAAAAGAGGTGACAAGCATCCAACACTTTGTTAAAGCAACAAAAGATTTCTTCAAATTAATCTCGAGAATAATTGAACGTGATTCCTCCACAGGAGCACATCGATCACAGTTCCAGCTAGCCATTATATTGGTAATGCACTGCTCCCTCCCAAAAGTTTTAGAGCAAAACACGTGTAGGGTTGCAACAAAGATGGATCGATATTTTGTTACATAGTTTTACCAAATCTGATTCTAGATGATTTTGGACCAATCCAAGAAATGATAGTCAAGTTAATGGAACCATATCTTTAAAGCAGAATTTAAAAGTCCCGCTTTTAAGAAGCCAAACGAGTGGTTTTTGGGTACTCACCATAAGTTATATTAATGTACGGAAAAAGGGCGAAAATAATAAGAAACTGATCAGGAACTAATTTGAACATTTGTTTATCAGTTTATTAGTGAAAGCTTGTCTGACATCTCATTTTATACAACATATATATTCCCTCAAATCTATATATACTTACTAATTAAGCTCCTGATGAAATTAATGCAGCATTTGATCAATATCATGTAGTACTGAGTAAAGCTAATTAATGTCTAGCAGTTCGCATAAGTAGGGGTGATACTCGCATGGTGCGGGGCGGGGGTACGCACCCCGCCCCGTACCATGCGGGGGGTTAGGATTTTTCCCCCGCCCCTGCCCCTTGGAGGCGGGGGCGGGGAAAAAATCCCATCCTCCCCGCCCTGCCCCCCGCCTAGGTCATCATATTGTGTTTAAAAAATAAATTTGGTCTATAAATATTTTTTTAGACCCAAATTATAATATAACTTAAATAATAAATTAAAATTTATAAATATAAAAAAAACTTAAACTCATTAGAGTTAGATTTTGGATTGATTTTGGCCTTCTAGGCCAACTTTTATATAGGAGGCCAAGGCAATACAATAGTCATCATTAAGTAATGCGAGACTTACTACTAACTACTAAATCTCACATTGCTTAAGAATGACTATTTTATTGCATTGGCCTCCTATATAAAGGTTGGCCTAGGAGGCCAAGGCAATCCAATGACTTGAATATAATTTTAAGTTTTTAATAAATTGTATATATCTATATACAATATATTTATTTATATATATATATATAAATAAAAAATATATATGTGGAGCGGAAGCAGGGTGCGGGACGGGCCCCGCTAGGGTCATCCCGCCCCTGCCCTCGCTAGGCCCTCTCCATGCGGGGGGGCGGGGCCGCTGCCCACCCCTACGCATAAGAGCAATGCTAGCTATTATTTATATATCATTCTTTATGTTTATCATCTCGTGACATGACATTAAATGCATGGTTGGAAAAGTTTTTATAATATTTCACTTTAATCATTTAGGTGTCATTTAAATAGTGAGTAGAGATGAGATGAGATGAAAGATTAAAATTGAATAAAATATTATTAAAATATTATTTTTTAATATTATTATTGTTTTTAAATTTTAAAAAGTTGAATTGTTTATTATATTTTGTATGAAAATTTAAAAATTTTATAATGATAAAATACTTTTACTAGTCAAACGGAACCTTAATGTCACAGATAATGAGAGAATAATAAATAACATTTCTTCTCGACGTATACAGCATTGCAGCTTCTTTAACTTGCAGCATACTTCTGAAAGACATGATCAACAAAGCTCCTAGCTAGGAGGGCATGTCCACTTAGTTTCAAATCAAGACGACGGACTAATGATAAGAATTAAGATTTATCTTTGCGTACTACTCGATTTGCATGCGGCCACCAATTGACCGAAAAAGCAACAGAATGTATCAGTTAATGATTTCAGCAAGTCCTTTATATAATTTCTTACATACATATATGTACACACAAATATATAGTAAATGCAGAATATTTATATACTCTTTTTCGGCGACAATTAATTGCAAGAAATGAATAATGGCAACAATAATTCAAAGTCATTGAAAAAATATTGAGTCATTTGTGGTGATTTCTCAACCTTTTACGATGATATGTATCACCGTAATTGACTTTTTCAACAAGTTAATGGTAAAGGGAAATGTCATTTCTGTCGATTTTTGAAACAGTTGCGACGGACAAAAATAGCCGAAAATAGTAATTTTTTGAGACGATTTTTGTCTCTCGCTGAAATTAATCAGAAAATGTACTTTAATTTCGTCGAACATGCAGCAAATTAGAAATCACCGAAAATAATCAAATGTAACGATTATTAAAAATATTTGCGACGATTTTGAGTGTTGAAAAAAACCTAATTTTTTATAGTGATATTTATTTACATACAAGGGTACTACTACTGCATCTAATGCTGTGCCAGAGTCCAAGCATCATTATTTTTCGTTTTGTTTTGTTCTGTATCTATGACAATTGAACTTGACACGCATGGAACGCGTTATATATACTGGGTGTACGTATCCCAACATTAACTGTACATGGTCATGCGAGCGTGCAGATGTAGACAAGCAGCAAAAACAGTAAAAAATATGCAGTTTTTTATCTTTAGTATAGAAGGTTCATAAATTTGCTACTTTTTCTAAATTTATATGATTGTTATTCTATCTAGAATCCAATTAGTTGACTGATGCAATTGGTTTTTATTTTTATATATATTTTAAGCATATCTCGAATATATATTATTCACCTACGTCTCGAAATTTGTAGAGATTTTTGGCTTGATATACTTGAATCTTTTACTCCTTTTTAGTCCATCATGAAACTCATCTCACTGTATATTAAGTATCTAGCTATATATATCTTGGTGGTTTCTATCCTTTTCATCAGATAGGTATAACTTCTGGTTTCAACCTATCCCCCGGCCATTAATTAATTCACAGTTGATCTATTTCAAGCTTTTCAACAAAAGCATAATGCTTCTCATCTTTAAGTGGTAGAATTTATGTCTCCACGTCCAATGTAAGACTTGAAAATGCTTTACAAGCTATACCCAGATCAGCTTTATGATCATGTAACTTTCGGTAAAAGGAAGAAAATGGATCGGAATCAGTTATAGCAGTTAACGGTTAGATAAAGCAGAAATTCATGTATTGAAACGCAGGTACTCGTGTGAATTGAATGTACTCACTTTTTTTATCTCTCTAATTCATAGTTTCTTTTGGCTTATTTCATGCATGCCAAGCCAAAAGGCAGTACTGTTTCTTTGGTGTGAATTAAACCCAATTTGTTAGCTGCCATAAGGAAATTGAAAGGATACAAAGATAATAGCCTTACTTGATGCATTAACATGTTTGATATTGTATAGACCTTTGATTTAAAAGCTGTATTGTCTCGAGAATATTTGGTGGAGATTGAGTGGTCCAACTTCCTTCACATCTCCACGCGCTGCAATGAAAAACTCAGAAAGTTTTGATTCCATTGGGCCATTTTCTGTCAATATCTACTAGGATTCGGATATATGCATTGTGGAGAAAAGTTATCCTCTCGCGCCACTTGGGGAAGTGTCGAGATAGATTATATATAGCTAGGCTAGGTAAGAAATATTAGTGGTTATGGAGATGCTATTAATCATGCTTTCAAAGAGAAATCATGAGATAGCCAGGGTCATAATCAAGCAGGTATTGGTTTGCATAAGATCATGAGTAGGGGATAATGATTTATGAAGCCATGATTATTAAATTGCCACAGAACATGGTTGGGTTTCTGTTCATGATTCATGCGAAGTTAATTTGTAGCACTAGCTTTCATGCATGTTCTACCTTATGTGTACATTACTAGGCCAGACTAGTACTACTAGTACTGATCTTTAGCAACTACCTGCAGGAAGAATAACTTCTTGTGACCACTTAAATAAGTTCCTCTGAAGCAAGGTCAGACATGCCTCACTAGAAAAAACGAGGCATTTACCTATCGAGGGAATCAATAAAATAAGAAGAGAAAGCTGTAGATATTCTGAAGAACATGCACCATACACCTGAAACTTTAAACCTCTAAAGTAAAAGATCGATCTAATTTGCATGAGTTACTTGCGAATTCTCAGTTTATGATGATCACTTTAATCAGGCAGCCAAAACATGCATGAAGAGGCTAATAATGAAGATTAATAACGTTTGATACTGGCAAAAGGGGGAAATAGATTTGTCTAATCTTTTCCCTGAAAACGAATATATAATGAGTACTACTGCAGGCTGACTTCAAAGACAATACTTTCTGCAACTTGCTTTGAATTTTCCTTTTTGGCTATATATAAATACACATTTCAATCTTCCAAGCTAGAAGTACTACTCCAAGACGTTGCATGATCATTTCTCTCTAAAATAAAGAGTTTTGCGTCACTCGTAGTGAGGGACAAGCTAGCAAGGATGATATGGAATGGGGCACATTTGGTTCCACAGATAGGATTATTAAAACAAAGACATAGAAGTTAGCATATTCATATGATCATCATAACCATATTAATATATAATAAAATGAATTGAGATCTTGAGGGTTATTTTTCACGCATTAAGTTTGATTGGGTACTGCATGCTATGCTAAATTGCATTCAAGGGGAATGGTTGGTCTCAGTTGAAGACCTTTGCTTTTGATATTCTGAAGTGGGTCATCCAAATTTCCTCTGACCTCATTCCTCACCTCTCAGTAAGTGCTAGTACGGTATAATATGCCTTCTTATGCCGAAGGAACCTTCATAAGGTATAGTGTCATTTGTGAAAAGGTATTTGTTTTATATAAAAAGTGGAGAGAGAGAGAGAGAGAGAGAGAGAGAGTAGTATAAGCGACTCATCACCTAGAACAGAATGCCCCTTTTGGGATTAAGAATCAACAGGGACTTTGGCTAATCTTAATCACATAGTCCTGGCCTGTTGGACTTTTCCTAGAGGGAGTGGCTCGTCTATATATGCAATTCGGTTGGTTTTGTTGCTATACATGATACAATAATATTACATTACAAATTCTAATATTCTTAATTATTAATTATGCGATTAAGGGTGCATGTCATCTAATTGAATGTCATTAATTAGCGTAAAATGTACTATAATTTTTATTCAATGCTGTACATGAATATTAATTTGTTAGTACTGTTTCTTTACAAGACTTAAATACAAATAGTATGATATTTGATAAGTGCTATAACCACAAAGATTAATTTGGAAAAGTGTACTTATAGTTACAAAGAGATCCTACAAAAGTAAACCAACATGAAATTGACATCATGATTCATATATATGATATGTCAGATCTATTTTATAATAAAAATAGATTTACAATCTAATATACCACATCAAGGCACGTCAGTTTATGGGTTACTTTTGTGAGATCTCTTTGTGGCTAAAACATTTCTCATGATTTGGTAATAGATTGAGAACATATCATATATATAGACATATGTTAGCTTCCAAAGTTGGGTAGTGCATGAACTAAATAAAAGTGAATTACATAAATGACTAAGAAACTCTCTATTGTAACTGATCTTTTTGGTATGAGACGGATGTTAGTATAGTGCTTTCTATTTCAAGATTACGATTGTAGCCCTTGAAATCATTATAAAGGAAAAAAAATTATCCCTCTAAAGTAATGTGAGATATATCGATCTTATCTCATTTACGGCCTCCTTGGCGGCACGGTACTTATGTTTAAGATCTCACACTTTTGGTTTGAAGTGGCACTGAGACTATTTGTTAGAATTCAAGGAAATTACAAAAGAACAGTACTTAGGGCTAGGTTTGGATGGATTCAGAAATGAGATGATATGGTTTTAAAATGAAATATAAAAGTTGAAAAAAATATTGTTAGAATATTATTTTTTAATATTATTATTATTTTGAAATTTGAAAAAAGTTGAATTGGGATTTGAAAATGTTGAATTATTTATTATATTTTGTGTGGAAATTTAAAAAAATTGTAACGATGAGATGAGATGAGATGAAACACTTTCTGAATCCAAACAAAGCCTTGAGGTTAGAATTTGAGTCTCTAATCATTATTTAAGGACACAAACTTTTCTCTATGAAGAAATGTACTGGATTAATCCTACTCACCACCTTCCTATATATGCTCAATTGATCAGGTTATTACACAAATGAGATCAGAGCCAATTGGATGCATCATTGTATATGACTCAAAGAGGCTTCAACATTATTATTTAAAACTAAATATATCATAAGGATATCAAGGATTTGAGTGATTAGGAAAAGTACTGTATGTCATCATGATCATGTGGTGCTGAGGGCAAAGCTCTCCATAGACTAGCTAGGCACAAATATATTTCTAGATATATAAGAGAATAAGTACATGATCGTATAATACACGTACATCATATAGCTACCCATGCATGAACCTTTAATTTCTTCTTCCGTCTGATCAATGCGCGGCCACTCTCTGAAATCATTAGAGTAAAATGATCATGAACTAGTAGGCGCGCGTAAATTAAGCTTTCCATAGGTAGTCATAAAGATGTTTCTAGCTAGGGCCATAAGGAATTTTAGCCAACCCCATCAATCATGATGGCTTCCGGCAGCCCTGTGACATTATTGTGGCTATTAAGAAACCCCTGACATTGACTGCTGTTTTAATACTACACACACATTAATTATATATATATATATATATATATGCATATCATGAATGAAATGGGAGCTCTTCTGCTTGAAAATGATATACGTTCACTACCTATTTATTATTTATAAGCAAAAGCCAAATTTTAAGGTAGGAATTATTAAAGTTGAAACAAAAAGTTCTCACAACTAAGTTTCAAAGCAATTTTTTTCCTTAAGTAATAATCACTATATATAGTGTGATTCCAATGAGTATGAAACTCATGGGCTTGATTAATTAGTCTTTTGTGATATATATTGATATATATATATATATATATATATATATATGTGTGTGTGTGTGTTACAGGGATAATTTAATAATGAATGTATAGTTTCTTCTTGTTTTTGTGGTCCAAACTCTATAACATCGTTTGATTAGAATATGAAGCTGAAGTGGCTACTGATATTTCCTCAATTACTAACCTATTTTCTCCAATAATTAGGTGAATTAATTACAGCATAGATACATACATATATATATATATATATGTATATATATATATAGTTTCTTCTTTTAGGGAAAACATTAAAGCTAGCTCTTAAAAAATAAAAAATAAAAAGCAAGCTCTTTTTGTTCCAGATCGGCCAATAATTCAGAGTTTCATTTGTTAAATTAACCCTAATTAATCTTGACGCAATGCCAGCATTTTGGTTCCCATGCATGCATGTAGAAATTAATTATAATAACTGACATAACATGCTACAATATTATTAATTACTTTAAGATAATATCAAAATACCAGAAGTACGTACGTAAGTGCACAAACCACAATAAAGAAAAAAAAATGAAAATCTGAAATAAAAATGATATCCTCTCACGCAAGAAACCATTAACAATATATGATCAATCCAAAAAGGTAACATCATTGGAATCAAATTTCAGGGCAAATAGGAGAAGCCCAGAAACAAAAAGTATACTAGCTAGCTAGAAGACAACGTACCAGAAGAACTTGTCCGTCAATATATAAGATATATTAGGTCTTTGTCCCAGCTTGCTAATTAATTTGCTTTTTGTAATATATATGCATGCAGACAATTAGAGAGATCATAAAATTATTTTAAGATCAACCTAATAATATTATTCATTGATTATTAATCTTATAATAAGAATATGGTCTATCATTGCTGAGAAGAAACATGCTTGCACTGATCCAGCTAGCTAGTATATATATATATATATATATATATATATATATATATAGGATCAGTGCATGTATGTACTTTTATTATCTAATTAAGGAGCTGGATGGTGATAATATACTAGCTAGTATATATTGCCATGATCCTTGGGCAGCAAAATCTAATAATATCTATATATCGCAAGTATTGGATCACAAGTGGAAAGTGATGATCTCTCAACTTTGATCCTTGATCTTTTGCTGCATGAAAAAAGAAAATCTATATAATTATTAATGGGTGTGGCTGTGTGTGTGTTTCATGATTTGTATCGTCCATTAATAATAATCACTACAAGAAAATTGCATGCTTATTTGTGACCATTTATTTCCGGCAAAAATGACTATTTCCTGTTAAAATGTGTCTGTTTTCGTTGTAAATAATCATTATCATTACAAATAATCCGTCACAAATGCTTTTTTTTTTTTGTAGTGAATGCAGGTTAATTGATCTTCTTCACAAGATGTGTCAAATTAAAGTACTTCCAGGATTTGATATATAATATGAGTAATGCTACATACAGTCGTGGAATGCGTAAACGCTGTGCAGTCGCTTTGAAAAAGAGTGGGATCCACTATTAAAAAATTAATTTCTTTTCATGTGGGTCTCATATTTATTCACTTTTTTCAAAACGACTGCACGGTATTTGCACACTCACGACTGCAAATATCATTTCTCTATAATATTTTACTCATAAGTACTGGACATCACTTTTGGAAAAATCTATGTAAGAATATTGAATTTAAAAAGAAAAATGTTATAACAATATTTAAGCTCATGTACGTACGTACATTGTTGGTAGAAAAGCTAATTACAAGTAGTACTGCATATACTCGATCTTAAGCAAATTAATACTTATAAATTAACTTATATATATCAGATTCATGACAGAAAGTTGTCCATAGCAATAATATTACCAATATTATTGATTTCTGATCATCGATCATGTACTAATTGGAGATCAGCTAGCCCTTTTTCCATTGTACTTAATTGGCAATTTAATTAATTCATCTAGTTATATACTTAACCAAGATTTTTTTTACTTTCTGCATTTTCCCTTTCCAGGAATGAAGTGGAGACTCAAACTCTCCAGTACTTTTATATATGAGAAATTCTATTTGCAGTTCTGAATGAGAGATTGCGTATGCAGTCTCATTGATGAATGAGGATAAAATGATAAAAAACATCATTTTAAGAATGATATTATTGTAATTTTAAATTTTTTTTTAAACATAACTGTATGGACTTGCATGAGCAGTCTCCATTTGAGGATTCTATGTAAACTAACTCTTTATATATATATTGGAGGGACATATCATGGGAATATTAGTGCTTTCGTTTCACATAAAAGCTGTTTTGATAGTTATTGAAGTGATCATGATCATTTAGGGAGTGCCGATTGCTGATTGCTCACACCTTCAGGCCAGGCATGGGGTTTTAAAATCACAGCTGCCACCATTAAAGTTGCCCTAGATTAAGAGTGGTGATTATGAAAGCTTATCGATATGTATAGGGTAGGGGGAGATCTAACTAGGAAGGAATTCTTAAACAGCCACCTTTTCGATGATGGAAAACGTTAATTAAATTAAATCACGGTTTCCAGGAATCTCTTGGGTGAAACGTCGTACTTGGCCATCATATAAAGACACATGACCTACCATATTAATATATAATTTTCATAAGAAAAATCCCACAACTAGGACAAAATTTAAAGAGATTTTTCCAAAAAGTTAACCATATTGATGTATATATATAAGGACTATATATATATATATATATATATATATATATATATGATTCACTGATGTTGTAGTACTTGTATATTAATTCAGATCACAATGCTAAATTGAATTTTTTTTACCCCCAAAAAAAAAAATTGTATATGATAAATTAATATGTCAAAGAATGAATATATAAAGGCACTGATGATAAGTGTGATGTCAATATCCACACATCGCTTCAAACCAATTAATTCTAGTGTAATACGGGGAGAGGGATCCAGATCAGCTTGGAAGTAATTTGTTTCTGGAGGGCTCACATTAATCAAGAGACATGATTATAGCTTGTATATATATATATATATATATATATACTGACATCATGATCTAAAATAGTCAACCCAAAACTTTAACTAAACAGCTTAATTACAAGACCTTTTCCAATAATGTCAATGAGGCGCCTCTCATGAAGATCATGGTTTCATAATATGCGTTTGGTATCTTTTCACACGTACTACTAGATCTAGATATTCATTGAGAGCTGGCATTTTCGACTCAAGTCTCATTAAGAAAAATTATATTTGCAAATCGGCATGGAATTAGGACACAGCTGACATGGTACGATTTGATTTACAATAAAAATTTAGGAGTCGTTTGGATTGAGAAACACTCTTAACCTATCTCATCTTATCTCATTTTATCATTGCGTACAATTTTTTCAAATTCTCACACAAAATATAATAAACAATTTAACTTTTTCAAATCTCAAAATAATAATAATATTAAAAAATAATATTCTAATAATATTTTATTCAACTTTCATCTAAAGCCATCTGATCATCTCATCTCACTATCCAAACAGCTCCTTAAACTTGCAAATAGATGAGATCTCCTCCCTTGAATCCATCTCTCTCTTGTGTAGACACGGTTAAATTTTAAACTCATGTTGGTCGATCGATGATAAAAAATGTAAAAAAAAAAAAAAAAAAAAAAAAAAAACTTTACTATAGTTGTGCTAAGTGACCCATTAGCTAGGTTCCTAATTAAATTTAAGCTCTTTTTTTTTTTTTTTTTTAATCTCTCAACATCTTTCACAAAGTGGATTATCCGAGTACCACAGTACTGTAATACATGAGTGTAGGATAATAACCAATATTATCTTTCTCACGAATATAAAAATTTGATTGGCTATAATTTTCTGACATTATAAGAGTGGTACCATTTTAGTCAGAGTGTTAATCAAAAGGAAGTCATTGGAGGGGAATTTGGAAAGCCTTTGGAGGGGGTGGATCGAGGCGAATTTGTGACATCTTATTGCCACTAATGATAACTTTAGAGAAAGTAGATTTATATTTATATATATAGAAAAAGAAAAGATAAATAATTTTTTGCACAAAAGCAGGCTAATGTTTATCCTAATATTCCGATTTGGGAAAGGCTGTGATGGAGAACATCCCCCACCAAAGTGTTTTGAGGGGAAAATGGAGGAAAGGAGTGGTGAGGGAATGCATGGGTCGGTGGTGGTGGTGGTGGTGGTGGTGGTGTGGTGGTTTCTCTCATCACATTTTATTTGTGGGGGCCAATATTGATTTATTCTTAGGTGCTCCATCATGTGACACGTGGAAATATATATGCGGATCATCATAATGTTTCTACTCTATAATCTAAGTGTTACGGTCACAAAATAATTACATAAAAATAATCCTACAAACTGACGTACTTTCATGTGATTCGTCAAATCTACTTTACAATAAAAGTAACTTTACAATCTGACAAACCACATTAAATCACATCAGTTTATAAGATTATTTTTATGTAATCACTTTGTAGTTAGAGTATTTTTCATAATCTATTCCTCCCAGCCCCCATTAAATTTCATGTTAGGTTGCTAGGATGGATGTTGGGCATGGAAAGGTTTACACTTACACTTGATATGATATATAGTACAGTTGATTGATTCAAAGTTTGCGTGAAAGTGAGTCCAAACTTCTGCTATTCTTCGCAAAAAGGATACATGAGAATCAAATCTTATTTGGTTTTTATATCATAATTTTGTGAAAATCAACTGTACCACATGATTTACCACTACAACAAGTGGGGTTTTTACAATGAGAAAAATCGTAATCTAGTTTACTTTTTGTAGATATAAATTTCGTTAGAAATACTCATTATTTGCTGTGAAATTATCATCGTTGCAAACATTTTCATTGGAAAATATAGTACGTTATAACTAATATTAACACTTGAGAAATGTTTGATATATAAAAGAAATTATAAAAAACTAACTCTATATTGATTTTTCTCTATAATAAACTGATCACATATTATATTTAGTTTGATGAAGCTTTTTTTCTAATTTCTTCAGTTTATCTTGGCTCTTTTTTTTTTCTTTTCTTTTTTTTAAAGAAGAGGACGGTATCCCAATTTTATTGATTGCCCTCACTTATGACGGAGGAAAACCGAATGTATTCACTTGTGGCTCTTAGAGTATCTGTGATGGGAATAGAAATCGAATTAATTTTTGTTGTTACCTTTGTGACATTCAGAATCCTGTTACCATGTATGTGTTCAATTCCAGACAAGGGACACGCAATGGTGAACCAAGATGGCTCATTCATGCACCAAGGCTTTCGATTCTCTATCCTTCATGCAGCAAGGCTCCCAGCATATACTCCAATAGAAACCTTACTGTCGAAATAGCATATGAATTTGTGACTGGAAATAATACAGGGAAACCATTTTTGGGGCAACCGTACCATTGTTTCATGTGTAGACCCTCCAAGTGGTTTAAGAATCATTTAGGTTTTTCATAGCTGAGTTCAACATGAACCAGAACATAAGAAACTAACAGACCAGTGCAAAATCATGTATACTATATCACAAGTATATGCAGTTTGACCAGCATTTTTTATAAACTTAGAAGATAAAATAGCATTCCTTTAGCAAATCTGTCCCTTTTACTAAGATATCTATTAGATTGGTGGATTTACCACAAATGATGACTTTTATTTATGTAATTTAGCATGCATGGCATGTGGTAGTTGTAATTCGCACATTTATATCATAGATAAATCAGTTGTCTGGATCATTCAATTGCATCCATGTTTATACTTCACTGGCATAAGATTACAGTGGATTCCTATTTACGTCTTTGTACAGAAGATATCGTGACTGAGTTTTACCAAGCGCAGCATACCTGAAAAGGTTGCAAAAGATGTCATTGCCTAATTCATCTGAACCATATTGGAGAAGGATGCAAGACAGTTCCACACATTACCATTTTCTACATACAGAAAAGGGATCATATTTCTCACTTACCATTGAGGCACAAATGGTGCCATCCAAATGACATCACCAGCTTGAATTGGATACCTATTAATGAAAAATTAACATAGGATGCAATTAGAAAGATTCAAGCCTGTTTGTTTTCACAAACCATCTCATATCATCTAATCATTACAATTTTTCCAAACTCCCAAACAAAATACAAAAAACAATTCAACTTTTTCAAATCCCAAAACAACAATTATATTAAAAAATTATATTCTAACAATATTTTATTCAACTTTCAACTTTCAACTTTCATTTCATCTCATCTGTGTAACCAAGCAATGCCTTAATGAGTAACAGTGGATGGTAGAACTCAAAAGAATAGATAGAATGCAGACATTAACAAATTTCTTGGACTGAATACTTCCTTTTATTCCTTCTCATTCATTAAGTAGCCAAAAATAGATTACACCAAATCAGACATTCGAAATCTAACTTCCTATCCTATAGGGATTCAAATATTGGATAAGATATGTTTCTCATACTTATCTACTCAATCTAAATATTCAACTTACAAATCATATAAATCCTATACAGCTATACAAATATATCTATACCCGAAATACATAGATAAAACATAGGAATTAATTCAAATAAATATAATCCACTAATATCCCCCCTCAAATTGATGATGGTGTATCTACTAGCATCAATTTGCTAACTAGGAATTGATGCCGCTGTCTAGTCATCGCTTTTGTGAATATATCAGCTACTTGAAGATCCGTAGAGATATGAGGAAGAATAATAGACATAGCCTCATAGGCTTGACGAATATAGTGACAATCCACTTCAATATGTTTGGTACACTCGTGAAATACTGGATTGGCAGCAATTTGAATGGCACTAGTGTTGTCACCATGAAGAGGAGTTGGCTTGTCTTGTGAAAAACCAATCTCTTGAAGAATGCCCCGCAACCACATCACCTCAGAGCACGCTGTTGACATAGCTCTATATTCAGCTTCAGTAGAGGATTTAGAAACACACTTTTGTTTCTTGCATTTCTAGGAGATGAGTGAATCTCCAAGAAAGATGCACCACCCAGTTGTAGAACACCTAGAATCTGGGCAACCAGCCCAATCGGCATCACTATAAGCCATAAGTTGTAGAGAAGTTCCAGCAAGAAAAAATAACCCACGATTAGAAGTCCCAATCAAATATTTGATAATACGACAAACAGCCACTAAATGCAAGTGCCTAGGAGTGTCCATAAATTTACTGACAATATGGACAACATATGAGATATCCGGACGTGTGATAGTGAGGTAGATTAGACTCCCAACAAGCTTCCTATATAATGTAGGATCAGAAATTAAATCACCCTCATCCTTCTGATACTTCACATTGACTTCCATAGGAGTATCAACTAAAGTAGTCTCCCCCAATCCAGCCAAATGAACAAGGTCCTGGGTGTATTTATGTTGATTAATAAATAATCCATGTGGCTGATTGTGAACTTCCAACCCCAAGAAATAAGTCAACAGTCCCAAATCTTTCATATGAAAGACCTTATGAAGATGCATTTGAACCCTCTGAATAAATTCAATATCGGATCCAGTAATAATGATATCGTCCACATAGACCAACAGAAAAACAAAACCAGAATCACTCTTATGAAGGAACAAAGAAGCATCATATGCACTCTGAGTGAATTGAAACTCAAGTAAGGTATTGCGGAACTTCTCAAACCAAGCTTTGGGAGCTTGTTTTAGACCATACAATGACCTTTTCAGCTTACAAACATCATTAGCTGAGGAAAGGGGCATACCAGAAGGAAGTTTCATATAAATGTCCTCTTTTAAATCACCATGAAGGAAAATATTCTTCACATTCATCTGATGCAATTATCAAAACTGAGAAGCGGCAATGGCAAGAAGGAGACGAACAGTCGTCATCTTAGCAACAGGAGCAAACGTCTCGTCATAATCAATCCCATATTCTTGTCTATTTCCCAAAGCTACCAAACAAGCTTTATATCTCTCAAGGGACCCATCTGATCTAAGCTTCACAGAATACACCCACTTACTACCAATAGGTGTCACAGAAAAAGGACAAGACACAATATCTCAAGTGTCATTGACCGCTAGTGCATCCATTTCTAATTGCATGGAATTCCTCCAACACTCATGTTCCATAGCCTGCTTATAAGAGGGAATAGCAATAGAAGAAAGTGTAGCAGACATAGAAGAATGAGATGAAAAACCATACCGATCTGGGGGTTTGGAGACTCTAGAAGTATGCCGACGAGGTGGTGGATTATAAGATGTGTCAAGGGATTGATCAGGAGCCACGGGCGGATGCTCAGGAGGGGTAGAAAGAGCGGTCAGATCTACTAGATGAGATGGTTTACGCTTGGTGTAAACATAACCAGGTTTAAACCAAGCGGAAGTTGGTGTAGAAGTTGTATCATCATCTGAAAAATTTGGCAAAACACATAAACTAGGAGGAATAGGGTGAGTACGAAAAAATTGTTGTTTGACAAAGAACACCACATTGCGAGAAACTCGAATGCGTTTAGCCTGAGGATCATAATAAACAAAACTCTTCTGAAAAGAATTATATCCTAAAAAGGCGCATTTGACTGATTGAGTAGAAAGTTTGTGTCTTTCGTGAGATGGAAGATGCACAAAACAAACACAACCAAATGAGTGCAATTGAGAATAGTCTGGGAAGTGCCCAAATAGCAAAGAATAAGGAGAAACATTGTCTAATACTGAAGTAGGTAATCTATTAATTAAATACACAGCAGTAGACAGAGTTTCACACCAAAAAAGAGAGGGCACACCCGAATCAATTAGGAGAGCCCGGACCATATCAAGAAGATGACGATTTTTTCTTTCAGCTACTCCATTTTGTTGTGGAGTATATGGACAAGAACGTTGAGAAATAATTCCTTGATCTTGAAGGAACATTTGAAACTCAGTAGATATATATTCTCCTCCTGAATCGGAGTGAAGAACCTTAAGAGAGGCAGAGAATTGATTAGTGAGGTAAGCCAAGAAACACTTGAATACCGGAAATACTTCATTCTTAGTGCGAAGAAAGTAAATCCACGTGAAACGAGTATAATCATCAATAAACGTCACAAAATATTTATAACGATCATGACATTCTATCGGGGCAATACCCCACACATCACTATGAATAACATCAAAGGCACGAGTGGCATGAGATCCTTTCGAAGGAAAAGGCAAAACTTTACTTTTAGCTAACTTGCATGTATCACAATCAAAATTTAATTGATCAAGAGAATAGAAATCTTTATTGCCTATTAAACCAGAAGATGACAACTTATGAAGTATGTAAGAATTGGGATGGCCCAACCGCCTATGCCAATCCTTCACACTCAAAGTACCAACATTACAAGAAAACAAAGATAAAGACTTTTGACTTGACAGATTTTGAATCTAAACATAAAGAAAACAGCCGACCCTCTTTAGGACCCCTCGCAATCATCTTCCCAATCACCTGATCCTGTACAAGACAACCAAAAGAAGTGAATGACACTCTACAATTGCTGTCAACTAATTGTCCAATAGAAATCAGATTGGTATTTAATGAAGGAGACACCAAAACATTATTTAAGGAAGGAGAAATGTCACCTACGGCAGTGATAGGTAGGGAACAACCATCTACCGTGTGAATTTTAAGTGGACCAGCATACTGTGAGACATTAACAAGAGAGTGAAAGGTACTTTTCATATGGTTGGTGGCACCAGAATCAAAATACCAAGGTTTAGAGGCAGATTTGGTTTTAGATGAAATACCAAAAGCTGAAAGAGCTGAGATGATCATTTGTTGGACCATTTCTGGTGTAATAGAAGTGGAATTTTGAGAAGTGGAAGCTGGAACATGAGAGGAAGTGGCCAAGGTAGAACTGGCAGCTCTAGTAGCCTCAATAGCAGTTGAATAGGCAGTTGCTTGGCGACGTGCAGGACGTATTGGGCAATCCTTGATAATATGTCCTTGCTTCTTGTAATAGTTGCAAGTTTTCTTAGAACAATTTGCAATGAGATGCCCATAACCTTTGCAACTATAGTATTGAGTAGTGGTCAAATCCCTCCCTTTGGTTTTTCCTTGAGCTGCATATGCCACAGGAGCTGGAGTGTTCCATGGCTGTTTGAGTCATCAATCTTTGCTCCTCTCGAAATATCTCTCCCAAACACATATCAAGTGGAGGCACAGGATCTCGGTTCATCAGATTAGCACGAATAAATTCAAATTCAGGCCTTAGTTTCATAAGAAATTGTGCCCACATACTTGCTTCATGAACAGCTTGAATATCGGCCAAACTTGTTGCTGGAATTGAAGTGTATACAATATCTGTATACTCAGCCCACAAGTTACAAAAACCAGAATAAAACTCCTCCACAGAGAGAGCTCCTTGAGAGAAATTCGACATCTCTAGTTCGAGTTGAAATCTCCTAGCTGCATTATTCTGAGTATACAGCCACTTTAGATGATTCCACATATCACAAGCATTCTTGTATGAGCGTAAATTCAAGATAATATGGGGATCAACAGATCCAAAAATCCAAGACATGACTCAGGCATCCTTGCTTTCCCAAGAAGCCCGCTAATCTTTGTCCTCTGGTGCCACACTACTCCCATTAATATGACCCCAAAGTTCCTTTCCTTTCACCAATAGTTGAAATTGAAAAGACCATGCAGCATAATTCTTTCCATTGAATCGAACCAGAAGAGAATCTCTAATTTCAAAAGATATGATAGACAAGAAACCCTAGCCGCAACCCTTGAGACTAGAGAAAAAAACCTTAGATGCAATTCTGGAAACAAAAAAAACCCCAGCTGCAATTCTGGAAACCAGGAAAATTAAAAATAAAATAAATAAAATAAAATAAAAACTAGCCAAAATCTTAAAATCAGAAAAACCTAGAATTCTTGACCTTTCTCTGATACCATAACAAATTTCTTTGACTGAATACTTCCTCCTATTCCTTCTCATTCATTAAGTAGCCAAAAATATATTATACCAAATCAGCCATTCGAAATCTGACTTCCTATCCTATAGGGATTCAAATCTTGGTTAAGATATGTTTCTCATACTTATCTAATCTAAATATTCAACTTACAAATCATATAAATCCTATACAGCTGTACAAATATATCTATACCCGAAATACATAGATAAAACATAGGAATTAATTCAAATAAATATAATCCACTAATAGACATAAGTAATAACTTAATCAAGACGTAAAATATAGCAATAAGCAAACCCAATAACAGTCATAGACTGGCAATACAACATCCCTTAAAAATTTAGAAACTCGTTAAATAGGGTAAAAAAGCAAAAGTGCAGGTGAGACTCAAACAATCTGAGAAGATATTTCTGTGAAGATTCTGTTTGCCATCACCAGCATGGCACTATTAATTTTCTAATGAATCACCCATACATGCACCAACCAAATAAAGTCTCCCATTAAACTATAACATCAAAACAATGAGCATGACACTCCTTGCATACACTGACACCACCCGGTTCAATGCAAGCAGAATTGGCACTACATGATACTCCAAGATAAGGTGTAAAGATAAGGGAGGCATCCTTATGAATCATATGTGGAAAGGTAAAATCTCGTAATCCAACATACAATGCAATTCATCTTGACTATATCAACATCTGTTATACAATATTATCATCAAATAGTTGTTATCTTTTAAGAGTGTTATATATGGCATTTTCAGGAAAAATATACAGATCCTAACACAGTCTCAGTTCTTGGGAAGCTCTTACCAGTTATCACCCAAGCGATAAATGCCCTGTCCCTCTAAAAGCAACAAACCATGCTGATTGTAATGAAACTCCTGTAAAAGCAAACATGCCAATCACATCATTTTCTGAATGCCCAAAACTTTAACAAGAAAGCATCCTAAAGAAGCTGGACACGAACATAACTACCAAAACTATAATTCACTTCAACACTCACCCTTAAAATTTTATTTAAAAAAAAGGATCTGAATATTCGTCTCTTAAGCTTCATTAAATTTTTTTCTTTTACTGCATCACCAAACTTTAGCTTAAAATAATCTTCGCCCTAATGGATTGCACCAAGGGGAAACTAACACTTGCACTCAAGCATTTCCGAAAACTCTCTCCCCCACTCACACACGCGCGCGCACAAAACAAAAAACTTTGACTTGTATAAAATCTCATCTCCCCACTGCTACTTGTCGGCTCACCACCCTGCTCCGCCACCCCACAGAAAAATGCCACCCAGCGGTGTCATGCTGCCCATTACAGAAAGAAATCAAGAATTCATAAGACCTCAATCTTGGTCCACCATTCATATTGTTGTCCTGGGTAACAAACTGATACAGAACAAGATGCACACTCTTAACCTTACAAGCACTCCAAGCAACATATGGTGGATAGCAAATTAAAAAAAAAAAAAGGAACAGATACAAGCACTCAAGCCTCATACATCACTAATGCATAGGTGACACTCTTGTATATGTCTCGCGTACTTGGGCTATGCCTATCAATCTCATCAATAAGATTTTTGTTTACCAATAAAAAAACTATCAAACATGTTAACGTAATTCTGTTGGCATATTCAATGTCAAAATTTTTCCAATCGAATTTTAATTAGGTTGGATAAATTCTAATTTGAATTCAGAACAGAAATTGCAAAAATTAAGAGGTCGCTAGACCTCGCTAGAGCCCTGTGAGACCCTGACACGGTCTAACTAAAAATCCAGCAAGTTTGCCAGACCTCTTATTGAGTAAACTCATGCTTTTTAGTTTGCTAGATGAGCATGAGACTCACAATCGAGCGAACTTGTCAGAATTCAATTTTTTAAACGTTTCTGAATCCTGTTTTAACCCTATTTTCAGTCGTAACTATATATACATCCTTATACGCAATTTTTTTTTTTTTGGCTTTTTGGCTTTTTGGGCATTACTTCCATATATCCTTGAGACCTTTTTGAGAGACAAAACACTTTGAGATTGAGTCGTCGTTTGTTTTCACAGTTCATCTTAACTCATCTCATCTCATCTAATCATTACAACTTTCCCAAATTCCCACATAAAATAAAATAAATAATTCAACTTTTTCAAATCTCAAAACAAAAATAATATTAAAAAAATATATTCTAAAAATATTTTATTCAACTTTTTAAGTTTAATCTCAACTCATCTCATCTCATCTGCGAAAACAAACGAGGTCGAGTGTCTTCAAACCAAATAGTATTCTCTCCTTATAACAGACCACCAATATATAGAAATTCCATTTAAAACGGGCTCCACCAGAAAGAAAGAGAAGAATACCTTCACATTAAGAAATTCTCCAGGTTGAAAATCCATAATCTGCAGGCAAAGGTGTATAAATGTTACGTTTCTGGAAAGTACCAAGCCACATCCAATAAAACCATGATTGGCCTGAGCTTACATGGATATTGAAGTCATATGCGAGCGATGTGGGAAGAAGCTTCCTAAGTTCAAACACCTGATATCAGGTAAGAAAAAGTTACACTCAAAATTTATAACGTTGATCAAACCTATCATCTTAAGTACCAGCCTTTAGAAAGTAAAATAATAACAAAAAGATTCCAGAAATCATGGTTAGTAAATAAATTAGATTAATAAATCAACTCAAACTTTTAGGAAAATTGGTGATTTGTCATGTTATTAGAACCAGAGATCCAGAATTTGAACCTTGACTCCACATTTTATTCCCGTGTCAATTAAAACATTCCATTTGATGGGTCCACTTATTAAGGGGGAGTCTAGCCCACACATGAAGCCGCGTTAAAATATAAATTAAATAATAGAATGCACCTATTTCCATCAACTCAAGCTTTTGGGACAATGGTGATTTAACAATCATCTTATACAATGATCATGTACAATAGAGTTTTTGTTGTAATGTAGAAATGCAAGGAGCAAGAAAAGAGTAGAAGATATGGTTGAGACTTGTTCCTTGTCAATATGCATCAAGGAATTGCTCCAACAAAACCAATAACAGCTTTGCAATAAGTACTTTTTTTAGTCAACAGAAAATACTGGCATACAGAAAAACAGAGACTTCCAATCTTTCTAGAATATTAACTGCTTATAACAAAATGCAAAGCTTACTTCTCCTGGAGTTTCAAGGAGTGGCTGCTTTTCTGTTGAACTGATGATTGGCTCAGCGACATAATTTTCCAGAGATGCATACCTAATAGCAAATATGAAATTTGATAATTAAACACAAATATAGTTTATGGAAATGATGTTTCAACAACAGAGCAACATTAACTGACAAAAAAAGGTTCTTAGTTGTATCTATGCCATGTAAGTGTACTTTAGAGCAAACTCATATGCCCTTAAGATAAAACATCTGGATGAATGACAAAGTATCCAGTCAATTATAAGACATGGATGCATACCTTCGCTCAAAGACCACAAGTGTAGCAGATGCATCACACTCAACTGAATGTTGAAAACTAGGAGGCAGATAAGCATACGAATCCACCTACATCTCAAATAGAAATGAAATTAAAATTTCTTACAGTCTTAAATTAATGATCCTCAATAGTCTCACTGCATGCCTCGTGCAAAAGCAGATATGATAAAATAAAAATAAAAAAAAATAAAAACATAAAAAGCAAACACTTTCATTCAAATCATTTTTGTATATTGAGAAGCCCGATAAAAAAAATCAGTTTGGTGTATTACTAAGGTGATTACCATATATTCATCCCTGAAAGGAATCAAACAACAACTTTTCATCATCCAGCTCAAGCACAGAAGAACCAAATGGATCTCTCTTTCTATGTATGTCAGTATGTGTGAGCATGTATAGGTATATGTATGTATGAATGTAAGCATATATATATATATATATATATACATAAATATAGAAATCTACCTTAGATACACAAAGCCATCAGCTGAACTGAAATTGATTGCTCCGAAATGAGGATCTAGAGTATAAATTCTGACAAAGTTACGGTTTTTAAATTTGTTTAAATTCACAACTTAGAGCCGCAAGTGAGCATAGTGCTCAAATACTTTACTATTATATAACATGAAGAGTCATCTAAGCCTAACAAAGCTTCGTTTATGTTTTCAAGAGTTCTAATTGAGCATTTGCAAAGAATATCATTATTTGGCCATCTGTTCCTTTATTATGCTTTCTCATTGCTTCTGTGCTCTCTTTTCTTTGTGTTCTTTCTTTTTAAAAATTTCTCTTTTTGAGCAATTCAAAATCCCATGAGCTCTAAAATTTTGTTTCAAGCGTAGGTTCCATTAGCCAAGATGTAAAAGGTTTGCAAACATAACAGGCATTTTAAATGTTTGAAACTGCTTAACAACTTTTTTTTATTCCATGTATTGTGATACCCCCATATGATATGAATAAGGGTAGGTGGTGTATGGAATCCCACATTGCTTGGGAAGGAGAAGATCTTGCTCTTTATAAGCTTCCAATGGGGCTCTAATTGTATCATTGACTAGTCCTTTTAGAGTATAGGCCATGTGGTTTGGGCTTCTATTGGGGCTTTACAAATGGTATCAAAGACTATCCCAACTAGAAATGTGGGACTTGAGCCGTGCCACTTACAATGGACAGGCCCGACGAGGACGTCGGGAGTTTAAGGGGGGTAGATTGTGATACCACCATATGATATGGATAAGGGTAGGTGGTGTATGGGGATCCCACATTGCTTGGGAAGGAGAAGTTCTTGCTCTTTATAAGGTTCCAATGGGGCTCTAACTGTATCATTGACTAGTCCTTTTAGAGTATAAGCCATGTGGTTTGAGCCTTCTATTGGGGCGTTACATGTATATTTTATAATCACTGCAGAAATTGCTTAAAAACAAAAACAAAGGATTTTGATGACAAAGATAGCACTGCAAAAACCTCTTCCAAAACCCATACAGTATTCTGAATGGCATATCAATTACAGTGAAGGCCAATACATTGACCGAGTTTGCTAGATGATAAAGTCAAATAAAAAATTTAAGTTGCAGATATTTACCAAATTTAAGCGAAGAAGTGATCGAAAGCATATTATGCATATGCCACAAAGATTATAGAGGCACTTAATTCCCAAACTAGTTAAAGATTTTTTTTTTATTTATAAGTAGAATTCCCAAACTAGTTAAAGAATTTAATGGTGATGAATAAGATATATATGTGTGATAAGTTTGTACTAGGTAAGTCCGGATAAGGAAGAGTTTTCTGACTTTATTTTTTATTGGGAATTATTGGACTTGCCTTTGGTGGGGAGGTGTTTTCACGTGGTCCAACAACCACATTCAGTCGAGCTTGGACAGATTTCTTGTTTACCCTTCTTGGTTCTTTTCCAGAGTGTTTCCAAAAAAGAATGCATAGGGTTTATTCAAATCATTTTCCTATTATTTTGGATTGTGGGGGTATTCATAGGGGTCGTAGGTATTTCAAGTTTGAAAATATGTGGTTAAAAACTGAAAGTTTTGTGGATATGGTGAGACAATGGTGGTCTTCTTACCAGTTTATTGGTACCCTGAGTTCTATATTGGCGAATAAGCTTAAAGCTTTAAAGAATGATATGAAGAAGTGGAATGTGGAGGTTTTTGAGAATGTTGATAGTCAAAGGAAGCATCTCTTTGAGGAGTTGCATAGGTTAGATGGGAGGGCCGAGATTGGGGTTTTATCGAATGAGGAGATGAGAAGAAAAAATTCAGCAACAGCTGATCCTGAAAAGGTGATTTTGTTGGAGGAGATTTCAAAGGAGGAAGAAATCTCAAGTTGTGGTTGAATGAAGGTGATCAATGCACAATGTATTTTCATCGGATAGCCAATTCTCATCATAGGAACAATGCTATTGAGATGCTCCACTCAAATGGTGGTGTTATTGATGATCAAGCTGATATTATGAACCTTGTGGTTCATTATTATGAAACAATTTCATCGGAACAGCACTTGTGGAGGCCAAAACTTGATGGACTAGCTTTTGAGTCTATTCATATTCCAAGTGCAAATTGGTTGGAGAGACCGTTTGAGGAGGAGGAGGTGCACCTTGTGGTTAAAGGGATGGCAAGAGACAAAGACCCTGATGGTTTCTCTATGGCATTTTTTCAGGAATGTTAGGATCTTTTAAAGGGAGACATTATGAGCGTTTTTCATGAGTTCTTTGTCTATAAAACGTTTGAAATATGTCTCAATACGACTTTCCTAGCACTCATTCCTAGAAGGGTGGGGGCGACGGATGTCAAGGATTTTTGTCCTATTAGCCTTATAAATGGGGTATACAAGATTATGTCCAAAGTACTTGTTAACCATATGAGTACGGTTATGCAGAAGATAATTTCAAAACCTCAAAATGCCTTTTTTAGGGGTGCTAACCCCCACAAGAGTGGGGTCAACCCCTTCCCCCAGCCCCCGCATCCCGGGAGTGGGGCCAGACCCCTCATCCATCCCCCCCCCCCCCCCACGCGGGTCCACTGCCACCCACGGCTGTCCCAGCCGAAAAAACATACAATAAAATTCAAACGAAGTTCCAAAACCATCCCAACAACAAAAAAAGTTACAAAACCATTTCAAATCCACAACAAATTCACATAAAAAACCAAAACTAGCAAAAAGAGAAAACCAAAACAAATTACATATGCCAAAGACTCGGATCAGATGAAAGAAAAAAAATAAACATCATCGGATTCTCGCCGCACTGCCAGAGAGGAAAGAGAGAGGGGGGAAGAGAAAAGATGCAGAAGCAGGCCATGCCGCGGCGGCATCTGTGAGAGGGAGAGAGGGCAGTGGCGCAAGGCGTAGAGAGAGAGAGAGAGAACTATCTTGGGGGGCCCTAAACTTAACACCCCCCTCCCCCCCCAAAAAAAAAAACAATGTCATTTTGGCATTAATGGTAACGAATTTTTTTTTATAGATATATGTATATATATGTATATACCCCGCCCTTGTTTCCCCTGTAGGGCAAGGGCCCCTGCCCAGGCAGGGCAAGGGCAGTGGACGGCGGGGTGGCAGAACCCCGTCGCTCAGGCGGGGCAGGGGTAGATATTTAATGTAAGTTTTTTTTTATTGGCACCGGGTGTCTTGGAACACATCCCGACTAATCTTGGGGGTGCACAAGCCCCGCAAGTGCATCTTGGGTAATTTAAGAAAAAAATCTCCCAGTCCGATGGCCCCTAAAGACTGTTTGCAACCAAGGGGATTTGAACCTTAGACCAGGAGGAGCATACCCCCAAGCCCAAGGCCTTTACACTACAAGAAAAAGGTCCTTTACCGGCGATTTATAAATCGCTACAAAAAAAATCACTGCAAATGGACATTATTTGCAGCGATTTTCAACTCGCCGCACGTTTTTAACACCAAACTAGTGTTTCTGTCCAAGACTTCAGTTAAAAAGTTTTTTGCAGCAATTGTTTTGGTTTTAGCAGCAAATGTGTGCGCCAGAAAAGGTTTTAACTTGTTGCGACGCTGTAATTTACGTCAAGATTGATTATGGGGCGCCAAAACACGAAAATAGATAAATTTCCCCCCAAGCATTTTCCCCTCCACGGCCTGTTCTTCTCCACTTTGACGAAACCCAAGAAATACGAAAACCCACTTCACCAGATACATTCCCGGCGCTTCCACCTCCTGTTTATGCCAACAGTCACTCCTGTTTGCGACAGACGGATCGCCACTTGAAAGCCTCACTGCCGAAACTCCTCCGTTCACCTTCGAAGTCCCATTTTCCCACACCCTTCTCTAGCTCCCCCTATACTTTGATGTTCATCCATGGATAGCTCACCTGCAACTTAAAGTTCCTCCTACCCTAGTTTACACACGGATTTCTGACTTCCCCGACGGTATCGCTCCAATATTTCGAGTCGTTTCCTGCCCCTTGAATTAGATTGGGAAATAGTGCCTCCATATTCAGCTGGGAACTAAGTTTTTGGGCTCTATTTTGCGAATGACCGAGGTTGATTTTCAGGGAATAAATTCCCTTTCAGGTATACTTTTGGGGTTTAGTTTTTCTATCAGAGAAACCTTCCTGCATTTCTTGTAGTTCTTCATAGGTTTTTTGTTTGTTTGTACAATAATTTTTTGTCACTGTCAATCAGATTCTCATGTTCTTCCTTGAGGTTTAATTTTTGTATATCTGCCTTTTGTGTACGTGGTGGTCTAAGCTGTGGATATTACCATAATGCAGCGATTCGTGGGTGATATTCTTGAAAAAACAAAGCCATTTATGTTGCAGCGTTTATGGCCCTTTTTGGTACCTTCTAATATGTAATTAGAAGATTTCTTTGAAGAATGTTGCTTTGTTTGAATGTGCATTTCTTAGAGTTTTGTGGGAATTGTTTTGCTAATCATGAATTACTGTACGTTAACTCTTTCCTTTGTATCCATATAGAATAAATGCCTTTTTTGATTGCCCTTTGATTTTCTATTTTTTATATATACAAATACTTAGATCCATCCCTCTCAGTTCTGTATGATATATTGATCATCTATAACTATCAGAAATAGAAATAAATGCCTTGTTAACAAGACTCTAGATCAGAAAACATACTAGTGTATTAATTTCTTGCGGAAAGTAATATTGAAACCTAATTCGTGATGAGATATCAAAATCCTTCGCTTCTAGCTAAGAGAGCAGTTAGGGAAGATTGATTTAGAAATTTGGCTGAATTTCATTGTTTTTCTTCCAATTCTTCTTTCTGTTTGCATGCATGCATTCTACCTATCTACTTGCTAGCTGCTTGTAATTCAGAATGCGTAATGTCGTAATTCAGAATTCATTCCAACCAATTAATTTAAGTAAAAAGAAGAAAGATGGATGATGTGATTTGTCATCATCGGTGAAAGATCAAAGTGATGGATCAAGGTGGAAGATCATTAATGGGTGTATGCTATAATTAGCTATTATATATAAATGATATATATATATATATATATATATATATACGCATAGCTGATATATGGAAATGGTGAAAACTCAATGGAAAGCATGCAGAAAGGAGACTATACTAGCTAAAATATTCAAGAGTTAATTAATTAGGTCTAGAACTAGCTACTAGATCTTTGTGCTCGACATGATTAATTAATGCAAGCTGCTTAATTGATAATTGGTGTAAGGAAGTAGAAGTTCCCAGTTAAATAAGATGAAACAGTTCATATGAATATTGGAGGTGCAATAATATAATAAATACCTTATCTTCAAATTCCTTTAAATTGGAATTAGGTGTAGAGACACAGCTTGCAGCAGCTGGTATCTGACTTCTATTTACCCTAACAAGACAATTAACTGGCCTAAAAATAGTTGCTTATCATATATATGCAGGTTAATTGAAAATGTATAGCTTATTTTGATAGGAAGGAAATGCTACAATTATAAGGTATATGCTGCAATATTATACAGAGAGAGAGAGAGAGAGAGAGCACTACAAGGGGAGTCATTTAGCCAGCTAGCAGGTGGTTAACTGTGTCATTATCCCAGCCTAGAAAGTGAGCTAGCTAACTTTTTATTAATTGGCGGATTGATCGAGTAATAATTATTATATATGTCTACCTTTATAGCATAAATTAATTAAAGCTATACGCCTAGTACTGATCTCTCCCTATTCTATTTTCTTTGATGTTTGAACTGCTCTTTAACTTTTTTTCAATTTCGGTGATCCCTTTGTTTATCTTATAAAAATTGTATAACTATAAAGATTTGGATAGTAAAATGAGCAATGATATATAATAATTGTTTTTTATTATTACCTTTTCCTGTTGTACTATTTGCGAAAAACAATTATTACCTTCAGCTTATGTTTTCTGCATTCTACTAGCCTTTGTGACAGCTTGCACTACAAACTTAATCTGTTATTCAGTTTTATTTTAGTGCAGTGGGATTTTAGTGCACATGACAGTTGTGGTTCTGTTTTGTGCATCTGAGTTGTGGTTCTTTTCTGTGCATCTGTGTTGTGGGTCTGTTTTGGGGTAGTTGGTTGCTGTCATTTGAAATGTAGGCTTATTGAATATTCATATTTATTTCTACTCTTTTTAAATATTGAGAAGATCTTCTGTTTTTATATTTGAGTTTGAATGAATTCAGTTTTGAGAGCCTTTAACCCTTTATGACTTTGTGTTAAACTAGTAGATCATGGGAATGTACTTTTAGAACACTTTTCTTCAAGATTTGGTAAAAGTTATTTATTTTGGGAACTTTTAGATCGAACTAAGTATTGATTGATGTTTAGGCCTTGCTATTTTTATTCGATTGTGAGTCGAGCTCAAGCTTATAACTAGCTAGCATACTTTGTGCACTAGTATACTTTAATTTTCTTTCAAATTGCTATTTTATGCCAAGTTGTAACCTTGCTAGTTTTCATTAGAATTTTTCTTCAACACTAGTGTACTTTGTGCTCGGGTATACTTTCATTTTCTTTCAAGTCTCAGGTTTATGCCATGTAACCAAAATCAGGTTTGTATAGAATTTTTCCCCAACACTAGTGTAGTTTTGGGATCAATGGTTTTTTGGGAAGTCTTGATTATTATTATTATTATTTTTTGAAATGAAACTACACTACATAAATCATTCAATACAATATCACATCAAATTTAATAAAAGGGAGGACCTCAACCCAATTGTCGCTTCCATCCATATATCTTTCATGTAGAAAACTCAATGGCCTTTATTGGACAGCAAACATGCAATTTGTCATGTTCATGAATTCATTTAGAATGCTTGAAATGAGGAGTTTTAAAGTTTGGCTTAGTGCTAGGTATGGAGAGAAGTTAAATGGGTTGATGTTGTGCTTTGTAGTTGATTTTAATTTTTGTGAAGAGGATGTAAGGAAAGGCTAAGTTAGTTGATTTTCTCTAGTTGGTTTATGCAGTTAAGATTGTGATTAAAACCATTACTCCTATAATTTTTTGCTTTTTTTTTTTATTTTGTTTGTGTTATATTCTAGTATTGAGATTTAAACTGAAAATTACTTGGATTGTTGGGTGCAGATTGTAGGACGGACGTCGAGTGCTTTTGATTGAAAAGGTGTTGACTGAGCCCGACGTGCTTGTTGGTGAGCCATTTCACCCAGGGGTGAGCTGAAACTCTTTTAGTTGGGGATTGAAGGTAAAGAATACCCATACACAACTGCAAATCCTTTTTTCCATTTCAAGAATTCTCAAAACATAGATGGATGTTTTGTTGTTAGTGTTATTATATATGCTAGACCTTCTGAGTTTGGAAAGAAATATGGATTATTATTAGATAATCACTCTAACTCAAGTGTATTCTACTTACCAAATTCTCTTGGAGTTGGTTTTTTGTTTTGGGTGATTCTGTTCGTTTGTATGTCTATATATATGTATGCGCACGCGCGCACACACACACATAAATATATATGAGAGTGAAGGCGGTGGGCATGTAGTTGGCCATCGACGGTTAATACTATCACAATCCAACATTATTTTTCCAGTATTGATAAATACATATATATCAATACACATCAATATTTTGTACAAGGGATCACTGCATGGTCATATCAAGTATTCTCCCTTCACTTGACATGTGATGAATTATCTTAATTCAGCATCTCGATCTGAGTTGTCATTTGTTAGTGCTAAATTATGAATTACTAATTACTATATAGGGGTTTTTATTTATTTTTGATAAATAAATAAATGAAAAACTAGAGACTACGTAGCTAGCGTCATCATCGAACTTTGATCACCTTAATGCAGATGTCAACTTATCTGATACCAATTTTTGGAGAATATGGAGTCACATAATGTCATAAACAAGACGATATTTAGATTTACCTAACTTCAATTGCCCGATGATCTTCATCAGGTACATTTATGTTCAGTCAGCCAATTCTCCTTGAACCCCATTGTAACCAGAAACCTTCTGAGATACCTAGCTAGCCACATTCATAAATGCTCTTCAAGTTAAACATTTATTCTCCTATCCCAACCAACAGCATATGGTGAGTTTTTCATCAAACTTATATAATTACGGTCTCTGCTTATCTAACTTCCTTTCCCACCATATCTTTGTTTAGATGGACAAAAGTTGGATGAACGAGCCCGATAGGCTTTTATCACCGCAATATGTCGAAGGGGTTAAATATTTCCTCACACAAGCACGAAACCATGCAAGTGGAAGGGATCGCATTCGGTGTCCATGTCGTGCATGCCTTAACAATCTGTGGCTGCCTATATTTAAGGTGGAAACCCATTTGTTTATCAAAGGGATCAACCCAGATTACACCCAGTGGATATTTCATAGGGAGGAGGAGACAACATTGTACGTCAGTGATGATGATATTGATGATGATGTCATCCAAGAAGACGATTACATAGATGACATGCAGCATATGTTGGATGACATCGAGCAGGCACCTTTGTTGATGTGCCCCAAGATAGTACTCCTGCGCCAAACAAACCACCAATACCTAAAGATTCACCAGCATCATCTTTTACCAGCTACTAGAGGATGCCCGACGTCCTCTTTTTGACGGGTGTACAAAATTTTCAAAGTTGTCATTCGTTGTCAAGTTGTTACACATCAAATCAATCGGTGGATGGTCAATTAAGTCATTTGACATTCTCCTTGATCTGTTGCGGTCTGCCTTTCCTGATGCCCTCTTGCCACAATCATATGAAGAGTCAAGGTCTTTGGAGTGCGGTTTGGGCTTCAACTACCACAAAATCCATGCGTGCCCCAAAGACTACATCTTATTTTGGAAGGAAAATGCCGCTCTTAATGAATGCCCTGTATGTAAGGCGTCGAGGTGGATGCCAAATACACACGGGTCACGTGCGATACCTCAAAAAGTGTTGCGCCATTTTCCTTTGAAACCGAGATTTCAGCGTCTCTTTATGTCTGCAAAGATAGCAGGTGATATGAGATGGCACAAAGAGCAACGGACGATAGAAGATACTCATATGAGACATCCGGCCGACTCTGAGTGCTGGAAGAAATTTGATGAACATCATAGTTGGTTCGTTGCGGATCCTCGCAATGTTAGGCTCGGTCTGGTAAGTGATGGCTTCACTCCCTTCAACAACTTGGCTAAACCTCATATTTGGCCAATGATCCTTGTCCCGTATAACTTGTCGTCGTGGTCATGCATGAAAGACCAATTCTTCATAACATCTCTGATTATTCCTGGCTCAAGGTCACCAAGGAATGAGATAGATGTTTACTTGCAGTCATTGCTCGATGAACTGCTTGAATTTTGGGAAGATGGGGTACCTACATATGATGCCTCAACTAAGGAGACGTTTATGTTGCATGCTGCCTTATTGTGGACAATCAATGACTTTCCAGCCTACGGGAATCTCTCTGGCTGGTCAACAAAGGGAAAATTGGCTTGTCCGTCTTGCAATGCCGACACAGACTCCAATTGGTTGAAATATGGCCGAAATCATTGTTACATGGGACATCGACGTTTCTTACCACCAGATCACATATGGAGAAGGAGGAAAGGGTTGTTCAACGGTAGAGAAGATCATCGCATGCCACCAAGGGATATAGGAGTAGACAATATTCAAACTCAAATGCAAATGATTGGGGATGTTCAGTTTGGCAAATCTCATAGGAAGAAAAAAATGCATTGCTGAAGAGCTGAACTGGACAAAGTGTAGCATATTCTTCATGTTACCTTATTGGTCAACACTTCAACTTTGGCATAATTTAGATGTTATGCATATTGAGAAGAATATTGCCGATAACATCTTATTCACTTTAATGAACAGTCCAAGAAAAACTAAGGATAACATCAATTCAAGGCGTGACTTGGAGATTTTGTGCTATAGAAAAGAATTACACTTGAGGCGTGATGGTGATCGTATAACAATGCCACATGCACTGTACACATTACGGAGATGAAAGGAATAAATTTTGTGAGCGGCTATCTGATATCAAATTTCCAGTTGGGTTCGCTTCCAATATCTCGAACTGTGTTTCTCTACGTGATTGCAAAATCTCAAGATTGAAAAGCCACGACTATCACGTTTTCCTTCAAAGACTACTCCCCATTGCTGCTGGGGGGTATTTAAGAAGTGACATTGCCTTGGCTTTGACTGAACTTGGTACTTTCTTCAAAGAGTTGTGCACTCAAACACTGAATGTGAATCACCTATCCCAACTCCAAACTGATATCGTTACCATTCTTTGCAAACTGGAGATGATATTCCCTCCTTCCTTTTTCGATGTCATGGTTCACCTAGCTGTCCATTTATCTTGTGAGGCCATACTTGGGGGTCCAGTACAATATAGGTGGATGTACCCATTTGAGAGGTATCTTGACAAATTCAAGCGGTATGTTAAGAATAAAGCCCGCCCAGAAGGTTCAATAGCCGAGGCCTACATTCACACCGAATGCTTGACATTTTGCTCCATGTATCTCAAAGACATTGAGACGAGGTTTAGTCGAGCAAATCGCAACATTGATGCTGACGAAGAGGAAACTATAGATGGGTTCAGAATTTTCAACCAGAAAGTTCGTCCCTTGGGCAGAGCTTCTAACGTGCAATTAGAAGATAAACTCTATAGGGCAGCCATCTGGTACATGCTCAACAATTGTGCGGAGATTGGACCTTATATAGAGTAAGCATTAACGAGTCTACTTAAAAAAAATCTACTTCCATTCAATCTTAACAAGTTGGTATCAACCCAATACCAGCTAACTTGAATATTTTGCTTGGCCTCGGTGCTCTAAATGCAGGGAACACTACGAGAAATATAAAGTGCAACACCCAAATTCCATCGAAAGCACGCATCAAACTGAGTTTTCAACTTGGTTCAAGCAACGTGTAAGTTCTTATCCATCCCTATATACGTTGAAATGTGAGATTGGCACCCAGATTTGTCTTGATAGATGTGGACATAGTTAGACTCATCGTCCTAGCCAGATTTTCATAAACCCTAATAACAATTAATGTCAATTACAAACAAATAAAATACACCTCAAAAATTCTTTGAACCCTTTTGAGTTATTTATTTTCCATGACTTTGTGTGAGCTGTTTGTAGGTACGGAATATGCCACTTGATGAATTGGAGTTGGCTTCACTACGGGGAACAATTCAAAGAGTAAGTTGTTCCATTTATCTCTTGATTTTAGTTTTATTCTTTATGTCTAAAGCTTTGTATGACTTATCACAAAAATACAAATTCTCTATGTCAACCAGTATTTGAATAAGCCAAATTGCTTGGTTGGCCTTAGCCCCATGAGATACAAGTTGTATGTCTTTTGGTTAACCAATGAAGAAAGTCACCTAAAGCAAGAAAGAAAATATTTATTTCTGATCATTTGGAGTTTCATGTGATCCAGCAGAGGAATTTTCTCCAGTTCCTCTATGTTCTGTTTTCCCTGATATCGAGTGGAATTCAAAATCTTCAGATTGGGTGTTGAGAAAGGTAGATGAGATTAAGGAGTGTGTGGGTGTGTCTAGTGATGGTTTTGAGGAACAGTTTAGAGCTTTTATATTGGGGTTTATATTTTTGTTACAATTAAAAAGGTACTGACCTTCCAGTTCAAACATTTGTAATCAAACAGGCAACAAAAATAGTCATCCTCTCCCGAGGCTTTGTATTATTTCTTTCTTTCCTATTCTATCTTATAGATAATTTCATAAGCTAAGTTTAATAATCTACAAATATTTAATGCTATTAATTCCAATGCCCAAGATGAGCTATGTACTCCTTGTTTTAAAAAATATTGAAAAGAAAACTCATGCTTATAAGATGCATTTTTTTGTATATATTTAGATGTATTTTTAGGTGATCCCATTGGCTGAATGTAAGGGATGTAAGCCACGACTCACCTCTCAACTCTTTTTATTTTGGATTGCTAAATTACATATGCATCTGACCAATCTCGACCTTGTAACCTCATCATACCCCTAATTCTGATTTTTTAAACTCTTTTTTTTTTTTTTTGGTTATTTTTTATTGGTGTAGGTTGTAGCTACCAAGCAACTTGATCGTAATGGGCTGCAAGGGAACAGGGAATTCCTTGTTGAAGTTCTGATGCTAAGCCTACTTCACCATCCAAATCTTGTTAACTTACTTGGCTATTGTGCTGATGGAGATCAGAGACTTCTGGTTTATGAATACATGCCATTAGGATCTTTGGAAGACCATCTGCATGGTATGTACAGCACTAATACTGTTTCTTTTCTTCATTGAATATTTAAATAATTTTCTCTAGTACTAGCAACTAGGCATCTGTTATGCCTTTTTTCCCCATGAGAATTTGGTTTTTCAGATAAGGAGACATAAGAAGTAAAGGGTCCCTGTAAAGAGACTTTCAAGATTAAAGGAATCACAAAGTTTAAGTGGTTTTGGGTGCTGTATTTTTCTCCACTATGTTTCAAAAAAGTTAAAAAGTTTTTGAAGAAAGATTATCAAGAACCATGTGATCATGATCTTTTCTGTCTCATGAATTCTCCCAAGCAGTAAAACAGCGTATGTTTTTTATTTGTGGATCAAGTGCTCGACTCAATTAGCTTATTTTGATCTTTATGGTGGGGTCATCAACCTTATGTGTGCATCTTTCAACATTGTTGAATTATCCAAAAAATAAATAAAAATGACTAGATAAAGACTATTAAGTTATTGATTGTTCACCTTACTTGCTTATCCGTGCTAGACCTACCACCTGACAAGAAAAGACTTGACTGGAATACAAGAATGAAGATAGCTGCGGGTGCCGCAAAGGGTTTGGAGTATTTGCATGACAAAGCTAACCCCCCCGTGATTTATCGTGATTTGAAGTAGGGCTGTGCAAAATTCCGACTTTTCCGACTCCGCCCGACATCCGCTCCAATTCCGACTCCAACTCTGTCGGAATTCGGAGTAGCTCCGAATTCATAATCGGAGTCGGAGTCGGAATCGGAGCTCCATCCTTCCGACTCTGAATTTTTTTAAAAACAAAAACCCAGCTGTAAAACGACGTTGTTTTACAGCTGGGTTTTTTAAAAAAAATTAAACGACGCGTCGTTTCATCACACTAGGGGGTCCAAAACGCAGGACCCCCCTTCTTCCTTCTTCAGTCTTCCACTTGAGAAGTTCTCTCTTGCGTCTCACCGTGAAGCTGTCTAAACTCTGAACCAGTGAAGCCGTCTCGCCGCTCGCGTCTCACGTCTCGAGTCTCTGTTGCCAGCGTGCCGCCGTTCCTCGTTGCTCCTTTGTTCAGCTTCCACCTACGGTGAGAGTAAGGTACTAATGGTTTCCGAGCCCTAAATTTAATTCAAGCAATTTAATCTTATGAATTGGTATTTTGTTGTGATTCTTGTGAATTGGTTTTGTAAATTTGTAGTAAGGAAATGTATTTGATGAATTGTATGTTGTGTTTGTAAGTTGTGTTGTATGCATGCAATGTATTTGATAAAATGTGCAAGAGAATCAAGAATAGAACACCTACGGCTTTGCTCCGTTTCTCCACACCAAATAACAGAAATAAGCTTTCTATATATAGTCCCAAAAAATTTTGAGTCAAAACCCTGAATTCTAAGTTGTATTTTGAACATTTGGCTCGAGCGAGGTGTCGAGCGCAAGTCGAGCGCACGTTGTCTTGAACATTGGCTTGAGCGAGATGTCGAGCGCAAGTCGAGCGAACCTCTCTAAATGAGTTCTGCTCGAGCGCTGCGTCGAGCGCAATATGAGCGAACCTCTCTGTATGGATTCCGCTCGAGCGCAATACGAGCGAACCTCTCTGTATGGATTCCGCTCGAGCGCCACGTCAAGCTCACTTCAAGCGAACCTCTCTGTATGGGTTCCGCTCGAGCGCTGAGTCGAGCGCACATTGAGCGAACCTCGATGTCGATACAATAATACATTATGATACAATAATACATGTCCTATATCTTTGCGTTGATTTAAATTTTTAATATAGCCTAGTTTATTTTTAAACTAATTTTTTGCTTCTAATTTATTTTTTCAGCTTCATTGATTGTGATATGGATCCTAGACGTAGTGGAGATGATCGTCCACAAGGGGATGTGGCGGATGCCAATGCTACAACTCCTACACCGGTGGGTACTTCCACCCCTAGAGCCACATCTAGGGCAGCTACATCTAAAGCAGCTACATCTTGTGCGAGTAGTCGACTCCCACTCCCAGTTGATATAGAGGATGAGGATATGTTCCACGAAGAGAAGGAGATGCCCATTGAGTAAGATCAACCACCACGACCTTCTAAAAAGAGGTCGTGGACATGGAAGCATTTCACCAAAATTCCTGGTGATATTGCGAACCCGGTAGCAAGATGTCATTATTGTGGATCACTTTGTGGATGTCATTCGAAGAAGCAAAGTACCAGTGTGTTAATAGCACATCTAAATGATTGCCAACGATATAAGATAGCGAAGGGATTGCAAGCCACTGATCAGACCAACCTCAATTACCAAACTTCTACAGCCACTGATTGTACACAGACTAAGAAATTGGTCATCCCTCAATACGGTGAGAAGATGTTGAGGGACTTGCTTGCAGAGATGATAATTAATGATGAGATGCCCTTTACCACAGTCGAGAAAAGAGGCTTTCGAAAGTTTCTAAATTTTATTGAGCCACGATTTCCCATTCCATCACAGTATACTGTGATGCGAGATTGTATGAAGAGGCATGCGAAAGACAAGGCGGAGATGAGGAAGATGTTTATTACCACTGGCCAGAGAGTGTCATTTACGACTGACACATGGACTTCCATACAGAACGTCTGTTACATGTGTATCATAGCACACTACATTGACAGTGAGTAGATTTTGCATAAAAAAATTATTGGTTTTAAAGATATTGTTGATCATAAAGGTGCATCCATTGGGGCGAAGATTGATGATTGTTTAAAGGACTGGGAAATTCGAAAAGTGCTGTGTATTACAGTTGACAATGCCAGTGCCAATGAAACAGCAATTAATTGGTTTAAGCGGAACACGACGGTGAGAGATGATGTCATTCGGGCCCACGAGTTTATTCACGTTCGATGTTGTGCTCATATCATCAACCTCATAGTTGTTGAGGGGTTAAAAGAGGTTGATGATTCCATAACCCGAGTCCGCAACATTGTACGATATGTGAGAGTTTCCCTCAAAGGCTTGCCAAGTTTAAGGCAATAGCATCCGATCTTAAGATTGAATGTTCTAGTATGTTGTGCTTGGACGTTCCGACTCGATGGAACTCTACATACATGATGTTAGTTGTGGCACAGAAGTACCAAAAAGCATTCGAGCGGATGGAGGTCGAGGATGGGGGCCTGAGGTATGCTTTGTTAGAGCCAGCAGGACAGGGGATCGGTGCGCCGGACGCACATGATTGGACCAGTGTGAGCTACTTTGTTGAATTTTTAAGAATTTTTTATGACATAACCATGCGGCTATCTGGATCCAAATATACGATTGCGAACTCATTTTTCAGCGAGCTCTCAGAGCTTCACTTTCAATTGGAAAATAGTTGTACTGACTCTAGTGGATTGTTATCTGCTATGGCTACGAGGATGAAGATCAAATATGATAAATATTGGGGGAATATTGAGAAGATAAATAGATTGCTATTTGTGGCTGTGATCCTTAACCCCCGAGTTAAGTTGATCGTTTTATAATTTTGGGTAAATTCCGTCCTTGGGGTAGTGAAGGCTGCAGAGTTTATTAGATTGCTAAAAAGTGATGATGACTTATATAATCACTACAGTAATAGTTGTCAGCCTTCATCCGCAGATGGTAGCTCCTCACATTCGAGCCCGATGGGATCGACAGATGCCTCAGGTGATACTGACCCATCTGTAGGGGTTAGAGGCAATCGTATTATACAGCAGTATCATCAACTCATGTCAACAAGGAATATTATGCATTTTACATCTGAAGTTGAACAATAGTTTATGGAAGCTGTCGAGGCACCTAGTGATGTATTTCAGTTATTAACTTGGTGGAAAGTTAATTCCACCAAGTATCCAGTCATTTCTCGTGTAGCCCAAGATGTGCTAATCATTCCTGTCACTACAGTTGTAACACCCCGTATTTTTTGTGTATTTTTTTTTATTGAATGATTATTTGTTATTAATTTAAAATTTGATTATCTTGTTTTAAATTTTCAGATTTTAGTAGGTTTATTTTTTTTTATGATTTTTTAATTTGTGAAAATTAAATTTGACATGTTTCCTTAATATTAATAATTGTTATGCATTTAAATTCTCTTAATTTAAATTAGTTTGTAGGTGTTAAAAATTATTGTATTGTTGGATTTAATTATTTTATTTTACTTAGTCACTGTATTTAAATTTATTTTATTTAAAGCTGTGGTGTTGAAATAATTTTTTGTTGGAATTTTGTGACCCAAGTTGTGAGTTTTAGACCTCATTTATTCCCCTTCATTTTTCTTTTCCCACTTTCTTTTTCTCTTCTCTTTTTTTTTCTTCTTTCTTTTTTTTCTTTTCTTCTTTCCTTTTCCGGAACTGCTCCTCCCGCGAGTCGCACGTCTCTCCCTCTCTTCTCTCCATCCGTGCGTCGTCTCCCAGCCCGCCGCCGTGCGCAGGCGGTGACCGACACCGCCCCTCCCTCTCACCTCCCCTTTGACCGGCGACCACCTCCCTGTAATTTCAGCCCTACTCGCGCCGCCGTTAGCCCCCACGCACCATACCAAGCCGCGGCACTCCTTGCGCCGCCGTCGCACCACCTCCGGCCACCATCTTCTCACCACATCATCCTCAACCTTCTAGCAACCCAATAGACCCAACCCCACCTCCAATCTGTCACCGGTGAAGCCCCACCATCAACATTTCCGTTTTGGATGTTTTTGCACTTCAACCGCCTATTGCGCCGCCACCCACGGCCAACCACCACCACCATTAGCTTCACCGACATCCCTAAGCCCTACCCTATCAATCTCGGGTCTTCGTTTGCACCCGTTCAAAAGTGAGTTTTTGAGACCCACGGCCACAGTGCATTTGGCACTGTTTTGTTGCTGCGTTGCCGCTTCTAGCACCTCCGTGATCTTTCAAAAATTATATTATAGCATTGTAAGTATTTTTCTCGAATAACTTTTAAGATTTAAATGTATTTTCGCGCTAACTCATATTTACTGTGAATTGGTTGGTTGTGCCGGACTGAGTCCGAAGAGTAAGGGGGTCGGTTGGATTGGATGGAGTTGTTTGTGTGATTGGTTTATGCTATGAAATTTGTTGGCTGTTTCGGATTTAAATATTGGTGTTTTGAGTTTGACGTTGGTCATGGTGGATATTGGTAATTTTTTAGGAAGTGGTGATATATTTTGGGATTATAAGGGTTTTAAGTTTTGAGAAATTAAGATAGATTATTTTAAAAGCTTAGGCTTAAATATAGAAATCCATGATTGATTGAAAACTTACGGAAATTGTGTGATTATTTTTATAGGTGACTATTTATAGTCGACTCGACATTTTTTAGGAAAATTCTAAAAAGCTAAGAAATCCAGGTAAGCGGGGTTTATATACTAGTTTTGCATAAAAGAAATAAAATGAGGTTGACTTTGAAAATAAACGTGTTTGTTTTTTAAAAGAAATGATCTGAAAACAACCTCAGATGTTTATTCTGCATATGCATAAATTCAATATAAGAGAAAGTGTTTTCTGTCATAACTGGTGTAGACATGAGCTAGTTTTGTGCACTTTGTTCTGAACTATGTAAAAGAGCGAATAAGAAAATTCTAAAAGTTTTGTTATGAACAAATGAGAATATTTTGTTTATGCTTATCCCGAACATGTGAAATGATCTGAAGCTTTTCAGTGTTTTGTTTTGAAATGATGTATCATCTGAAAATCTTGGCATGATGTTCTGATTCTGTATATGATTGTAACCGAATTTTCGATGAAATCCGTTCTGTTTCTGTTAAGGCCCAGCCACGGGTATAATGGTGGTTTATAACCCTACCACGGGGGTGAAACATGGAATATGGCCCAGCCACGGATATAATGGTAGTTTATAACCCTACCACGGGGGTGAAACATGGAATATGGCCCAGCCACGGGTATAATGGTGATTTATAACCCTACCACGGGGGTGAAACATGGAATATGGCCCAGCCACGGGTATAATGGTGGTTTATAACCCTACCACGGGGGGTTAAACATGGTATTGTCCCGATGTGATGCTAAGAGATGATTTAATTATAATGTTTCAGTTTGGAAATGCCAACGGATTTTCTTTTTGGAATAAGTTTATTTTTCTGGAAATTTCGCTCTAATGCTTTTGTACAAAGTTTTGTTCCAGCATTCTGAAAGTAAATGTTTTGTTCTGCTTATCAAATGTTATAAATGCTCATGTTTACATGCTAGTATATGCTCTCTGCTTACTGAGTTGTTGATAACTCACCCCCTTATCTCCATAATATTTCAGATGACATTGATGGTTCAGCTGAGGATCAGTATTAAAGTTTATGGAGAAGATTAGCAGTGAATGGTTGTTGGGTATCTCGTGGTATTAGTGTTGATGTTGGAAGTTATTTATATTTCTTAAGTTTGCTTCAATGGATTTAGACGGTTTATGGAGACTTATGTTAATGTTTCATTATTTCTAGTTTGTTATTTGAGACATGAAGAAGAGTTGATTTTATTTGAGTTGTTGGATTGAAAATTGGATAGATGAGTTTATATGGTATATTTAATTGAAGTATTTACGTTTGATTTGAGGTTTGGGAAAATATATATTCTTGAATTTGGAAGTACTCTAGCCTTGTTAGAGTTGATTATCAGGTTATATGAGTTAACTTTCCGGACCCTCGGGGACGGGGCGTTACAACAGTTGCCTCAGAGTCGGCATTTAGTACTGGAGGTCGCGTGTTGGATGCTTATCGGAGTTCATTGTCACCGACAACCGTGGAGGCCTCGTTTGCACACAGAATTGGATAAGTGAAACGCCCATTGGACTAGATACCGTTGGCGTTGATGCCGAGAGCTATAGGATTGAATCAGGTAAGTTTATATGCTTTTAAATGATGATTTAATTATTTTTAATGTTTCTAACTTCTACTTTTTTATGATTTTATAGATCTAATTGTGAACCCTAACATAATTGCCGATCATTGAGAGTCTGGAACGGACGCCCCTTGAGAGTCTTGGTAAGAATCAAATTATACTTTTACCGTGTTCAATTTCTTATTATCAATTTTTTTTCATTTATTGATTGCAACTTTCTATCTTCATTTCAGGCATGACCAATGGAACAAAAAGCATTTGAGTGAAATCCATGTTTAATTTTTATGTAGTTATATTTCAAGGCTAAGTCAATGTTGTTATTACGTTATAAATGGGACTGTTATAACTTATGGCTATATCATACATGTTATTTACTTTTTAAACTATTGTATTTAAGGTTTTTTTTTATCTTTTCAGTATTTTTTTTTTACAGATTTGGACTTGGGCTTTGGTGATCATATTTATGTAGTTATATTTATGTAGTTATATCCCGATCAAAGACGTGGGATAAGTACTCTTTAATTTATTATATATTCCCCACCATATAATTTTGTCGTCCAAATACATTTCGATCTGTTAGAAATGTAGAGAAATAAACGGTCCGACTCCGAACGGAGGTCGGAGCTTCCATTTGGAGGTTGGAGTTCCGACTTCCGATCAGAGTTTCGATCGGAGTCGGAGTTCCGATCGGAGTCGGACCTGACTCCAGTTCGGAGTCGGAGTCGGAGTCGGAAGGACAATTTGGCTGCGACTACGTAGGAGCACAGCCCTAATTTGAAGTGCTCAAACATTTTGCTTGGTGAAGACTATCATCCCAAGTTATCTGATTTTGGCTTGGCCAAATTTGGTCCTGTTGGAGATAAGACCCACGTCTCCACCAGAGTGATGGGAACCTATGGATATTGTGCACCTGAATATGCAATGACCAGTCAGCTTACATTGAAATCAGACGTTTATAGCTTTGGGGTTGTTCTTCTGGAAATTATCACTAGCAGAAAAGCGATTGACAACTCAAGAGCTGCTGGGGAACACAATCTGGTTGCATGGGTAAGAGACCCTTGTCTTCTCTGCTATGATAATCTTCGTGTTTGCTACCTTTCTCGATCGAAGACAATATGTAGAACTGTGGGTGCTAATGCCGATGAACGGTCCCACTTAAATAGAGTTGTGGAACTTGGTAGTGGTTATTTCGGTGGATAGTAGAGTTAAACAATCTGTTATAACAGTGATGTTTATCTACTATTTCAGATGTAGCTCAGTTTGTACTTGATATGAGAATTGAGTTCACCAAACCAATAACTCAATTGCAGTGATTTAAAAATCGCTGGTATAGGTTAATAGCAGCGATGTTATGATCGCTGCAATTGAGTTCACAAACCAATAACTCAATTGCAGCGATTTATAAATTAATATAGGTCAATAGCGGCGATGTTATAATCGCTGCAATTGAGCTCACCAAACCGATAACTCAATATAAATCGCTGATATAGGTCAATAGTTGCGAATTTTTATCGCTGCAATTGTCATTTCAAAACCATTTAGTCAATTTTGGCGATTTTCTGAAATCGATGGGAAAAACTATTTCTGGCGATTTTACCGCTTTTAGCGACGGTAGTAAATCGCCAGAATTAATCTTTCCCAATGATTACCAATTGAATCGTAGATTACAATTGCGGCGATATATGGTACTATTTGCGGCGAAAAAAATCCGCCGATAAAGAAAATCTTTCTCAGTGATCTTTGGCTTTCGTTAGAGTAGATCAGAAGTGGGTCTTTAATACCGGCGAACCTCCAACGATTTATAAATCGCTAGGAAAGGTGATAGGTGGCGATTTTAGTGCTTTTCTCGGCGAAAATGAATCGCTGGGAAAGATGATTCCCCTTGTAGTGTTACCACTTGAGCCAACCCCTAGGGGTTTTTAACGTAAGTTGGATATGGAAAAAAGACTTTGAACATGTAAATTAGGATTTTCTTTTCTATTTACTTTAGAGATGTGATTTTGAGAAAAGATGCCATATGTGGATAAAACATTGTGTAACTACGATTCGATTCTCTGTTTTGGTTAATGGATCCCCTGCTGGTTTTTTTGACAGCTCACGTGGCTTGAGACAAGGGTCCAGGTCTCCCCTTTTCTTTTTCAGATTGTTATGGATGCGCTTAGTCGTATGTTGGAAGCTACGGTTGGCTTCGGTTTGCTATCGGATTCTCAATGGGAAGCATTAACAACGGTTTTATTAATGTTTCCCATCTTCTTTCGCAAATGACACTTTATTTTGCAATATGGACCCAGACCACATTCATACAATGAACGCTCTATTGATTTGCTTTGAAGTTGTTTCCAGTCTTAAGGTGAACCTTGGGAGGTCCGAGATGGTGCTGGTGGGTGATGTTTGGAATATTAGAAGGTTGGCAAGTATTTTGGGCTATAAGGTTGCCTCATTTCCAATGAAATACTTGGGCCTTCCACTTGAGGCCTTCTTCAAGGCTAAGGCTATATGGGATGGGGTTGTGGAGAAAATAGAGAGGAGATTGGCAAGATGGAAAAGGTTGTACCTGTCAAAAGGGGGAAGAACCACTCTTATTAAGAGTTCCCTATCTAACCTTCCCACATATTTTTTTATCTCTTTTTCCATTGCCAACAAGTGTGGCTAATCAAATTGAGCAGATTTTTCGAACTTTCTTGTGAGGAGGAATTGGAGAGGAGACTAAGTTCCACTTGGTCAAGTGGAATAAGGTATGTACACCAATTTATAGTGGAGGGTTGGGAATTCGTAATTTGAGGATTTTTAACAAGGCACTTCTTGGGAAGTGGTTATGAAGGTATCATCAAGAAGGGAAGTCTTTATAGAAGACTATTATTTAGTTGAAGTATGGGAGTTTGCGAGAGGGTTGGTGTTCTAATGAAGTGAGAAGTGTGTATCTAATCAAGTGAGAAGTGTGTATGGTATTGGTTTGTGGAAGAATATTAGAAATGGATGGGAGGATTTTGTTCGGTTTATTTGTTTCAACGTTGGTGATGGTGCGAGGGTCGGCTTTTGACATGACTTATGGTGTAGTGACTCAGCCCTTAAGACCACGTTTCCCTCTCTTTAGGTTGGCTCTTAATCAGGAGGCTTCAGAGTCTGAGTTGCTGGATTGTTCTAGTGGATCCCCTTTGTGGAATGTTCATTTCAGTAGAGCTGTTTACTATTGGGAAATTGGAACTATTTCTGATTTTTACAGTTTATTGTATTCCTTGCATTGTGGTAATTATGAGGTGGACAGGATTTTTACAGTTTCCCATACGGTCATTGTATAAGGCTTTGTCAAGCCAAATCATATTTCATTCCCTTGGAAGCCTATCTGGAAAAGTAAGATGCCACCTAAGATTGCTTTCTTTGGATGGACATCATCTCTTGGAAAAGTTTTAACGTTGGATAATTTGAGAAAGAGGGGTCTTGTTGTAATGGATTGGTGTTATATGTGTAAGAAGAGTGGGGAATCAATAGATCATCTTTTACTTCATTGTGAGGTGGCAAGAATGTTATGGATGATCTTTTAAAGAGCGGGTAATGCCCAAGAGGTTGTTTGATTTGCTTGCATGTTGGCAAAGATATAGGGCCAATTCACATATTGAGGATGTATGGAGAATGATTCCTCCATGTATCATGTGGTGCTTATGGATTGAAAGGAATGGTCGAAGCTTTGAAAACAAGGAGCATTCTCCAGATGAGCTAAGAAGTTTTTCTTCCCTACTTTATTCCTTTGGGCATCCTCTTGTGTACTTAATGGAGCTTGCTTCGGTGACTTTCTTTTTTTTTTATAAGTAAGAAGGCATTCTATTGATATAAAAATAGGCATAACCCAAGTACATAGGAAGTATACATGTGATTACACCTAGTTAGAAACTAGAAACGGTTACAAGGAAATCATGGAAGCTGAGACCATTTGAGTCTGTAACAATGGCCCACATAAATAAAGTCTTCCAAATAAAACTCTTCGAAGGAGCGCTCACGATCCTCAAAATTTTGGTCATTTACTCCAGATGCACCAAAGTAGACAAATGGGAGCCATCTTCCACACAGTTGTAAACTGTGGTATCCACATGATCCCTCTCCAACTAGCTAGTAGATCAACCACCCTACCCGGCATAACCCATGCTAATCCCACGTTGCTGAAAAAGTAATTCCATATGGGCCCTTGCAAACTCACAATGTAGAAGTAAGTGATCCACTGTTTCACTGCTATTTCTGCACATACAGCACCAGTCAATGAGGATAAGCCCACGTTTCCTTAGATTGTCAATGGTCAGAATCTTCCCTAGGGATGTTGTCCAAACAAAAAAAAGTAGCCTTAGGAGGTGCTTTACTCCACCAAATGCTCTTCCAAGGAAAGTGATTACAAGCTTGAGTAGTAAGAGCCTCATAAAAAGGGCGTACAGTGATGGGCACCAACATGGACCTAATCTTAAAGATCTTTTGCAAGTTCCAGATGGGCCAATTACAAAATCAAGAGCTAAGAAGATCAAAGAAGTAATGTAAGGATTGGTGCAATCCACTTGGGATGAAGCTAGCAAGAGCCCAACACACAAGATGGACTTTAAAGAAGAAGAACCAGTTTTGATCCACTTGATACAAGCTGTGGAAGACATAACTTAAAGTTACTGTTTGGGCCTATTATTATTGAAGGCTTTCAGTTTGTTTAAATCATTTAAAGAATTTATTTTATTAGTTATAAGAATTAGTCTAGAATAATCTGGCTTGAGGATTCTTGGCCCACATGTTTTATTTTGTTGAACAATGGTTTCAAGAAGTTACTGTAGCCGTGTTACTGTAGCCGCGGCACTATTCATTCAGGAGTATTTTTGAAAAAAAGAGCTTTATTTTGACTAGGGTTTAATTATGTTTTGGTTTAAATACTCTTTGTAGCCTCATTTAATTAGTTTATGAAATTTGATGAATTTATTCATTATGAGTTGAGTTTATCTCCTCTTGTTCTTGAATAAACTTTTGAACTTATCAAAGGCAAATCACAACCTTTGTGGCGTTCTTCCTAATAATTTAAGTTCTTGAGACGGGTTCTTCAACGGGTCTAGCTTTTCATATAATCTAGGTTCTTGAAACGAGTTCCTCAATAAGTCTAAATTTTCCATTGGCTTGATTTTGGCTTTCTTGTGTGAGTTTTCAAATTGATTATGAGTTCAAGGGATTTCATTCTCACGGGTTCATATCAATTTTCCTTTGCTAGAAAGCAGCCACACCAACTTATCCACCATTGTATCAATAGGCCCAATGGTGTATAGCAAGTTAAAGAACTCAACAAGGACACTTACTTCCCAATCATGAGCCTCCCTAATGAAACTGACATTCCACTGCTGTGAACCATTAGTAATTTCCCACAAGCCAGCCACCAAAGCATCTTGTTCCCGTGCAATTCTGAAAATAGTGGGATAAGCATCCTTAAGAGCCGTATCTCCAACCCAAACATCATGCCAAAAACTGATTCTATTGCCATCCCCCATACACAGGCTAGTGTGGCTAGAGAAAGACCTCCAACCTTTCCGGATATGCTTCCATAGCCCCATTCCATATGCCCCCCTGACTTCATTAGAGCACCAACCCCTCCTTATACTCCCATACTTAGTATCAATCACCACCTTCCATAATGCTTCCCTCTCATAATTATATCTCCGCAGCCATTTTCCAAGAAGAGCCTTGAAGACCCTCAAATTGCTAACCCTCAAATGACTTTCTTGTATCTCTTTCTAGCTCCTTTTTATGTAACTAGGTGTATGTTGTTTTTATACCTCCTGTGTACTTGGGCTATGCCTATTTACCTCTATTAATAAATTGTTATTTTACTTATCAAAAAAAAAAAGTTTGTACTAGGTAAGTAAGTGAAAAAAAAATTTATAAGTAGGTAAATAAATATTAACGATCCATTAAAATAGGAATATCTGCACAAACAAGTTATATAACCGTCATAAGCAATCAAAACTAGCCCTGAAAAACATATATAAACTCCGATATTGATGAAGTTGTCTTACTATCAGTTTGTCGCTAGCACCAGAAGCATTAGTGACAGTTACAGCACCCTGAACCACAAATATGAACCTAGTGGGATATATGCATATAAATGTCAGAAAATAAATAAATTACATATTATAACCTGTTTGTATAATGGTCCACATGAGATGAATGGGAGGGACAAAAAAAAATGTAAATACACATACCTCTCAACATCAAATGGAGGGAGTGCTGATCTTGACTTTTCTGCAAAGGAAAGAATAAACCATGGGAAGACTCAATGTCAACCACATAACAAAGAAGCAAACCCAGAAGCTGACTTTATGGCACGATGCAATGCAAGAAATGTGGCTGTGGTCAAAGAATGTCCCTAAGCTTGCCATGAATGCCAGGCTTTGACCACTATGAGATTTATTTTAACAACAATCACCTCCTATCGTCAGGAAATATACTGGAATAAATACGGTGCGGTTGTAATAAAACAAAACCATGAATACAATACAAAGCACTTACTAGAGCATAGTAGAATAAGTATTTTTTATACATAATGCAATTGTATTAAAAGCGCAAAGGAGCACAACTGAAGTACACAGGACGTGTACAAAAGGAACTACCCAAATAGCAAGAAGAAGAAAAAGACACAGGGCATGTTTGGGAAACATGAGAATTCCCAAAATTCTCAAAATTCCTAATAACTTCATTCCCAAACATCACTCAAATACAACACTCTTCAATTACAAATTTTCAAATTTTTCATCTAATCATTACCTAATCATTACTCAAACACAAAAATCAATACAACTTTTACAAACTTCAAATATTATAAAATTACAATCAAACAATTTTTAACTTTATCTATTCACTTTCAAACTCCAATACAATGCTTATTTTAAAATATATTTTTATTCAACTTTTTTCTCTCTCATTTCCCAAAACCCAATAAACATCTTCACTCAAACCATTTCACTACCATTCAAAAAATTCTGAGATACTTTAACCTATTGACACAATCCTTCCCACATGCTGTAATATTTAGCTTCCACTACAAATCCCCAACCCGCACACGTTTGGATAACTAAATCCGCTTTTACCCTGTGAGACAATGTTTTATCGTTTCTAAAACACAATCCCAAATGAATTTCACCTCAAATGCTGGCCCCAACAGGAGACTCAAATACTTCATGGGAAGAGATGACACCCTAGAGCCAAGGACCCATACCAACCTAAAAAATTTATTTACTACTCCAAGAGGTACCAAATTCTTACTTGGCCAAATTGATTTCAGTTCTGATACAGCCTCAAACCATAGGAATAAACAACACTCTAGATATGATCGTAGATAGCCTCACCAAAGATTAAATATCATTAGTGTACAGGTGACAACATTTAATTCAATGTCTCCAAGAGTAATGGGAATAAAGGATCCCCTTGTCGCAATCCTAGAGAGCTGCAAAAGGAACATGATGGAGTACTGTTTCCAGTTTTGATAAAAGCAGAAACACACTATCCACTCATGACACCTCTCTCTAAAACCACATATCCTGAGTAAATACAACAAGAAGCCCCAATTCATGTCCTTTTCCAAGCTGAATCACACGCGCTCTATAAAAAAATTTCTCCAGCACTAGATTCTCCAAATGTTTCTGAAACAACTGCAGGTTGAGCCACCAATTATACACTGGTCATGATTGCTCAACATACAGATAGATGTTAGCAAAGAGTTCCAAGTCTTTCGTAAAACAAGCAGATGTGCCAACTAGGGCATGATGACTGATGAGTTACAAATGATCCAGCTTCAAAATCCCACCACATGCACAAAAACAATATGGCCTACACAAAAACTCTAAAGAACATAAATTTATTGCCACATTATATAAAATTGAACATTAATCGAACCTTGCATTTTTGCTAGGTACATTACAAAGTTTGAGCCCATGGCCGGTGTAATTAAGTATGCTCCCAATGTATCAGTCCTGTCAAAGAAATATAAATTACAGCCCCAGTAGATGAGACATTATTCCAACGATAAATTGAAATGCAAAGTCTAAAGTACCACTCAGGTAAAGGACTGAATACGTGACTTTCAGGTGCTATTAATGCATGATCCTTTCTATAAACGCTGCGTGTGAAACCTGGCAAGTCTGGCCATAGGAACCCAAAAAAAAAAAGAGAAAAAAAATAAGGTCACTATATATCTCTCGAGTATCTGTTATATTTATTACAAGTTTAAACATTAGAGGGGCATAGTAGAATAGAAATTTGAGAAATTAAAATTGTAGCTTCAAAAAACTCTCGACAACTGAATAATTGCACAAGACTAAGTTCGGGTAGATAGCTAAGTATCAACCTTCCTAGAGTTATTCACCAGTTTCTCAGCCAACAAAAACCACCATTGAGAAAGTCTCAAGGAAATTAAAGATGGCATCATTTTATTCTACTAACATTATATTTGAAACAAACTACACACACATAAAGAGAGAGTTTTTCTTATAGCTTCACTTGGCAATTAGATAAGCTTCCTGTTTTCATTCTCTGAAAAAATCCTTTCATTTTTTCTTCTTTACAACGTATCCCATTAGGGGTCTAAATAAGTCGGATTCGAACAAGTAGCGGGTGGTCAAGCCTTGTTCTTTTTATTTTTATTTGAACACAAGTTGAACTCAAGCTTTTCATTGAGTTGTACTTTATGTTCACGAGCAGCCTACGGGCAAATTCGAGCTTGTTCACACTTTTTCTCTAATTTAAATAAAATAGATTATTTACATTGCATTTTATAACTTTATTTACAAATTTTGACAAACAAACATTGACCTTTTTAAAGTTTATACATATATATGTCAATGATTATATTTATAATGATTTAAGTAACATGCTTAGTATTAGGAATATGTGTGCATGAGCCCCATGTCACAAGTTCGATTCCCCTTGGGATCAAATTGAGATTTAAGTGGGAGGCCATGGTAGTGGGTTGTTGTGCTAATCTCCCTAGGAGTTTAAGTTCCACGGGTAAGTCCTAAGGGCCCTGCCCTGGGGTGGTTCCCCTGTCATAAAAAAAAAATATGGAATATAATTTCCTCTAATCTCTATAAATATTTAGAACATTTTCATTATAAATATAGAGATAATCGTATAAAATAATAAATACAAAGTTTAAGAGTTTACACGAGCTTAAACGAGTCGAGCCAAGTCTTATACAAGTTGTATCGTTTAATAATCGATCTTAATATTATTTTCACGAATGACTCATTTAGTAAACGAATCGAACCGAATACGAGCTTGACCGAGCAGATCTCAACCGGCTTTTCGAGTGAGTAGTCTTGTTTATTTACAGCCCTATATCCCATCGATTTTGAAAAGTCTAATATGTAATCAAACAAGTTTTATCATGAGTGTCCATTTTCACTAAAATTGTTAAAGAAAAAGGACACTTTCAATGACCAAAAATCCTGCTCTAAAAGTTATGGTTCACAAATATTTATCACACAACACTTTCTTAACAAAAGTATACACTCGCCTTTACTGATACTAATTCATGGCTGAGTTGCTTTATCAATTTTATTAGTTGTACAACGCTACAACAGTAAAGCACAAATTTAAGTTTAAAGGGCTTACACGATTTAGAAAATCACATTCACATTCAAAACAGGGAATATTTATAATATATCATCGTTATCAACATCTTTTGTCAAAGGCCCGCATCAAGATTATTTTGCGTAGTTTTTCAACTTCTTATTATTGAATACGGAAATAGAACCAACTCGTAATATCAGTATATTTTCTTCATTTCTTGCTTTAATCCCGAGTAGGAAATAAGATTGATAAAAAGAGTGTTGAAAAAAAGAGAAAAAAATTTGTCACAAACAAAATATGGTTGTTTTATTCTTCATTATTTGCTTCATTTCCTAAGTTTTATTCAAAATCTGTTTTCATTTTGTAAGTAAAAAAAAAAACTTTCAACAGCATCCAGTTAAAAAGAACCTTTATACTCACTCCGCAGAGCAAAACCACTTCAATTAACCGGAACAAGTTCTGCAAAACACACAAACTTCTCTAATACTGACCTCGAAGGTAAGGAGGAGAAAGTGTAGGATTGGTGACCTTCCAGTACAGAGTATTAGAGTCTGTATCAGAGTTAACAACAGAATAAGGAGAAGAGCAAAACCCTTCTTCACTCGCAGCAACTTTGAGCAAACCTGAAAAATCCCAACTATTTCGCTCAATACTCACGTCAGTAAACAGAGAAAACTAAGCGGGATAAAAATAAAAGATTTTCTCAGCAACAAAAAGGTTTACAGGGAGTTGCTTACTGAAAGTGATGAGAAGAAGTGGGAAAGCCGAGGAAGTCTTCATTGTGAGATTTCAGGGATGGGGGAGACGTGTGGAGGATTGTACTTTTGGTGATGGCTTTTGTTACTCTGCCTTTCTTGTATTTTTCTCCTCTCCGAGTATTGTCGCTCTTCGTTCGTGTGTGTGCAAACAGCGTGGAGAAGGAAGACGACAAATGCTGACTAGGTGGGCACTAGAAACTCACTCGGGGTGCCTCAGCCTGTGCCTCTGCGACTCTTTTATACTGAGCTGAGTTGGGGAAAAGTTTTGGCCGTGACGTCCGTCTCCTGCTCTGCACGTGCACAATAAGCTAACAGACAGTGACTCGTTTACTCGGGTTGGAGTCCGGTAGAAACCGGATCCGGATTTGTAAAATCCGAACGGATATCCAGCTATCTTATCCGGTTTTGTCCCGGATGAATATCCTGCTGCTATAGACTAAAGGTGAAAACCGACCCCTTCAGCGCAGTTTTTGGACAAAACTGACGCCGACCGACGCTTAAGTTTTGGGAGAGAAAATCTGTCAAAACCGATCGATAGGGAGGAGAAATGCCGACCGATGCTTTATTTCTGTGGCAGTTCACAGTCGGTTGTCAGACCGAGCTTCGTCTGAGAGAGTAGAGACTAGAGAGAGAGTTGCAAAGGAGAGAGAGAGAGGATGATAACTGAGACACGAGAAAGAAGACGAATTGATATCGAAACGACGTCGTTTGGTTTAAACTAAACGGCGTCGTTCTACTTTTTTTTTTTAATACGTTATGAATAAAACGACGAGACATCGTTTCAGTTGTGTTTAAAACACAACTCTAGGATTAAAACAACGCCGTTCCATTTAAATACGCGGCGTCGTTTTGAGTACAGAATATATAAAAGAATAATAATTTTTTTAGTCGGTCGGTTCAGCAGTTTGAACTAGGTTTGAACAGACGCCGAACCGGCCGATATCAGTTTTCTCAATTTTGTACCGCACGCCGACCAGTTCTCCACCGGTTTATGCCGGTTCCAAGCTCGGCTAGCCGATCTGAATCGATCCCGACCGGTTCTTCGGTTTGTTTTACAGCCCTACTATAGACATCAAGATATCCACATTATCTAAATTATAATAGGATATCTGGATTTTTTTTAATCCGATCATCTCTTGAACTTATTTTATGGGCTTTCATCGAGATATTGTGAGAATGAAATAATGGTTTCTTTCAGATTTCTGATACTACATCGTTTAGTTTTTAGACTAAACTATTATTTTTTTGTTGTGAACCGCTTAAATTTTCCTTGCGCGTGTACATCCTAGCAAACTTTACATGCCTATCCCGATTTAAACCATAGGTATGGTTGGCACCAAGTCTTTTACCGAAGAACAAAATGCCACAAATGGTAAAACAATGGAGCTTCGATCGATAAAGAAAGATGGGACTGAGAGGTAGAGAAGAGGAAAAAGTTAGATATGCGAGGAAATAGAAGCCAACGGACTAGAGTTTGCCACCGGGAGAGAGAGAATAAAGTACAACAATTCTGCTACAGGTACCCGTCTTCAGGTACCCGTTGCGGAATCGCTGACGTGGCATTACGTCAGCTTTATATTATATTAAAAAAATAGAGAAAAAGATGGAAAGGACCAGAGCGCCAAACTGATTTCTGATTTCAGATTTCATAAACCATTTTGCATAGAAACCATTCTACAGGTTCATCGTTCTTCATCTTGTTCCGAACCCATTTTGCACTGAAAAGAAAAGCACCAAAACCGATCGTGTTCAAGTGAGTGACGTCGTACCCAGAAACCAGAAAAGAAATGCGGATTCGTCTTCGTTGTTCTTCATCGTGTTCCTACTGTCTTCCATGGCCATCTGAGCAATGGGCGTCAAGTGAGTGCCGTCGTACCCGTGCTCTATTTTATGCATTTTATTTTCTATTTTTCTTGATTTTTCTTTATCGTATTCCTACTGTCTTCCATGGCCATTTGAGCATTTTTTTTTCTGTTTTATGCATCTAAGTTTTTTTATTGTGCGTATGAGCATTGTTTGGACTGTTTTAGTGATGTTTTTTTTTCTATTTTTGTATATTTTTCGCCACCCAATGTGACAAAGACGCGATAGCCTTTCTTCTATTGGTATTCCTCTTGCTCTGTCTCAATAAATGACACCATCAGGTATTTATTCAACCTGGGTATTTATTCTAGAACTGATGCACGGAAATTTATTCAACATGTGTATTCATAAACAGGATTGGTTTATCCTAGAATCAAAAAAGTCTACCACTTTTTGTAGATGTTTAGTAAGCTGGTTATGGTTTCTCCGTAGATGCATTTGATACAGAACAACTCTTAGAGTGCATTGGCAAGCTTAAATCTGGTCAGCTGTAGTAATATACAATTTTAAGAACCATCAAAGGTGCTCTGACAGTTTTAGACAGGTATATTTTATGTTTTAAAATAAACCTAGTATTGGGGTGCAAGTTGATGACGGGCTTGTGCTCTTGGTAAAGTTTTTGCAATGTTTGAGCCAATGTCTCTTTTAACAAGTTAATGCAGACAGAAAAATATAAAGTTGGGACCTATAATTTAATGGTCTAACCCCTAATGTGGATTCTGAGTGTACCTGCCGTATTTCCTCCCATTCAAACCCCAACCCGATACCTTCATAGACCAAACAGACTAGAAATACAACTGTCAACAAGATTAGAAGGGTTGTAGTTGGTGTGGAATATATGAACTATATATCTACTCAGAGATAAGCATTAATAAGCTTTAAAAAATGAAGAGAAATGATAAGTTTAAATAACTAAAAAAATAAAAATTAGGTCATGGTGCCAATTTTCAGATGTGTAAAGTTACAATGATGGTGGTGGGTGGGTGCCTCTCAATGGTTGGCTGATTCGATAGTGATTTTTCCTCTCATATAAGTTACAAAACCAACACATTTTTCTTTATTGCTTTATTGATCTGTTTTTTTCTTTTTTATTTTTTGGAAGAAAAAAAAATTTGTGGAATTATGCAGTTCATCTCCTCTCGGCATGGGAAAAGGGGAAGAACACTCATCTCCCCAAACATCATCTAGCTCAAATCCCCAAACCGCGGTTTGTTATATTTTTTACAAATTTGTTTTATTTATGTGTTGAGTTGATATTTATTTGCAAAATACATAAATAACTTGTGTAATAACATGTTAGGATATATCATCAAGTAACCGGTACTTTGTAAATTACACCAATGCTGGTTATTATGGACCACTTCCTGCGTGGCCAATGCCTTTTCCGCCATATCCAGATGGCGGCCAATATCCAACAAACATTCAAGTGGTGATACAATTGTGTTCTTGTTTTGTTGTTTGTATAAGTTGGCCTTTTTTTTTTTAGTTTAATGTCATTGATTTTTTTTTTCTTTTTACATAATGCTGGTTACCCGACTTCTCTCATAACTACAAGCTCCACTACGAGTGGAAGAGTTGATATAGAGGAGCCACCTCAATGTAGAGAAACTAATATTCCATGTACCTCTGGAATATTTGAAGAAAGCAAAGAAGATAGACCAAATTCACAAGAAACTGAGGATGGCATTGCCGGAACACCGCAGTTAGAGGATGAAGTTGGTGGTGATATGATTGAAGAGACAAAGTCGGGAATGGAGTTTAATTCTTTTGAAGAATTAATGGATTATTATAAGCAGTATGCTAAGAAAAGCGGGTTTGGGGTAATGATAAGAAAGACTGATAAGGGGAATGATGAGACTGTCTGATATGTCACTCTTGGTTGTGCCCGTAGTAGGAAGGCCCGGAATAGGACGTTGAATGTCGCCATACCACGTCCAACGGGAAAGATAGAATGTAAGGTAAAGATTAATGCCTTAAAAGTTGATGGAAAGTTCTAGTTGACAACAGTTCATAATATCCATAACCATGGCCTTAGTCCAAATAAATATCGGTTCTTTCGATGTAATAAAGAAGTGAGTGACTCTGTAAAAAGAGTCCTAGATATAAACGATATGGCTGGCATCCGAATGAATAAGAGTTTCGGATCTCTCGTCGTTGGTTCTGGTGGATTCGAGAACCTTCCATTTTTAGAAATTGATTGTCGTAATTATACCGACAAGGCAAGACATCTAAGGCTTGGGAAAGGTGGTGCTGGAGAGCTTCGAGAGTATTTTTGTACGATGCAGTACAAAAATCCTGGTTTCTTTGCACTGATGGATTTGGATGATGACGAGAGGTTAAGGAATGTCTTTTGGACAGACCCCCGTAGTAGGGCAGCCTACCAATACTTCGGTGATGTGGTCACATTTGACACTACATACCTGACGAATAGATATGGGATGCCCTTTACACCATTTGTTGGGGTAAACCTCCATGGGCAGTCAATTCTGTTGAGAGCAGGATTGATTTCTAGTGAGGATACAAAGACATTTGTCTGGTTATTTTAGACGTGGTTGCAGTGTATGGATGGTATCGCTCCGAAAGCTATTATCACCAATCAGGATAGAGCGATGAAAAATACAATTGCTATTGTCTTTCCTGAAAGCCGACGTCGACTTTGTTTGTGACATATACTAAAAAAAGTTCTCGAGAAGCTGTCCTCATATGCTTCCTACAAAACTGGGATGAAGAATGCATTGATGAAATATGTATATGATACGCAAACTGTTGAAGAGTTTGAGAAATCTTGGGATCATTTTATCACCACTTACAAGTTGCATGAGAATGTCTGGCTGAAAAGTTTATACACTGAGCGTGAGTATTGGGTGCCGGCATTCTTGAAGGATTGTTTTTGGGTTGGGATGAGTACAATGCAACGCAGCGAGAGCATGAATGCTTTTTTCGATGGTTATGTTCATGCTAAGACAAACTTGAAAGAGTTTGTCGATCAGTTTGATAGTGCGTTGAAAAAAAAAACTGAGAGTGAAAATAATGCAGACTTCCATTCATTTAGCGTTACCATTCCTTGCATATCTAGTTCTCCTATCGAAAAGAGATTTCAAGAACTGTACACAAATGCTAAATTTAGGGAAGTTCAGATGCAACTTACTGGCATTATCGATTTGGATCCAAAGTTACTTAAGAGGGATGGTGCAGTAAAGACCTATCTGGTAGAGGATGAAGTTCGGGTTAAAGAGTTCACTAAGTTGGTTACGTTTTCTGTGGACTTTAGTGAGGAAGATGCGAATGCTAAGTGTTCGTGTGGTTTATTCCAGATTAGGGGTATATTGTGCAGGCACATTTTCGCTGTATTTAAATGTAACGGGATAAAATCTCTGCCAGAGAAGTACATTTTAGACCGATGGAGGAAGGACATCAAAATGAGATACACATTAATTGATAGCAGCTATGACGCAGGGGATCAACGGCCAAATGCTTGCAGATATTCAAGTCAATTAAAAACTTGTTATCAAATGATTACTCATGCAGCGGGTTCAAAAAAGCATACTGAGGATGCCACACAAAAGTTACACGCAATGATTGAATTATATAGTGAGAATCAAGAACCCCCATCGATTACCCTCACTGGTTCCAATGTTGGTTGTACTCAAAATGACACAACCACTGTGGGTAGTTCGAAACAAGTACTCAGTCCATTAGTTGTCAGAAGGAAAGACAGACCCCCATTTCTGAGGAGAGCATCCAAGATGGAGAAAGACATGCGGAAACTTAAAGGAAAGACAAAGAAAGTACCAGTAAACTGGAAACGTAAACAGGTGCACATTATTTCAGCTTTAAATATACATTTTTAGGCGGGTTATTTTACTAATGCAAAAACTTACTTCTTGCCAATGCTACTTTTTATTGGAGAGATGGAAGAGATACACTAGTGCCGGACACGTTCAGGAATTTATTTGGCCCATCAGAGATAGATATTTCTAATGTTGGTTACGTACAATTATATTATTTTTGTTATATTTATACTTGAATTGTTATATTTATGTATTGATTTTTTCTTTTTTATCACCAGCTTGTTCAAGACAAATCAGCTACTGTCATTGGTGGAACCCAGCTCGGAGAAACAGTGGTTGAGAGTCAAGAAAGTGTAATATTTCTACACTTTTCAAATGTTAATAGTAATATTGACATTACTCTAATTTTTGCTTATTAATCCAGATGCAATTCGGGTTGGATGGATCACAACCGGAGCAAATTGGGTTGGATGAATCACAACTGGTTCAACCATGGTTGGAAGGCCCAGGGAACTAATTTACGTAATATTTGCATATATAGTTTCCTCCAGTAGGGTATTTTAATATTTTTGTGTAATTTCTAATGTTGGATATGGGGCTGGTATGGTCTGGTTTCAATGGCTGATTTTGTGGTCTGCAATGGTCTAGTATGGTCTGGTTTCAATAGCTGATTTTGTGGTCTGCTATGGGGCAGGTATTCTCATTTGCGTGTACCATCTATTCGTTGATTTCTGTCAAGATGCATTTGTGAGCGAAGTCTGGATAGGTTTTAGATCCTTTGGTTCAATCTCCACGCCAATACTGTTACTAAATTCCACTTCAATATTGGCTTGTAGGAACATTGAGAATATGTTTGCACTTTGCACATCGCATGAGCGTACAATTAGTTTAAATTTGCATGTAATGTTTCATATTTAACAAACTTCTATTGCAATTCTATTAATTCTTTTTTTTTTGTTCTTACTACACATGTAGGAAACTAAGGGGTTTATTCCCAATGTAATATATGGGTTTTCAATAGGTGAAAGAGTGAACGTGAAGGATTTTCAAGAGCTGATACAATCTGATGGATTAGTCATTTTTTTGTTTTTTGGCAGAAACATTAGTCATTTTTTGTAAGTTTATCATGTTGTACTCAGTGGTGGGATGGCATGTAAGATCTTATTAAAGTTGTTTTTTTGTAAGTTGTCAAAATTCCTTTTTTGGATAGATTGATAGAAGATACAAGATTGTTGGCAATGGTTTTTGTGTAGTAGGAACAAATCATAACATTATTTTGGATGTTATGATAGTTTTTCTTCCAAAAATGAGCATGAATATATTATTTCCTGGATTGCATTTTTTGGCAATTTCCTAGATGAAAGTAGCATTTTTTTCCCTTTGTAGAATGCTTAGTTTATTTATTAGTGACATTGATTATGTTAGTACCTACTGGTATGCCATAGTCAAGGAAGATTTTGATGTGCAAACAGACCGATAATTCAAGACCAATTTTAATGGATGGTCGTGACATATTATTGTGAGTTGACATATTCTTGTGACAAGAGTTTTTTCCACTCAGTCCATTAGTTGAGTTAGTTATCCAGATTAAAGTAGGTGATTTTTTGTTTTTTTGTTTTTTGTAGAATGCTTATTAATGCCTTGCACAGATAAGATACTTCCTGAATTAATGCACAGATACAATGGGGTTCAAATAAGATACTTCCTGAATTAATAATGCCTTACACAGATACAAGCAGCTACTTCCACAAGTCATTAACATAAAATACAATTAGACTATACAATCAAACTAAGTTCTAACGTCACCAACCAATATAAACAACATAGATATACATAGCAACTAACTTCCAACACTAATCCTAAGTCACTTATTTGCAAGACAAGTAACATGCTACAACAAATGCGACAGCCCAATACACCCGAAGTAGTGTGCGTGAACGTCTTATTTCAGCTTTGCGTACAAGAAGTGCCAACTCCTTGTTCACAACCTCCTCATTTCTATTGGATAGCGCCATCTCTCTCATCTCGATCTCATCCGCTCTCTTACGGAGATCAATCTTGCTCTTTTCGATATCGTCGAGTATCTTCTCCAGCTCTTTCTTGGCTCTTAACAGTACATTGTGAGTTTCTCTTAGATCGGATTTTCTGTATTGATCTTCCTCTACCCACTTGAAATACTTACAATATGGTAATCCCTAATCATTTTAAACATATTTTGGAAACATGTTAGATGCACATAATATTAAAATTTTTATTAAACATACATGTAGTTACCTTTATGTTGTAGTTAGGACACCCTAAGAAGGGTCGTCCTAGATTTCTTGTAGTAGATGAGTATCTTAGTTGGGCTTCAATTTCACAGAAACATAATGGTTGACCCAGACTTCGTTTACCAAAAGATGAAGAAGAGTCCGTGGTGGATGATGAGATATTCTTAAACTAAAGGCGAAGAAGAAACAAAAGGAAAACGGACAATCAAGAACAAAACTAAACTTTCAGCATCTTCTTTCAAATCTATCAACTATCAAGACAAATTTAAAGTCTCCACACATTTAAACTGAACAATTCTTACTCTCCACACATTTAATAAGAAATTCTACGCTTTGGACCTTATAAATAATTAAAGTCTTCCTCTTCCCATCATAAGCTAAATTCCTTAACCACCAAAACCACCAAAACCATCTTTAATTTGGTACCATTTGCCCCTATATGTGAGACGAGAATTGTTACATAGGCATGTTCAAAATCTGAGACATGATGCTTATGAATATCAATCACATAATACTCATGTCTCCTACACACAACTTGTGTAGGAGACATGATTTGAACGTAGATCTAGCATGAAATATCATTCTTGTAAAGTTTGAAAAACAGCACAAAAAACCATCCTAGTAACTTTGTAACACGTCTTGCAAAAGAAATGATTAGTCAAGATAAAACACACAACTAAGAACAGATGAAGGAATTCAATTCTTCCTTGATACTCCTCAATCTAAGTCTAAAAAGTTGATACATAATTGAAAACCATACTAAAGATATGACATACCATCCATTACTTATCATCCAGAAAGAAATAATGATCAAATTTAAAAATATTAATCAACGAGTAACACCATCCACTATTATTAGAAAGAGTAACACCATCCTCTAAATTCAACTAGTAACACCATCCTTCACCTACGAATTTTTCAATCAAGCCAATGCTTTCAATGTTTTTGGGATCCAGAACATTTTTTACCTTTTTGATTTTCCTACCAAAATAAAGATCATACCTAAGTGAAATGCTTTCATTTTTTTTTTATTTTGAGATCAATCATTGCTACTCCTACTCAAACTCAAGGAGATGAAGAAACAACCACGACAAACGAACAATCAAGAATTGATTAAAAAAAAAAATAGAGTACATACCGATTAGGGCTAGGGTTTCGAATCTACAAGTATTTCGAAATCAGTTGCAATTTCGAATCTAAATCAAGCGCTATTTCGAATCTAAAAGAATTTCGAAATCTCCCATTAGGGTTAGGGTTAGGTTTAGGTTTAGGGGTTTAGTTATTCAAGATGGATGTGTATATACCGATTCGGTGATTTTGGGAACATCGGATTCGTGGGTTGAAGAAATAAACCCAATGGGAGATTCGGTTGTGCGCATGCGAACAAGAAGATAAGATCAAGAAGAGAGTACCTCCCTTTGTGTTTCGTCTTCCTGCACGTCGGTGGGGTAGTCGTGTGTTTGTGTAAAAGAAGATGACCACCCTGCATGAATCGTCTTCATTGCTTGCTTGGGAAGGTTCCCGTGTTCCGTGCGGGGTTCCATGGTCTTGATCCTTTCTGAGGTGAAACTAAGGTGAGGTGAAACTGAGGTGAGTTGAAAACGACCCGATTTCAAATTCAAAATGGCCACTTTGAGTTTCTGGGAGCCAAACGAAAGGGATTTGCCAAACGCCTAAAGCGCACCGTTTTAATAATTCCACGTGGACTCCCGGGTACGCGGGGGGTACCCCTCCCGTGTACAAGTAGAATTTTTGAAAGTACAATAGTCCAATGACCTATCTAATTTAAACAGAAGCAGGAAATATAATATTTAAGTCACAACGTCTTATACAATTAACTCAAAATTATATTCTAAAAAAACTATCTAATTATTCGATTTTCAATCACATTCTATAAGGTATAAACAGTAGCGGCCAACATAACTGCACAAGCACCCACGGCAATTCCACAAATAAAAAATATGAATATAAAAAATAGATTTTATTCAATGTGATTTGATAGAAACAGTTCTTCCCAAATACATCTCTACGGTAACCTAATTACTTTATGAGAAAACCTGGAGACCAGTCCAGCTGGTTTCCTCAATAACCAGCCGTCCAATAGCAGTCTGGCACGTAAGCATTTTATTTTAATTACCATGCATTTGCCTACACTAAAACAGAACAGACCAACAAATTGTGCTTTTCTGTCTTTATATTCCAACCCAAATCCATCCCCACCCCCACCCCCACTCTTGAGAAATGCTCAAAGTTCTTTTGTTCTAAGAAATAGTCAAATTAATGAGATAATATCCATCAACCTTTAAAGAAAAAGAAAAAGAAAATAAAATAACCATTCGTCGATTGTCTCTCATTTTGTAAGCTACCCTGCGATCAACTTGGACATGATATCTAACCAAAACGTCAAAATTTTTAGAAACGAAAAAGGTACCCAAGAGGTTCAAGATCGGAGGTCAAGTTGAATTCTTTTTTCCTCCCTGAAGGTATTTAAAATCAGAAGAAATTATTTTTTTGAAAAAAAAAGTGAGTTTCATCTTTGATCCTTATATTCAATGGATTCTGATCTTTATATTCAATAGATTCTGACTTTTGGACTAGCGGTAGAAAGCATGACAAGCACGTAGTGGGCGACGACAAGATCTAGCTTTGGTGGGCGACAAGCACGTAGTGGGCGATGGCAACCGTGGTGGACAACTGGAAGTGTGGTGGGCGACGTCAAGATCTTGAAGATGGTGAAGACAAGGGGTGACAACAATTGTGGGGTCTCCTTTTGATGGCGGCAACGACAAAATCTCATTGCATGGTCAATGGCAACGACGAGTTGCTGTGCAATGGTGAAGGGTTTTGGTGGGGAAGGATTTCAGTGGGGGAAGGATTTTGATAAAGAGAAAACCTGGAGGTAGAGCAATTCGGTTTTAATCACCTGTATTATTGTGTATTATTCTCATTCACCACTTTCTTACGTGTCTTATACTTATTGGAGGGTTGTTTTTCCCCTATAAACAGCAGGGCTGTCTAGAAGCATTTCACTTACTTTATTTAAGTAATTAGTGAGGATGTCACATGTAAGCCATGTGCGCGGTCCCCCATTTCCAAGGGAAACACATGGCTATCAGATGAATCAACATAAAGTTGGTGAATGGTATATGCACTTGCATTTCATGACATAAATACGTAATCCGTAACTGCTAATATATATAAAAACATATTGAAATAGTTTGTGAATAATAATGAAATAGTTTAAATTAATATATTTTATTAAATTTTAAAAAATTAGAGAAAAATATATTATTTTTATGTTTTGTTTGGAAGTTTAGAAAATTTGTAATGATTAGATAATAATTAGACAAAAAAAAATTTAAAATTTAAAATTGAAAGTATTTTGTATTTGAGTGATATTTGAAAATGAAATTTTGAAAAATTTTGAGATTGAGATGAGATGAGTCATCTCATATTTCTTGACATAAATACAGTAAAAAAAAAATCTATATTTTGCACATGATTAATAACTCCATATGAAAACGTGTATGAGTATCACCAGTTAAATTAGATATTTCATCTCATATTTCTTGACACAAATAGAGAGCATCGCCAAAATAATACATTTTTGGTTACTTCAAAAATTAGCAGGAATATGTAAACTGAAAATAAAAATCTCAGTTACTTCAAAGAAAATTAGTATAAAATATTATAAAACTGGAAATTAACTCATTATCATGCAATTGGAATCTATCTACCATCCCTAACTCTATTTTAATTAGAAGAATGTACTTCGATTGATGTAACTTATTTCTATGCCTTATAAATCCAACACCATAATACCAACAATAAGAAATTAGTTTTCATTAACCCTTTAGTTTTAAAATTATAAAAAACTCAAGATTATGAGATCTATGAAAATGCTATTAACGTTTCGAAATTGCATGATCAGAAATATGTCCCCTCTTAATTACCGCTCAAAGTGACCGCACATCGCTACCTATTTAAAAAAAAAGAAAAGAACAGAGTCTCAACTTCTCTTCCCCAACAGGTAATTTCTAAAAATTCTATTTATTATCTCCACACCATACGCCACACATGACTTTTTATTTTTTTTATTTTTTTCTGTTATCAAATGTGTCGTGTATGGATGATGAGTAGAATAACTCAATTAGTTTAGGAGAAATAAAACCAAAAAGGTTAAAAATTAAATTAAAAAAATAAAAATAAGTATGGTGTGTAGGATTATGAGTAGCAAAACTTAGTAATCTCTCTCTTGTTATTTTTTCTCGTTTGGAAATCTGAATTTACTTTTCGGTGTACATGCAGTATGGTCTGCTGTTCTCTGGGATTGAAATCTTCAAACTTGTTCTTTCACTTGAGGTTAAACTGTAGTTGTCCTAGTGGAACTCTCTTTTCTCCCAGAAGAAAATGCCGAACTAAAAAGTTCCATGTAGCATGCTCTTCTTGTTGGAAATATTTTCAAAATAATATATTATATTTATTATTAATAATATTTTGGGAATTTATTTTTGGAAGTTATGAATTATTTTGGAAAGAGAGAAATCAAGGAAAGTTTATAAGCAATAGCTTATGGTTATAAGATATTGGGTCTATATTCTAACCACAGCCCTTTGATTGGCTTAGTGGTATTGTAGCTTCCCATTTAACCCATGGGATGGGTTCGAATCACACATCTTCCAAGATTATGGAGTTTTGTTGATTTAAGAAGAGGCAACCCTTGGAATCAAGGGGCATGCATTCGTGAAGCAAAGCAATGCATGGGTATTGCATCAAGGGGCGCTAGGCATGAGAGGCATTGCAACTCATCAGGCCACAAGCAACCAAGTGTTGGAATGCTTGGCAAAATGGGAAAATAAAATTCCCAAACTGCGCACCTGGTGGTTCGATCTGGTGCCAACCAGTTGAAGTGGAAGCAACATGATCGTTGGATTGGGTCCAACAATTGTGTCATTTGGTAACAGGCATAATATATATACCTGTTCGGATCAGATTACAGAAAAATGAAAAATTATAACTTTTCATTCACATCGTTTGGCCCTCTATAAATAGACCCAATGGCCTACGAATTTTGATGATGGAATAAAGAACATAGAAGGAAAGTAGGCAATTTCGAAATTCTCTCTCTCCCAAAAGTTTTTCATTTCTTCAAAACTTGTTATTAGGATCTGTTCATTCTGCAGATAACATATTTCTAATCTCTTGGTTGAATAACCAAATCTGAGGGTATTCGGGGTCTAATTTCGTGTGTGCATAATGCAGTTAGATAAACAGATTTGTTCTGGGCTTCATTGTATCTTGGAGGCAAATTCGCTTGTAACCCGTGTGCATACCGTTAATGGTGGGGGCGAATATTGTCTTAAGGAAAGAGACATTCGTAACGCGTCTTGAAGCAAATTTTTCTCTCACTATTTTCCGTTTTGCAGCCCCTTTTGAACCAACACTTCTTCTCCTGTTTTGTATATATGCTCCCAAGTTTTTAGTTATGACGTCCTCTTTGCTCCAATAATGGGGTGCTTTTTTTTTGTTAATTCCACTCAGTTCAAGGCCTCTCAAGTATGAAGATCCGTTCAATAATCTGTTGGAAAAAGTTGTGAAGAGCAATGCAACCATTGAAGTGTGCAAGAAGGTTTATCGTTTAGCCCCCAGTAACTCTGACCCAAGAGCAACAAGCCATGCATCCATCAGAAGAGGAGGGAGGAGGCCATGAGCATACCAGTGGAAGAGGTACAGCATATCAAGCGAATAAGAGAGAACACTAACCAAATAAATATTGCTTCCACAGTCGCAATGCTTCATCAATTTTTTTTGTTGTAAGAAGCACTTTCCACTTCTAGCAATGAAGCCCATAAGCCGAAGTCGCTTCCATTGCCAATGCCAGTTCCTCTGCTGCCTTCAGCTAATAGGATCCATCTATTACGATTAGGGTGCGTTTTGATGTTGAGTTGAGTTGAGTTTTTTATGAATATTAATGAGTTGAGATGGTGAAGTGAGTTTTGTATGATCCACCTAAGATGAGTTTAAATATGTTTGGATATTAAGATGAATTTATATAATTTATAGAAAATTGAAAAAGGTTGTAGGTCCCACGTATAAAGAAGTGTTGAATTGAAAAAGATTGTGAGTTCCACATGTAAAGAGGTTTTGAGTTGAAATGAGTTTAGTAATTTGAGATTTGAGTATTTTGATGTTAGATTCGGTTTAAAATTAGACTGAACTGAGTATATCTCAATTGAATCTATCAACCAAACGGGACCTCTCGCCACTAAAGGAGAGGAAAAAAATGAACGAGAGGAAGCACATGGAAGACAACATCAAGACCCGTACGTAGCCATTTGCTCTTACTCTTCCTCAACACCATAACCGAGAAACTTAGCCCACTATTTATATATGAGTAATGCTACATACAGTCGTGGAATGCGCAAACGCCATGCAGTCGCTTTGAAAAAGAGTGGGGTCTACTATTAAAAAATTAATTTCTTTTCATGTGGGTCCCATATTTATTCACTTTTTTCAAAGCGACTGCACGGCGTTTGCACACTCACGACTGCAAGTATCATTTCTCTTTATATATATTTGCATTCTTCTTCTCTTATCTATTTATCTACAAACTGCTTTTTTTGAGCTCTGCTTGCCAGACCCAAAATGTAATTACTCTAGCTCATTGAAAGGCGAGAAGAACAAGGAATTTGAATCCACCTTTAGATTCCAAAGCTCATGTCAAATAAATACAACGGGTGCATCTGCCCGGGGATGCGGTGCTTGTATTTTTTCATTAGTTATTGGTTTTTTGGTTTCGGCACAAGGGATGTTTTTCTTTATTTCTTATGTAACACCTTGTGCCTTTGTTTTACTACGGTATTCATCCGCCTTAAGTGAGGGTTCTTAATAAACTTTGGGGTGGGTTACTCTTGGACATGTGGTTACCAACTCTTTAAAAAAAACAAAAAAGAAGAAGAAGGAAGAAGTGGAGTTCATATTTGTTTCCCAAAAAAGTCTAATGCAACAATGTTAGGCCTGAGACTTGGACTGATTTTTTGTTTGCAGTTGAAGCCTTGGCACAAAGTATCGAGGAATGGATAAGAAGAGGTCATGTGTGATGAACGTGCAAAGGAATGACATGGGCTGGAGGTCAAGCACAAAACCATTTGTGATATAGAAATCAAAGGTTGAACTTGCGCTTGGAGTATCACCAAATTTTAGTAAAACCTGAGGACATTCCCAAATTGCGTTCAGAACCCATGAAGGTCATTATGAGTTTTTAGTTATGCCCTTTAGACTAAGTAATGCTCCATCAATATTTCATAGTTTAATGCATGAAATTTTCTAGCTTTCTTTACAAAAATGTCATCAAAGAACATTTATTTTCCATCAATACCAAAGTTTTGAATTCCATTCCCGTGTCCGTTCTGATTAAGGTATTAAAACAAACTATTTCAGTACCGATATGTTTCAGTGTACTGTTTCGAGATAGTTGTTATATAGATAAATTACACACACACACGTGTATATAAACAATTATATATAGAAAAACTATATTCCAAAATAACATGAATACAAGTCTAAAAAATATACATACTTAAAAAACTCAATAATATTTTTAAATACAAGTCTTAAAATATACATATTTGAAAAACTCAACAATACTTCTAAATTCTTAATCTAACTGTTAAAAAAAAATCACCCATCTTCATCTAAAAAACAACAAGGATCAAAGTTCGAAACGTTAATCAAAATATTTTCAATCACAATCATCACCATCATCATCAACATCAAGACCAACATTATCATCATCTCCCAAATTTAGTGAGGCTAATAACTCCTCAATACTTCCCCAATCCAAGTTTACTCCATCAATAAGCTTTGATTCTTCACCCACCAATTCCTCCATCAAACCGATGTTTTCAAGGTTGATAGGATCCCAAACATCTCTTTCGTTTTTTTATGTTTCTGCCAAACTAAAAGTGACACATAAGTGAAAATGTTACATATTTTGCAAAAGTAAAAAACATTACTATTGACAAATTTTATTTTTCTCGCAGCTTAAAGTTATAACGAATAAAACCTAAATCATTCAAACCTTTATGCTCTAATATATTCCTCTTCTTAGAAAGAATAAACAAACTCAAATGTGCTCTAATTTGTTTTCACAGTTAGTCTCACTACAACATTAACTTAACATGCGAACTAAGAGATAATTCTCAAATTATTTGTAATAATTTTAGTTTATTTTTAACCTGTTAGAAATTTAATTATAAACTTTATTTATAGTTTGGAAGTAGTTTAAATTAATTTGTAATATTTTAACTATAAACTTTATTTATATATAGTTTAGATTGGAAAATCATGTACAAATTGTAGTAGAGATGGGCTGAAACTTAAACACCATTCTAGACTTCAGAAAGGCATTTTGGGCTCAATGTACCTATACACCATCAAGTCCAATAGGTAGCTAGACAACTTGAAAGGTAGTTCGCTCATTGAGGGCCACCAGCATATGTGAGATGGTGCCGAAGGCAACGTTAAAAAGGAAGCCCCACTCACCCATGTAGATGCAGGGGGACAGGGTAACCGCCCGCATAGAGCGGTTACCAAGCCTAGCTCTACATCCAAGCTTGAATCCTAGAATAAACTTTATTATAACCTTTATGGAAAATATTATTGGAACCTAGAGATTCGATTAAAACTTTATATTGATGCCATATGTCACTTTTTGTATGGCCAATACACTATATTTAAAGAAAAAAATTACACATAACCCAGGCTCCTCTCTTCCCCTTTGATAAAACCTAATGCTTCTCTCTTCCCTCCCGAAGTTGCATGCCTCCCTCCCTCCCCTTCCTCTAGAATGAAACCATAAAACCAAAGCAATCTCATAGCTCCACTTACCTTTTGGAAAATGAAAGTGAGTTCTCAAAAAAAGAAAAAAAAACAAAAAACCCAAGTTCTTATTTGATCTTCCAATGTCAACCTTCAAAATTTTTGAACGGAATCAACTCAACTGCACCATCCCCTATAGGCACCCATTAGAGTTTACCAAGAATTCTTGGGCACGAAGCTATTGTGTAATTTGATTTTTTTTTTCAACCAGCCCTTTGGTTCATTATCACAAATAGGTGGACAACAATAAGCAGATTGCGATAACCTTAACATTTAGAAAAATAGCCATTAAAATCTTTCATTGTTTTAACATCAAAGACAGATCACAGTAGTAGCTAGTAATGACTAGTCAAGAATGTAAATAAAAAATGGAGGAAAAGCTTGAATTCGTGGGGAGCGAGTGTAACACCCCGCTTAATTCCCTTGATTAATCCTTAAGTACTCTAGATTAGGCTTTTAATTATGGGTTAATCACTTTCATTAAGGTTGATAGTGAGATTAGTATTAATGTTGATACTTAGTGTTAATGAGCTAAGGATTAGAGAGGCAAGCCCATTAGTAATTTTGGTGAGGCTTTTTAGAACCCAAGTACATTCATGGGCCTAGCCTAAGAAAACCTTGAACCAAACCCATAGGAGATCAAGGCAAGTTTTGGCCTAAGTATAGAAAGGTATAAGGCCTTTCGTGTAGATTGGACCATTGGCCATTTTCAAGCCCCTATGGCCCAAAATCATGTTTGGACTCATTTCACCAATCAAAGACCAAAAGTCCAATATACCATACCATTGGTTTTCTTAAGCCTAAATCACACTCGAAGTACACAAATGAAGTTTTAAAAATTTGGCTAAGGTCATTAACCATCATACTTGAGGTTAGTGCGCCATGCTTTGAGATTTAATCATGCTTGATCTTTTCTTTAATTTTTTAATTCAAATTTTAATTCAAGTTTATGATGAAATTTTTATGAAGAAGTTATGTCTTTTCAAAAATGATGATGAAATTACTTACTGAGTAAAATCTTGTGTCTCCATATTTTTTAAAAGATGTTGAGGAATCTGGATGGGAGACATGCATACTGATTTTCTGCATCTCATGCATTGCATATTTATCATTTTATGATTGATTTATCTTTGTGTCACTTAGTTGTTTAACTTACTGAGATTTCGAGTAAGTCTCACTCTTTTGTGGGACCACTATCATTCCACTCATAGAAGTTGTGTCAGGGATCGACCAAGACGAGATTGATGGAGTACTGGATTTGCATGATTGAGGAGGAGCCAGATCTGGAGAGGAAGTTGGACTTAATTATGATGTTCATAGCCCTAGTCTTTTATGCTTTAGATCGCATGAAGAGAATGATATGACTTTGTATATAAGTCTATGCTATTTTAGTATTTTGAACATGATGATTATCTAATGAAGTTGGGATGTTTTAGCTTTTCTGGCATATTTTTCACCTTAACCTTTTATTTCCATTGCGATTATTGCATACTAGAATGCATTGCATATTAACTGTCATGAACGGGGTATGTAACCTTGTGTTGCATGTCCCGACGCTCTAAGTCTCCGTTCCATTCCAAGTGGGGATTGGGGACGTCGCAGCGGTGGTATCAGAGCAGTTCGTCTCTGGGTAAACCCACATGTCCTTAGGAACCTTATGCCAAAATATAGGTTTGAATCATTAGTCTTGCATAGGCTTGAATCCTACAGTTAGAGCTTGGTCTGATACGCATATATTGCAGGAGTCGGAAGGATTAAGATGAGATAACACGTGGCAGACAAGAGAGGAATGCTGATGGACCTAACATCCACAGAGATCAGGATCGTTGTTTCGATGGAGGACGTGATTTGGCGGACGCGATTCGTCAAATGATGGAGACCATGAAGCAGCAGCAGGAAATCCTCAGGTAGAACCAACAACACCCGCTGATTGAAAACCGATGGTGTTCCTATGAAAAGTTCCAAATATATAGATACCCCAATTTCATGGGAATTGAGGGACCCATGAAAGCTAACAAGTGGCTATTAGATCTCGACAGGACCTTCGAGATCAGCGGTTGTACTGAGGAACATAATGTACAATACGCGGGGCACCTGCTGCAGGGTGAAGCTGAAATTTAGTGGGACACCAAGAGGCAACTTCTGATTAGAGAATTGGGAAATATCACCATTTTGACCTGTGAGAGGTTTAAGGAGGAATTTGACAATCTTTTCTTCCCAGAGTCAATGAAGACTCAAAAGGCCCAGGAGTTTGCTATGTTGGTACAAGGCAATCTCACTGTTGAGCAGTACGCTGCGAAGTTTATGGAGCTGGGAATGTTTGCCCACACTTGATTGCTACTGAGAAAATGCAAGCCCAGAAGTTTCAAGCAGGGCTGAATCCTAGAATTCGCAATTATGTGGCTGGATTCCGCACCCACAACTTCTAATAGTTGGTTAATGTGGCTGCAATAGCGGAGACAGAACAACTAAGTGTGACAGCTCAGATCAACCTCGAGAGAAAGAGGGCTTCTACCTTCACTGCTGGTAGGAAAATGCTAAGAGGAGAATTATTCAAAGAGCTATCAAGGAAAAATGAGTTATAACAGCTCCACCTGTCACGTGCAAGAAATGTGGAAAGAACCATAGTGGTAAATGTTGTGTGGGCCTAGTAGTGTGCTACCGATGCGGACAGTCGGTGCATATGATCCGGGAATGCCCACAAAATGTTTAAGGAGGAAAGAACATTCCTAACAAACGGCCCAATCAGAGGCCACCTGCTGAAGCCCGCGTTTATGCCATCACCCCTGGTGATATCAGCGAGGAAATCCCCAAGGACAAGGAAACAGACGTTATCACTGGTATTTTCCTTCATTACCCCTCTTTAGAAATTAGCATTTTAAATAGTTGCTTAGTACTCAGTAGTTGATTACACCTTAGGAAAAATCGCGTTATACGAATGTACGGTTGCGCTTTATTTGACTCCGGTGCCACGAAATCGTTTATATCCGTGACGTTTGCACGTACGTGTAACCTGCCAACTCAGACACTACCTCAAGATGTAGTAGTGTCGATTCCCGACAGAAGCATGATCACCTGCACCCGTGTGTTGAAGAAATGTCCTTTGACCCTAAAAGGAAGATTGATGGATGCTGACCTGATCGTTTTCGATCAACTATGGTTCAACGTTATACCAGGGATGGACTGACTGTCCAAACACTGCACTAGGATAGATTGTCGAAATAAGGAGATAGTCTTTGATTCGCCCAAGGGTAGACATATTTGTCATAGAGGGGGGATGATGAAGGCTAACCCCTCTCTGATTTCAGCTTTCTAGGCAAGGAAGTGCATCGCTAATGGTGCCACGGCCTATTTAGCCCTCATAACGGAGAGTTATGGTGATGATAAGGAGATACGAGGGATACCTGTAGTTGAGGAATACCCTGACGTTTTCACTGACGATCTATCCGGACTACCCCGCAATAGAGAAATCGAGTTCACCATAGAACTAGAACCCACAGCGACCCCAGTCCATAAAACCCTTACCATATGACCCCTCTAGAACTGAAGGAGCTAAAAGAGCAAATAAAAGAGCTACTGGAGAAGGGTTTCATTCGACCTAGTTCATCACCTTGGGGAGCGTCAGTTCTATTTGTTAAGAAGAATGATGGATCATTGAGGATGTGCATTGACTATAGGGAATTAAACAAAGTAACGGTGAAGAACAAGTACTCTTACCACGTATCGATGACCTACTAGATCAATTGCAAGGAGCATCGGTATTCTCTAAGATAGACTTAAGGTCTGATTATCATCAACTCAAGATTAGGGAAAAGGATATCCCCAAGATGGCGTTTCGAACCAGATACGGACATTACGAATTCTTGGTAATGTCCTTTGGTCTAACCAATGCCCCGACTGCCTTCATTGATATGATGAACAGAGTATTTAAACCATATATGTATAACTTTATTGTTGTATTCTTCGACGATATATTGATTTATTTGAGCAGCGAAGAAGATCACAAGCAGCATCTCCGTTTAGCATTGGAAAAGCTGAAGGAAAACCATTTGTATGCCAAATTTAGTAAGTGCGAGTTTTGGCTTAAGGAGGTAAAATTTTTAGGGCATATGATTTCAAGTCAAGGAGTATCAATCGACCCCAGCATCAATCGACCCCAGCAAAATCGAAGCTGTAGTAAGCTGGAAGTGACCAACGAATGTGCATGAAATTTGGAGTTTTTTGGGACTAGCTGGTTACTATCGGCGATTCGTGGAGGGATTATCTAAGTTGTCAGGACCCCTCACTGCCATAATTAAGAAGAATGCTAGGTATGTTTGGATAGAGAAGTGTGAGCAGAGTTTTGTGGAACTCAAAGAAAGGCTCATAATTGCGCCGGTACTAGCCCTACCTGAACCTCATAAACCTTATGTAGTATTTAGTGACGTATCCAAATCAGGACTTGGGTGTGTGCTCATGCAAGAGGAACGAGTTGTCGCCTATGCTTCACGACAACTGAAGAACCATGAGCAGAACTACCCCACCTATGACCTGGTGTTAGCCGCCGTAGTTTTCGCTTTAAAGATATGGATGCATTATTTATATGGCCCAAAGTGTGAAATCTGCACCGATCACCAGAACCTCAAGTACTTGTTTAGTCAGCAGAATTTGAATATGAGGCAAAGAAAGTGGTTAGAAACTATTAGCGACTACCAGTGTGAGATTAAGTATCACTCTGGCAAGGCTAATATAGTGGCGGATGCGCTAAGTCAAAAAACGCAAAGGGATAATTTCACAAGTCTTGCCTCGGAAGTAGTGTCCCTTCTGCATGGTATGAAAAATGTTATTTATCAAGGATCTTCCTGCCGAAGTATCCCTAACCGCAGTACAAGAAATTGTACCAATAGAATGGGAAGAAGTGAAGAAGCGTCAGATGGAGAATCCCAAATGGGTAGAAATTAGACGAAAGATAGAGAAAAATGAAGGATTCGAAGGTTTTGCCCTAAAAAATGATGGGTTGCTATACTACAAAGATAGGAAGGTATCCCAGCTGATCAAAAGATCAGGGATAAGATATTGAGGGAAGCACATCAGACTCCATACACAACCCACCCAAGGAGCACCAAAATGTATCAAGATTTGAAACAACACTTTTGGTGGTAAGGATTAAAAAAGGACGTAGCGGATTATGTTAATAGATGCTCAATTTGTAAAACAGTCAAGGCAGAGCATCAAAGACTTGCTGGAGATTTATAACCACTCTCAATCCCAAAATGGAAATGGGAGGACATATCCATGGATTTTGTAATTGGATTACCAAGGACCTCAAAGGGAAACAACTCTATTTGGGTCATGGTCGATCGTTTGACAAAAAATGCCCACTTTTTGGCAGTTAAGAATACCGACCCCATGAAGAAGTTGACTCGGCTGTTTGTTACTGAAATACTACGGTTACATGGAGTCCCAAGGACGATTGTATCTTATAGGGATACACGTTTCACTTCTCATTTTTGGCAAAGCCTTCAGGACGCTCTAGGCACAAAGTTGAAGTTTAGTTGCCTATCACCCTCAGACTGATGGGCAGACTGAACGGACAGTTTAGACCCTAGAGGACATGCTAAGAGCTTGTGTAAAAGAAGGACGAATGGGAGAAGCTCTTGCCACTAATAGAATTTGCCTACAATAATAGCTTCCAAGCCACCATCCAAATGGCACCATACGAAGCGTTATATGGAAGGAAGTGTAGATCTCCCTTATACTGGGACAAAGTAGGAGAATGAATGATCTATGGTAAGGAGATTCTTCAAGAGATGAATGATCAGATCCGCCAAATAAAAGAAAGGATGAAGGCTGCCCAGGATAGACAAAAGAGCTATGCTGATCGTCAAAGAATGACCCTTGAGTTTGAAGTTGGCGATTGGGTCTATCTTAAAGTATCGCCCATGAAAGGAGTCTTTCGGTTTGGAAAGAAAGGGAAGTTAAGTCCAAGACACGTAGGACCATATGAGATTCTGGAGAAAGTAGGAGTAGTCGCTTACAGGCTGGATCTTCCCACTGAATTCCAAGGAATCCACAATGTTTTCCAAGTATCTTCTCTCAATAAGAGTTTCGAAAAGCAAATTTCAACCGTTGTTGACACGAGGGATATTTCACTTCAGCCCAACCTAACCTATGAGGAAGTTCCAATTCAGATCACTGATTGGAAGGATAAGGAACTACGGAATCGTAAAATCCCCTTAGTTAAGGTTTTATGGCGAAAATCATGATGTTGAAGAGGCCACATGGAAAAAAGAAGCTGACATGAGAAGCAAATACCCTTATTTGTTTGGCATATGACTTGTTTGGCATCACATCATGGCATTTGCATTCATGCATGTCATAGCCCCGAGCTATAGCGCGATTGGTGAGTCAACACTCAGATTCTTACCCATTGCATGTTTTATTTTACCCTAATTTCGAGGATGAAATCTTGTTTTAAGGGGGGAGGATGTAACACCCCGCTTAATTAACCCTTGATTAACACTTAAGTACTCTAGATTAGGCTTTTAATTATGAGTTAATCACTTTTATTAATGTTGATAATGAGATTAGCATTAATGTTGATACTTAGTGTTAATGAGCTAAGGATTAGAGAGGCAAGCCCATTAGTAATTTTGGTGAGGCTTTTTAGGATCCAAGTATATTCATGGGCCTAACCCAAGAAAACCTTGAACCAAACCCTTAGGAAATCAAGACTAGTTTTGGCCCAAGTATAGGAAGGTATAAAACCTTTGGTGTAGATTGGACCCTTGGCCATTTTCAAGCCCCTATGGCCCAAAGCCATTTTTGGACTCATTTCACCATTCAAAGACCAAATGCCCAATACACCATACCATTGGTTTCTTTAAGCCTAAATCACACTCAAAGTACACAGATTAAGTTTTGAAAATTGGCTAAGGTCATTAACCATCATACTTGAGGTTAGTGCACTTTAAGTCATGCTTTGAAGCTTAATCATGCTTATTCTTTTCTTAAAACTTTTAATTCAAATTTTCTTGACTTAATATTCCCTTAAACCATGATTAGACCAGGTTAATACTCAAGCTAAACCATCTCACATGTCATTAAGAAAAATGACATAACAAGCCTAAACCATACTTCGATCGGTTTTGTGCATTGCCCTTTGTAATGCTTGGACTATTTTGCCTTTGGGCCCAACATTTTTATGGTTTATCCTCAGGGCTAATTTGATCCTTAAACACCTCATGAGACCCTTCCAAACTCAGTTTGAGTCTTGGACGAAATTGGTTGCATCAACCAACTCAAAGAACCAAATCGGGTGTACCTTGGTCTAGTTTGTGTAGGAACCATTTGGATTGAATTTGAACCAGCCTCCTGCCAGGGTTCGCACCACCACCCCATGCCAGCTCCTTCTCTACCCAATCACCAAGAATTCCCATGGGCATCATGAAGGATTTTGACTAATTTTTGCTGCCCAAAAACATCCAAAACTGAACTAATTTTCTACCACCACAAAACCACCTCCATCCACCTGTTTTCAAGTGTGGTTTGAGGGATCTTCTTCCACCCAAATGATACCCCACAACCTGGAGTCATCTACAGGACCCTTGCAGTTATAGTGGAGAGGAAATGATGGTAGTTTGGGGCACTATTTTATTCTGCACAAGTGACCTAAACTCATGCAAGCAAATCTAGAAATTTTCTGGATTTGAGCACCTCCCACTTCACCCAATCACCAAGCACCCAAGCCAACGTCCCTCACCCTTTGGCCACATATAAATACTTCCATCCCCTTCTCGTTTCACCCACATCACAGCTCCAAGCACTCTCTTGAGCCTTGAGAGCATTTTCCCCTCTTAGAGATCAAAAGAGTGCAAACCGAGTGAGTTTTGGTGAGTTCTTGATCTTATCTAGCATGTCAAGCTTTGTTTCCAAGTGTTGGTATGAAATTTGGTTGAGTTTTGAGAAGGTAATGATGCTTAATGCAAAACCGGGTTAATTAAATGAATGTTTGAATGATTGAATGTTTTTAATTGAAAATTTAGTTATGACATGTCTTAAGTATGATTTGATATGATCTATCATTATCCTAACATGATTATCGAATGTTAAATTCTTTATTAGAAGCATGCCATGATAGGTTTCAAATCTATCTTGTTTTGATTATCAAGCATGAATCGGTTTTAAGCATATTGATGATTAATGATTTCTTAGTTTTGATTAAGTGTTGGGATGAACTTGATTATTCAAGGATTAGACTTCATAATATCCCTAAAGATGTTAGTGATCATTAATGATTAAAGAAAATTTCATATGCATGCATTCAGAGAGATCAATAGTGGAAAATACACAGACATCAACTAGGATGCATGCCACGGGTTGGGACTAATTGAATAAGTTTCACTTTAAATTTTAAAAATCTAAGGGCATATATGGTTTTAGAATGCCAAAAATATGAAGTCCATGAAATTTGGTTAAATTTAGAGTTCGTTTGTAATTAGTAAAAATTTAGAGCCTAAGGGTACGTTTGGGTGTTGAGAAGTGTTGAGAATGTTTGTGAATAGTTATGAGTAGAGATTGGAGTGAGTTTGTGGGTCCCATTGAGAGTATTTTGAGTTGTTTGGATGTGTGAAGTATGTTGAGTTGTTGACTTTTGAGTAGGTAGTTGAAAAATGTGTGGGTCCCATAAATATTATAGTGATTTGATTTTTAATAATAAATATTATAATGATTTTATTATAGTGATTTTTTAATATTAATAAATATTGTAGTGATTTTATTTTACTTATATATAATAATGATAAATATTATAATGATTTTATTTTTAATTTATATATAATAGTGATAAATATTATAATGATTTTATTTATATATATATATAATAGTAATAAATATTATAGTAATGTTATTTTTTATTTATATATTATAGTGATTTTATTTTTAATTTATATATAATAGTGATAAATATTATAGTATTTTATTTTTTATTTATATATAATAGTGATTTTATTTTTATTTATATATTTAAGTGTTTTTATTTTTTATTTATATATTATAATGATTTTATTTTTTATTTATATTTAATAGTGATAAATATTATAGTAATTTTATTTTTTATTTATTATATATATATATATTATAGTGATTTTATTTTTTATTTATATATTATAGCGATTTTATTTTTTATTTATATATAATAGTGATTAATATTTTTTATTTATATATTATAGCGATTTTATTTTTTATTTATATTTAATAGTGATTTTATTTTTTATTTATATATTATAGCGATTTTATTTTTTATTTATATATTATAGCGATTTTATTTTTTATTTATATATTAGTGATTTTATTTTTTATTTATATATAATAGCGATTTTATTTTTTATTTATATATTATAATGATTTTATTTTTTATTTATATATTATAGTGATTTTATTTTTTATTTATATATTATAGTGATTTTATTTTTTATTTATATATTATAGTGATTTTATTTGTTATTCATATTTAATAGTTATAAATATAATATTGATTTTATTTTTTATTTAAATATTATAGTGATTTTATTTTTTATTTATATATTATAGTGATAAATATTTTTTATTTATATATTATAATGATTTGATTTTATTTATATTTAATAGTGATAAATATTATAGTGATTTTATTTTTTATTTATATGTAATAGTGATAAGTATTATAGAATGTTTGTGAATATTTATGAGTAGAGATTGAAGTGGGTTTGTGGGTCCCATTGGGAGTATTTTAAGTTGTTTGGCATATGAAGTATTTTTAAAAGTACGAGAATAGTTGAAAAGTGTTGAGGAATGTTTGGTACCCAAACATAGCCTAAATGACAATTTTTGAAAGTTTAGGGGTATTTTTGTAAATATCCAATTTTTGAAGCCTTTGATTTTGAACCTATCCATAAGAGTATTAACCCTAACTTAGTATACACATGATTTAGGCAGCTACAGCACTAATTTCGAATTTTCCCAGAACTTTGTAACTTGGCCTCTAACTTACACCTTGATAAATTTCTTACGAATTATTGATGAATGCTTTATTTATTCTTCAATTATCATTTTGGGCATAATTTATCATGTTATATGACACATTGAGTGCATACTTATATAACATATGGCATTTTCACAATTTTTGCATATTATATTTATAAAAATCTTTTTTTTTTTGCATAAAATTTACTATATTTGCACATGTCATGAAAAATATTTTTTTAAAAGCATAGCATGAAAATCATTTTATCACGACTCCAAAGGCCAGGATGGGGAGTTATCCTGGTGGAACTCGTATGTCCACTCTGGAGTGTTTAATAATGGAGTGGTAACCCCCGGGTTGCGAAAAACAGTCAACAGGCTTCGAATGAGTTCTTTTTAAAGAATGCCGGAGTGTAGTCAACATGTTATGACACTTAACGTTGGTGGGTGTACACGTTATAATTTTTATGATGTTATGTTATTTACCAATGCATTGAGAACGAGTCTATAGACAACGTAGTTTCAACGTAAGTTATACTACGATAACCGGCAGGTATTCACAGTGCATATGGAAACTGTGACATTACCACACGTTATGTTATTAATTAAGATAATGATGTAAGTCTATGGTGACGAAAGTTTATGATGAAATTTTTATGAAGAAGTTATGTCTTTTAAAAAATGATGATGAAATTACTTACCGAGTAAAAACTCGTGTCTTCATATTTTATAAAAGATGTTGAGTAATCTGGATGGGAGACATGCATACTGAGTTTCTGCATCTTATGCATTGCATATTTATCATTTTTTATAATTGATTTATCTTTATGTTAGTTAGTTGTTTAACTTACTGAAATTTCGAGTCAATCTCACCCTTTTGTGAAACTACTATCATTCCACTCGGAATGATAGAAGTTGTGTCAGGGATCGTCCAGGACGAGATTGATGGAGCATTGAGTTCGCATGATTGAGGAGGAGTCGGATCTGAGGAGGTTGTTGGACTTAATTTTGATCTTCATAGCCCAAGTCTTTTATGCTTTAGATCGCATGAAGAGAATGATATGATTTTGTATATAAGTCTATGCTACTTTAGTATTTTGAACATGATGATTATTTAATGAAGTTGAGATGTTTTAGTTATTTTGACATTTTTTTTACCTTGACCTTTTATTTTCGCTGCGATTATTTCATATTACTAGTTGCATATTAACTGTCATAAACGGGGGTATGTAACATTGTGTTGCATGTCCCGACGCTCTAAGTCTCCGTTTCATCCCAAGTAGGAATTGTGGGCGTCACAGCGAGAGAGGCGAGAGGGCAGCTGGTTGGGAATGAAGATCTTCAGCGAAAATGGATCTTTGCCACGTGGATGGAAGGATGGCCCAAGACGGACTCATTGATTCTGTCCAAGATGGAGGGAGGGATGAGGGAGAGGTTTAGGGTTATGGGAGAGAAGGAAGGAATGAGTATTGGGGGACGAAATGGGCATTCAGACAATTAGGGCTGTAATTGAATTAGCCTGTTCGATATTGGTCCAGTTAAGCTCGAATAGAACTTGACTAGTGAAAAAAAAAAGATTGCTCGTGAAAGCAGATAACCGCTCGATTAGTAAATGACACATATCAGACAAAACTCGACTCAACTCGGTTAAGGCTAGTTAAAGCCCGCTCGTTTATGCCCGAGTCGACTCGTTAGCTCGATTCGATTAAGACGCATTCATATATTGATAAATATATATATACATCTATGTATATATGTAAATATATATATATATATATATATATATGTATTAACTAATAATATAAGCATAACACTTCTATAATTAAATACATAATATGTAACCTAATTACGTATGTCTATATATTGAATATATTTCATAGTTATATTTTATAATTTGTACAATAATTAGTAGATAAGATTTAATAATTTCATATACTAGGATGTGAGAATTATATATGAAATAGATATTTGCTATCATGTTATGTGTATGTATTAATAATTTATGTATGCATATAATATATTGTTATTATGGATAAATATTAACTAGTTAGATATTAATTATTTATAAATTTTTAAAATCTTATAATTCAATAGATATTCTACTTGTTAGTCGTACAAATTCAATATTAGATTTTTTAAATTTTTTTATTTATCTAATTTATTAAATCTATTAAAAAATAAAAAAAATAAACAATATTAGAGCCGAGTGAGCTCGAGCTCTTTTTTAAACAAGGTCGAGCTTGAGTTCGAGTTGGAAATTTAGTTTATCGAGTTGAGTTTGAACAAAGAATAAATAAAAATCTCGAGTTCGAATATTTTGAGTTGAGCCGAGCTCGACAAGCTAAATATCGGCTCGACTCGATTACAACATTACAGACAAGTTTTTTCCTTTTTTCTAGTAACTAGTCACGTGCTGCCAGCTCAATTGATCGAACTTATAGATCCAAACTGTCGATTTCTGTAGCAGCTCTTAATCTTATATAGCTAAGTGGCACTACAGCCACCGTTCCCAACTATCCCTGGGAGCTACCATTAGTTATATGATTTTTTTTTTAATTTTTTTTACTTTTTCATTCATATATTTTTTAACACTTTTAAATATTTTTTAAAAGAATAAAAAAATTATAATATTATTAAAAAACACTTACTTAATTATTAAGTAAAAAAAATTAAAAAAAAATCATACTAGTAGAAATGAGTGGTAAAAATGAACAGTAAGAGTTGAATTTTTCTATCTAACTAGGAAGATTTTGTTGAAAAAATTGAGCTATATAAAAAGATGTGAACTGGTAGTACAGTAGTCCCACTCGGTATCTCGTGATTGATTTTTACAATGGTAAGGGTATCCTTCCTTATTTATTATTATTTAATTATTTTTTCTTATTTTGTTATTTGAATTTAGACTAAATATATCACAACATGACTTTCTTACATAATCGATAAATTTAATCATATTTATATAATTTAATTAAAAATAAATTCAATTTTATAAAAATTGATAGTCTTTTACTCTTTGGGTTAATTTTTATAAAACTTTTTAACATTCAAATAACAAAACGAAAAAAAGAAAAAAACTATTTATTTTCGAAAACAATGTAAGAAGTTAAAGAAGATACGAAACATCCCAAGACTGGGGAACAGAATACCAGCAGATGGAGGCACAAAACCCACTTGAAAAAAAAACTATCAAAAAAAAAGAAAAGGAAAAACCCTGGCATAGGGTTTATCATAACCTCTGTTTGAATATTCTGTTTCTTCTCAGCTATGAGAAACACCCCACAAACTCTAGAGGGAGTAGTTCTGGATATGTCTACGAGTAAGAGCGGCTCCATGAACTCTCTTATGGCTTCACTCTCAACGAGTTTCGGGAAAGTGCCTCCGGTGGCTGTTCCAGCGATGTTGGATTGCATATTGGCTTCCACTGGCTTACCTCCATCGTCTCTCTTCGCTTCCCTTCTTGACGCTTTCCCTAATCTCATTAAGGTATATCAGCAATTCCATCAAACACCCCGCTTGTATAACCTCTACTTGTGTGCTTGGTGGCTGATAAAATGCAGGAAAAGCAAACTTAAGCATTCTCATTTTAAATGCAAGTGGGTTAAGAACAGAGTAATAGTGAAATGTTGTGCCAAGTGAATACGAGAAAGGATTTTGAGACTATATTTATCTTACCCCCCAAAAAAGAAAGGCTTTTCAGCTTAATGTGGTCATGGGTTTGCCTTGAATTACGAAGTGGATGCGTTACCACTTAGGTTTTTGCAGGCATCTTGCAGTTTATTTTTCTGTAGAGCATTGCTCATTTTGTTTTTGTGACTTGTAAAATAGTTCTAAGAGTTGTAATTTTATCATTTTTCTATTATTAAAGATTATATAAAGGGTGGTTAAATTTTAGTCGATGTTTATTAGGGTTTGGTTAATTTTTGTAGGATATTATCGAGGAGGATGAGAAGTTGGGTCGTGATCGGTGTAAATATCTTACATCGTTGGTGGGTGCACTTTGTCACCTTCTAAAAAAACTTGGTGAGTTATCATGGAACGCCCAATCTGGGAAATAGGTTTTCTCTGTCAGTTGAGATTGTACGATGAATATCATATACTTCCCTAGAATCTCTGCAGACCCTGTTAGGTCGCTTTATTGTTAAGAAAGTAAATACCTTTTACATGGAAGTGGCTATATCTGTTTGGTTGGACAAAGACTCAGGGAAAGAATGTGTTAATTTTCAGAAACTTCCATTTTGTCTACTTTCCTTCAGTATCTTCTCTTTGATCAGGTTTATGTGTCTTGTTATGTGATCTGAGTTATATTTACCTGTAGAAAATACTAGAACTTTTAAACTTGACTAAAATTCTATCGCAGGGGCCAATAATAATGCTTTGCAATCATTTATGTCGAGAAGTTTTATTCCTTTGTTGAAGCTGGTACATGCATCTGACCGTGAACTGCTTAACCAGGTAGATTGTCTAAAGAGGGTGCTATCATCTTTAGTGGAGTCTTTGATGTTTCACCTGCTTCTAACTGTTATTTGGTGCTACTGTTCTTGGCTTTGCATTAAATCTAGATTGGCGAATTGTTCATCAATGTTGTGATTGAGACTAATTCCTGGGTTGTTGTGGAAGAAAACTTGGTGCCATTTTTTGTTAGATTTGTTGGTCTTTCTACGGGTATGCTTCAACAAAAAGAGTCAGATGCCTTCGAATGTGCAGTTTTCAAAGGTTTAAATGATCTGAGAAATGTTGTGGGTGTGGTAAAAGAACACATGCTTTCTCCATCTGGACCCTTCCCACTACCAATATCGTGTCATATTCTAACCTTAATGCTGGATGCTTCCCTTCAAAGCTTGCAATCAGCTTCAATCTCAGAATTGATTGTGGCAAATGATTATTATGCAGAGAAGTTTGCTGCTAATTTAATTTGGGATCTTTGTAATTTGACTGAACGACTACTTCTACAAAGTTTGGAACACCGCTCCTGCACGATTCACTTTTTTCTCCCAATTATTTTCAAAGCATTTGTTTCATATCGGTCTTTTGAAATCTCAGTTCATGGGCAGAAACAAATACTTTTGAGGTAACCCACTACTTTTTTCAACTATGTGAATTTGCATCTTGTTTACCAGATTTGATATGAACTATCGCTTTGACTTTGTCTTTCTCTACCAACTGTATGCCATTGTCTCACAGGAAGAGTTTCCTTGAGAAAATTTGGAAGTGCTGCAGAACACTGTTTTCTCTTGGACCTTTAGAGAGAAGAGATGCCTATAATGTACTCTCCATGTATTTCTCTTCTCTTCCTTGTACAGAACAATGTGATGTTGCTGACACAAGTGTGAGCGAGGAAGAATTCGACATAAGATCTGAAAAAGAATTTTGGGACGAAATTAAAAGAGGATTGGTAGCAAAGTGTTATTTTTAAAATAATTTTTTGTTAAACCATTCTGATTTGTTGGTAAACATAACACTTGCTGATTGTTTTATTTTTCCCTTTCCCCCTCCTTGGCTGGGCTGATCAGGTTGATAAGGAGGGACTGGTGAGGAAGCAGTCGTTACAAATGTTGAAGAATGTACTTCCCATTAATGGAAGAAGCCAACCTTCTTCTGGTGTTTCAGACACGAAATTGTGTGAAAGGTCAATCCCTCGTGGTATGACAAAGAGGGAGCTGTGGGCTGACAAGGAAGCCAAGTCTATGGGTATTGGAAAAATCAACAAATCAGCCGATCAAAATTTGAACAGCCACCAGCAGTGGGAGGCATTCATACTATTATATGAGATGCTTGAAGAGTATGGTACTCACTTAGTTGAAGCAGCATGGAATCATCAGGTTCTGTTCTTCATGTTGTTAATGAATCTCCAGAATTTGCTATTTAGATGTTATTATTTTCTCATGTATGTATGAAATGGTTGTGTGAGGATCCCTTTGCTTCTGATGCCAACTTGGGGTTGTTAATAACATTATTTTCATATATGAGTATACAATCCTGTTATTTGACTTCTGAATTTGTAGTATCTCAAAATCACTTCTTATTCCAAACATTAGTGTTCCCATGCATCAAAAGTAATAGCTATCCTGACTCCAATTGGATCTTCTACAGAGAGGATAGTCCTATACTGAAGATGGTTGAATCAATAAAAAAACTAGGAAAAGTACATAAATAAGTACATTGAACAGGACTCTATAAATAGAACTATAATTCCATTTGTTTGACTAAAATTTAAAATAAAGGTGGTAACTAAAGGAAAGGAAAAGTTTTTTTTTTGATAAGTAGTCAAGGAAGGAACAATTTTAAAATATCTATGATAGAATTCTTGAAGTCAAATTAAGTGATACCAAGAAAAATGAAGACGGAGATGGTTCCATTTTCTTCTTTAGTTGAAAAAATATGAGAGAAGCCTTTCTAGGTCATCTCTCTCTGGAGCATATCTCTAATGATTTGTCTTGAATATCTCTGGAAGGATTTCACGTTGGCAGGCTTCTTGGATAGGGAAGGGAATTGTGCCATGGAGCAAAGGATTTTGAAAATGAATTTACAAGGAGGCATCATGTTGAAGTGATTGATATCTTGCATTGTGGAAATAAGTGAGAAGTAGTCATTAAGGAGAATAAATTTTTCTCTTCACAATCATTTGGTTTATTTCAGAAATTGAAAAATTATGTTGGGATATAGGAAGGTCTAGCAAATTCAGTTTTTATTGTTTGTTGATTGGAGCAAAGGCTAAGGTCTTACCTAAACTTGATCCTGGATGCTGAAAGCTATCATACTAACCAAGGTATCAGATGCTTGCTTACAAAATAATACATTGAGTGCTCGATGCTACTGAGTTCCAGATCCATTTCTTACCAAAAAAGAGGTTCCAGGTCCGATTTATGATAGGTTTGGATAGTGAGATGATAATTTTTGGTTTTAGATGAAAGTTTAAAATATTATTTTTTAATATTATTATTGTTTTGGGATTTGAAAAAATTGAATTGAGATTTGAAAAAGTTGAATTGTTTATTATATTTTGTGTGGAAATTTGAAAAAGTTGTAATTATGAGATGAGATGAGATGAGAATTTTGTGTCTCATCTTGGTTGCCAAACCTATCAAAAAAGTGTTGGAGAAGATAGGAATGTAAAGAAAGATCATACTTCAAAAAACAAGATATAAGAGCATTGAGGCTGGGACACCTTGCTGATGAAAAACAATTGTCCTGGTTCAAGAATTTACTTTATTAGAAATATAAAAATTTCCTTCCATGCAACCAGATATGCTCATTGGCTGATGAAATGAATAATTCTTGCATAGGCTAGTTCGTAATGCATCTCAGTATAGTAAGACCTCGTTTGTTTTCGCAGATGAGATAAGATGAGTTGAAATTAAAGTTAAAAGTTGAATAAAATATTATTAGAATATATTTTTTTAATATTATTTTTGTTTTGAGATTGAAAAAGTTAAATTGTTTAGTTTATTTTGTATGAGAATTTGGGAAAGCTGTAATGATTAGATGAGATGAGATGAGTTGAAAGGAGTTGTGAAAACAAATGAGGCCTAAGTGTCTCCTTGAAGGCTTCATTTTTGCTTTGCAGCCTTTACCGCATTGCTATTATTTTTTCAGGCTATCTGCTAGAAACTTTTCATTTGTTGCAGGTATCATTGTTGCTTCAATTCTCTATGTCACATGTTAATTTTGCAAGCCTTGTGGATGGAATCCATCGAAACCAGTGTGAAATCGTGGGTGAAATCTTTAATTGGTTATCGATTCTTTGGGAACGAGGCTTCTGTCATGATAATCCTCAAGGTACTGCTTATTAAAAAATCCTCAAGGTACCGATGACTTAACAAGCACGTGTTATTTAGTTTGTTCATAGGTATATTCAGTATACTGTAGACAAGGCAATCATAGATATATTTCCTTTTGGCTAAGTGTAACGTAGTTCGGTTTTTGTATGAATTGTGATGCAGTTAGGTGCTTGATTATGCAGTCATTTCTGGGAATTGAGTGGAAGAATTATGGAAACTCTGCAAATTCCGTGCCTGAAACTTTTGTTCTTGGTCCATTCATACAAGCGTTGAATGACCCTGTGCACCACAAAGAGTTTGGTTTGTTCTCAACTTGATTGGTCCTCTGCACTAACATCACTCTTTAAGCATATTTGGTTCTATTGTAGTATATTATAGGCAATTACTTGTGATATATTTAGGGAATCACAAGTAAAAAGAATGGTATGCTTTCTTAATCCATACCCTAATTAACTATCTATCATCTAGCTTTTTTTGAGAGTATTGGCCTATATGTGGATGGAATCTCACATTGCTTATGAGAGAGAAGTTATGGCCTTTTATAATGTTACTAAGGGGCTCCAATTGTAACCTTGACTAATCATTTTGGAGTTTAGGCTCAAATGTGGTTTTGACTTTCCTTGAGTTGTTACATTGTTGCCCAAAATTTGCTTCACTCTCCCTTGATGAAACCTAGATGAGAACATTAGTTATCCTTGGATTTCTTTTGGCAATGACTCAGAATATGCTCTCCTTTTAATAATTTCTCGAAGATTTCTGTTTTCGCATTCATTTAGATTCCCATTTTTATGAAATCTTTGTAGTATTAATAAATCAACTCAGTAATTCGGTCTCGGATCTGACTGTGTCTTCCATTTATATTAATAATAAATCGTTTGAAGCATCCTTTTTATTTGCTTGCATAAAATGTTTGCAATTTTGTTTATCAGTGCCCAATGGAAATATGAGGTTTTAGTGTCAGTGCTTGATGTAAGATTATTGGAATTGAAAGCTCTCTCGTACATGATTGCTCTCTAGGTAGTCACAGGATGAATGTACCTTTCCATATTGTTTATATTTTAGTTTTTGGAGATTGAAAGTTTCATGATTTTAATTGATAGTTGGGGATCATTTATAATCTCTCTCTCTCTCTCTCTCTCTCTCTCTATATATATATATATATCTAAATCCAAACTTTAGGTTTTCTTTTAGTAAGACTGTCTAGTGCTTTTCCTTCACTCTTCACTAATGTTGCAAGGAAACGGATTTTTTTAATTTATCATGTTCTGATACGATGGTTTATTTTTTTTCCATCTTTTCTCTTACAGGTGTAAAAGGAGTCTACTCATCCAGGATAATTGAGGGTGCAGCCCAGTTTTTTCACCAATACACAAGTTGCCTCAACGAGGGGTATGCTATCACTTGATAGATAAGATACTATGTGCATAAAGAAGTAATTGTGGTGAAAAATGCTGCAAGAACGAGTTCATGCTGCAAATCAGCAAATAAAGCCTTAAAAGACTGATAAGGGATGATCCCAGTTATTGGAATAATTCTTGTTGTCAAGAGATTAGTGCATTCTGATATTTTCATTCACAATTAAGTGCAGTGAGGAATTCGAGATAGATTTTGACTGGTTTGATTAGTTTCTAGATAGAAAAATTCTACTTATCATCCCCTGCACCATACACCACCATGTGATTTGTCATTTTTGCCCTTCTACTTAAACACAGACACATAGTGATGTGTAAATATATATATATTTCAATAGAAGGACAAAAATGACAAATCACATGTTGGTACGTGGTGTGGGGATGATAATTAGCATTTCTCAGATAGATATTATTTCAGTACTCTGCCAAAACTAGTTGACCATATTAATTAGATTTTAATTCCCAAAAATTGACAAGATTGTCACTTTGTCCCAGAAACTCCAGCAAAACTAAACTGACAGTAACATCCTTTGAAATAGAACAAGTTTCGCCAGACGTGCACTTTCCCGTATCTGGAGCTATGATCCAGATTGAAGAACGGTTGTGTGGTGTTGCTATCCAGATTTCCAGTTTCAGAAATCCCAGTTTCCAATATTGAACTTTTATGAAAGAGAAATGTTTTAGCCACAAAAAGATCCCACAAAAGTAAATCTACAAACTAACGTGGCTTGATGTGGTACGTTAGATTGTAAATTTACTTTTATTATAAAGTAGATCTAATGTATCACATGAAGTCATGTGAATTTGTGTCTTTACTATTGTGGGATCTCTTTGCGGCTGTATCACTTCTCTTTTGTTCCATCTTATGCAAAAAATGATCTGATTTTTATTTTTCCTTTCTGAAATAACAGTCTTTTTAGAATATATAATTGACTATTTATTATGGTCTATAACTTTGGGAAAATGAAAAGGTCTATTTCACTTTTTTCTTTAAAATTTCAAAAACTAAAATATGTATCTGAATGAGGTGGTTGGGTAGCCATAAAAGGTTTCTCTTTCAAGAAGTTTTTATTTGCTGTGTTAGGGCTGGTTTGGATTCAGAGATGAGATAAGATGGTTTTAGATGAAAGATGAAAGTTGAAAAAAATATTGTTAGAATATTATTTTTTAATATTATTATTGTTTTGGGATTTGAAAAAGTTGAATTGAAATTTAAAAAAGTTGAATTGTTTATTATATTTTGTATGGGAATTTGGAAAAGTTGTAATGATAAGATGAGATGAAACACTTTTCGAATCCAAACGGGGCCTTAATGGCCAACTCACATGCATGCGCTTATGTTTTTATGTTCACAAACATTATACTGCAAGAGTACTATTTACCATGAACCATCATGTATCAAATCATCAAAGCGTACCCTCATTGCACCATGAACCAGGCATTAGGAGCATAGCAGTTTCCTGCATCTGTAGCATGTACCCTAATGTACAATTTTTCTGGTAACATTGCTTAGAATTTGATGGAATTTCTCTTGGAGTTGAGACCAGCTGGCTGCATCAACTATGCAAGTGACTTTACTTTGTACAAAAGCTACTGACATTGTAGTTTGTATTGGAGGGCCACGAAATGGATTCTGCCAACCCCTTCGTCATAAAAAACAAAAAAGGAAAAAAGGAACTAGTTGGAACTATTCATTCCATATGGTTACAGGCTCCCAGTATGCTTGGGTTGAATTAAATATGTACCTTTACTCATAAAAAATGGGGTACCTTTAATTATAAAAAAAATTCCTTGTGGTCACAGGAATTGAATTGCATCTCTGAGCAATTGGCATAAGCTGCTTAGAAGCAATCTTATGTAAAAAATGTGGTACCTTTACTTATAAGAATTCCTTATGGTCACAGGAGCCGAATTGCATTTTTGAGCAAGCTAGCATCAGCTGCTAAGCAGCAATCTTTCAGTAGAGCTGGATTGATGGGTCTTGCAGAATGCATTGCCTTAGCTGCTTGTAGAAATGACAGTGAAGCAGACTGGTGTGAAGATGCTTTTCTTGACATGGCCAATGTGGAAATTTCTTCAGAAAATTTTCTACAACATGATAAAGCAACTTTACTTGATATTTTGAGATTTGTTATAGAGAGCAGCAGACAACATTTCAATCCTAATTATCGTTTTCGAGGTCTCTAATAATGATATGTTAGGTTATGATATTTTCTCTACTACAATATAATACGCTTTCTGTAATCATTATGAGGTGAGATCATAATTAATCTGGTACCTTTCCATGGCTACCAGTTTGTGACAAAGTCCTTGAGGCTGCTGCTTCAGTAGTATGTGTGTTTGAAGTGCCCCTGGAGATACTTTTGCACTTCATTTCAACATTGCCACGAGAATTAACTGACTACGGTGGTAAGTAGGATTGCTCTAGCATATTACATCTACTTCTGGGATCCACCTTGCCTATTTACATTAGACATCAGAGTGGAATTGGAAAATGATAAAGACAACTGTTTTCTACAACTTTTTTACCACTCTGCTTTAAATGGAAGATACTTTTGTTCAACAGAGTTGCAAGAGTCATGCTTTTACAAAAATACCCTTCATTTAAACAGAGTTGTAAAAAAGTCGTTAAAAGAGTTATATCTCTATCATTACTCGAGTGGAGTTTTGGTGGGGCCTGCCTAGCAGGGTTCTACTACCTCATATCCCTTAGGCATTTTAATGGCATTGACTCCTTGTTTCTTACCCAGTCACCTCCGTTTTCTTAAGTTATATTTTGCTGATTACTGCAGAAAGTCATGACCAGTTACTTTGCATTTAATCACTATATGAATGCATATGTTGGTGGTTGATATGTTTGCAATTTATTATCATTGGCTTTACTGTTTTGATTTGAACACATGGAAATCTTTCTTAATTATGACCATAGACAAATTATGCCTTGGTGAATAGAACACAACAACGTTTTCTAGCTTTCACTGCAGATGAATGCTTCATTGGGAAAAAAAAACCTAGGAATTCAGGCATCCATGTTTGTGGCCTACTGTAGTATCCACTTTTCTATTTGGTTCTGTTTGGTTAACTGCTTTGTTGAATCTCATTATAAAACTGCAGAGAAATGCAACTCAGTATTGTAAGAACTATAAAAGAGAAACTATTTAGGAAAAAACAAAAAATAAAAAAAGTAGAAAAATTTGAAAAGTGCAAACAATTACGAGCTGCCATCCATGTTCAAAAGGAGTTGATATAATCTTTCTAGTTCTAGAACAACTGTTTCTCTATCTTCAAAGGTCATGCATTCTATTCTTTCCAAATACACCTCATTAAACAAAAAGTGGCCAACCTCCAAACTTCTAAAACTTTACGATGCACTTTCTGTCCTCCCCAGTTTATGAACTCTCTCACCTTTCTAGGCATAACTCAATCAACCTCAGATGACTTAAGAAGCAAACTCCGTAGATCTCTTGTCAGTTTAGAATGAAGAAAAAGGTAATCAATAGACTCCCAACTTTTTTTATGCATACAACACCAATCCAACACAATGACATTCCACTTAAGTTCTTCAACGCCACTATCCTCCCCAACGCTGCCGCCCACACAAAAAATGCCACTTTTGAAGGGTTCTTCACCTTCCAAATACTCCTCCATGGAAATTGAGGACCTATTGGCAAAGCTAGAACCTGATAATATGATTTCACCCCAAATCTTGGTTCTTTTTGAAGGGGTCCAATATATACTATTCATGCCTCCTTGCCTTACTCTTAACAAAGTACTGCTCAAAATAGACAATACCAAATCCACTTCCCAATCTGATATGGGTCTAATAAAAATTATATCCTGTTAAATACTTCCACTATGGAGCTGACACTAGTATCTTCCCCAATGTTGCTGTCCACAAAAAAAGGCACTTTCGAAGGAGTCTTCACTCTCAAAGTACTCCTTCAAGGATATTGAACAAGTGTAGGTAAAGCTAGAACTTGATGATATGATTTCACTTCAAACACTTGTCTTCTGAAAGGGGTCAAGTATATGCTATTCATGCCTCCTTGCTTACTCTAACAAAATACAACGTCTTAGAAAAGAAGATACCAAATCCACTATTCAATCTTGTATAGATTTAATATAAAGTATGTCCCAATTAATACTATCATTTTGGATCTCCATATTATTAGATATCCCTACGGAGCTGCCTATGATCGACCAATCACGCATTTGACACTTTGTGCTACTATTCAAATCCAGATAAGCTATCTATAAAGGTTGTTCCCCATACCATATATCATGGCGAAAGCAAACCTTAGATCTGCTATTACCCACTGCAAATCCAACAAATCTTGAAAAATTAGCCCACCCCCTCTATATGTATCTCTACAATTTTTTTTAATGAGTAATAAGACCTTACTCAAAGACAAAAAATGCGTATCCAACTAGATAGAAAGTATATGAAAACACACTTTTCTAGAAGGAGAAAAGATAGAAAATCTTGAAAGTTAAGCTTGTTAAACTCTATTGAAGCTATCCAAAGAGATTATTGAAGAAGAAAGTTTTGAGCTCCTCCAACATTTGTTCGTGATCCTCAAAGCTTCTATCATCCATTTCCTCCCAATATGATAAGTAGGGGACCATTTTCCAAGAATAAAATAGGCCCACCAATCTTTTGGGCATAACCCAAGCCAAGCCAACCTGTTTGTAGAAGTCACTACACATTGTACTCACAATCTCGCAATGGAATAAAAGATGATCTGCAAACTCCCCGCTCCTCTTACACATGTAGCAACAATCAACCACTAAGATGTGTCTCTTCATTAGTTTACATTAGGCTATTAATAGTGAGAATCTTGCCTAGAGAGGTCGTGAATTAAGCATTGTGTAACCATAACCTGTTTCTCAGTTTTGGTGAATGGCACCCCGGTTGGTTCTTCAATAGCTTGCATGGATTGAGACAAGGGAACCCATTGACTCCTTTCCTCTTTGTTATTGTTATGGATGCGATTAGTTGGATGTTGGAGGCTGTTGTTGGCGGGGGTTCTCTCGAGTCTTTTCAGTGGGATGTACTAACAATAGTTTTTTCAATGTCTCCCATCTTCTTTTTGCATATGAAAAATTGCTAGTTTGTGAGACGGACCATGGTTATGTTCAATCATTGAGGGTCCTCTTGCTTTGTTTGGAAGCTGTCTTCGGCTTTAAGGTGAACCTTGGGGAGTCTGAGATGGTCCTGGTGGGTTTAGTGCACAATATTAGAGGTTTGGCAAGTATTTTCTGTTGTAAGGTAGCTACATTGCCCATGAAATACCCGGGTCTTCCCTTGGGGCCTACTTTTAGGAAAAGGCTATCTTGGATGAGGTAGTTGAGAAGATTGAGAGAAGGTTGGCAGGTTTGAAAAGGATGTACTTGTCGAAAGGGGGGACAATCAAACTAAGTAAGAGCACTCTTTCTAATCGATAGAGAGATTTTTTCGAGATTTCTTATGGGGAGCAATTGGGGAGGAGGCTAAGTTCCACCTAGTTAGTTGGGACAAGGTTTGCTTCCCGATTTCTAGTGGTGGATTGGGGGTTCATAATTTGAAGATTTTTAATAAGGCTCTTCTTGGGAAATGGTTATGGCGGTATCACCAAGAAGGGGAGCCATTGTGGAGGGCTATAATTGATTTCAAGCATGGGAGTTATTGGGGTGTTGATGTTCTAATGAAGTGAGGGGTGCGCATGGTGTGGGTTTGTGGAAAAAAAATTGGTAATGGCTTGGAGGTTTTTACTAGTCATATTAGATTTGTGGTTGGTGAGGGATTTGGGTTAAGATTTTGGCATGATATTTGATGCTGAAACTGTGCCCTCAAGACCGCGTTTCCATCCCCTTTCCAGATTGCTCTTGATTAGGTGTCTTAGATGTTGGATCTTTTGGACAGCTCTAATGGCTCTTCACAATGGAATGTTCATTTTCTTAGAGCTGCTCTGGATTGGGAAAACTGAGCTTTTTTCGACCTTTTCAGCTTGTTATATGCTTCGGGCATTGGTAGTGTTGAGGTGATAGGATGCTTTGGATGCACACACCAGGAATAAGAAGTTCGCTCTTCGATCATTGTTCAAGGCATTGCCATGTAAGAGCCAAATTCCTTTTCTTTGGAGGTGCATTTGGAGTAGTAAGGTGCCTTCCAAAGTTGCATTTTTCGGTTGGACTTCCTATCTTGGGAAAATCTTGACTATGGACAACTTGAGAAAGTGTGAACTTATTGTTATGGATTGGTGCTTTATGCGTAAGAAAAGTGGTGAATCTGTGGTTCATTTATTATTTCATTGTGAGGTGGGAAGAGTGTTATGGAATGAGATCTTTAGCAGGACCGGACTTCGATGGATGATGCCTAGGAAGGTGGCAGCGTATTTGGCTTGAAAGGAATGACCGGAGCTTTGAAGATTGGGAGCACTTGTTAGATGAGCTTAGAGCACTCGTTAGATGAGCTTAGAAGTTTCTTTTTTCACACCTTATTTCTTTGTACTTCTGTTATTGTACTAAATGGATCTAGCTTTCATGACTTTCATGTATCAGTTTCTAGCTCCTACCTTGTAACTAGGTGTTCTCTTTTATATACTCCCTGTGTACTTGGGCAACGCCTACTTGATTCAATAAAATTTTATTTTACTTATAGATTAGTGGCGGACTTAGAAGGGTACTTAAAAGCAGAGCAAAACTGAGAAATGTATTGCTTGTTAGAAATTGGAAGTTTGATTTGCTCATATTGTAGGTGTAGTTTTTTATAAGTTGGGGGCCTAGTTGAAAGTTTGACACCCTCATATTGTATGATTTGTCTATATATATTGATATGTAATTGTACTTTTTGGTGGGTGTGTGGTTTTCTCACTCATTAATTTAAATATCTGTTGACTCTTTCTTCCTATATTTATTCTAGGTTCCTTAAGAGTAAAGGTACAAGAATGGCTTTCAGGGTGTGGTAAGAAGCATTGTAGTTCAAGATGCTACAATACTGACGCGAAGCTTTTGAAGAGTCTTCATGAGTTCCCCAAAAAGTTCACAAGTTGTCATTGTCTGGTTGATGATTTTCTTATATATGATGATGAAGACTTGGATGCATGGGAATTTGAAATAAAACGATGGGCAAGAGTGCTTTTCCTTGCAATCAAGGAGGAACATCATTTAATGCCTATATTAAAGGTTGGCCTTAGCAATCTTATAACTTGGCTTACTTTTTACCCGAGTTTAAAATAACTTGGTCTCTAGTTTATTATAATTGTCTACAATTAGTATTGGATTTTTGTTTAATCAGTTTTATTTTTTACTTTGTTTTGTGTGGATGTGGAAGGTATTAGTAACTATTTTGATAATGTTTTTCACGAAACTTATTGGTTGAGGTAATAATAGAATAAAACCTGTCTGATGCATGGGTTGAGAACTGTAACAAATAGAGAAGATCTAAATGCCTCTATTCCTAGATTTGCTCAGGACAAGAAAGAACTAACACACTTTTATGGTGAATGTGATGGTACCCAAAGACATGGAGCTGCCTTAATCTGCAGCTTTGTGAAGAATCCTGGGGAAACTAATTGGGAATAAACCACTAGGGATTGGCTCCAGTTGTAAGGGCTTTGGTCTTGAGGATATGCTCCTTTTAGGTCTAACGTTCAAACCCTTGTGTGCAAATGATTTCTTGGGGCCACGTCCCATTGGTGAAAAACCAGTGATGTACATGATCTATGTGGGCGCATTAGACAGGTCCGGGGTTTAACGAGTGGAAAAGAATGTTTGTATAGGCTCCGGGGTTCCTCGTCATAAAAAAATAATTGGGAATAATTGAACTAATTTTGGGTAAGGTATTCATTTTGTCTGTTACTTTTCAATGTTTCCATTTTGACCTTGTTCTTCTATTTGCAACAATGTTACCTTCAACTTTCTGGATTATTTCATTGTTGTCCTCTACCAATTAAGGTAGAACATCTATTACAAAAATACCAATTTGGCTTATTTATTGCTTACTTTATTATAGATACAGACTTCTCGGGTTTGGAAGCTGACAGCATATCCCACGCAAGCCAAATCAGAAAATCAGAGTAAAACAAGAAGATAAAATAAAAAGGAAATCAAGTTTTGTCTGACAAATCAGAAAATCTTTTATTGTGAATCAATTGCTCTAGCACCATCAACATCCCTATTATCCATACTCAAAACCACAAATGTATCCATTCATTCCTCATCTCTAACCTTGCTTGGATTGATGACTGAGCCCTCCACAGCATCATGAAGGACGGCGCCAAATGCTGTTTGTGATCAAAATGCAAGATACGGTGTTGATTAATGTAGTTAGTGATAGTTAGGGATGGGGTAGTGATGGTGGTGATTTTGGGTAATGGGAGGACCAAAGCATCAGTTTAGGCATGTGATTGAAATGTGAGGCTAACTATTAGTAGCAGTGGATGAATCTGCTTATCAACAGCATCTTGTGGGGTAAGGATTTGAGGAAGAGAGAGAGAGAGAGAGAGAGGAAAAAAAAATAGAACTTGGTACATTTATGCGAACAATGATCAAGAGTTTACAATGGCAGGCTTTGCCAAAAATGAGACTGATTTGGTGAATGAAAGATGATTTCAAGACCCACTTGAAGAACTTGTAGAAAGTCCATTTTCCTATTTTTCATGGATTTGTTCTTCACTTCAAATGTCCTTTCATTATTGAAAGTGCCATTTTTTGAATATCACAAGAAGTGGTAATTACAATACATCATTTATCTTGGAAGATATATATATATATATATATATATAGTTTTTGATCGGTAAATCTTGGATGATACGTGTCAAAACCAAGAAAACTTTGGAAAAACTGGCTCTAAGAGTTCAGCCCCTCTCATTATCAACGTAAAAAGCGTCTATACAAGGAAAGTAGATCAAATGCTATACACGAGAAAATCTAACTGATTCCTAATATTCAGCCTATATACATGGTAATATATCTGTACAGCTAATATTAATAGAGAAGTCCTAAATTGTATAAATTCCTAAATTGTATACGTTAACATCCCCCCTCAAATTGATGCTGGTAAGTCAACCAACAACAATTTGCCAACCAGAAATTGATGCCGATATCGAGTCATTGCTTTGGTGAAGACATCAGCCACTTGGAGATCTGAAGAAATGTAAGGGAGAGATATCATCCGACTCTCCAAGGTATCTCAGATAGAATGACAATCAACCTCAATGTGCTTGGTGCGTTCATAGAGGCAATCTGAATAGCACTAGTGTTATCAGTATGAAGAAGGGTAGAAGTAGTCTAAGGAAACCCAAGCTCCTCAAGAAGACCGCGTAACCATACAATTTAAGAACAAGAAGTAGACATGGCACGATACTTGGCCTCAATAGAGGATTTAGAAACACGATCTTGTTTCTTACATCTCCAAGAAATTAAGGCATCACCTAAAAACATACACCAACCCGTAGTAGATCGACGTGTATCTGGACACCTAGCTCAATCAGCATCACTATAGGCAACAAGTTGAAGAGATGAGCCTGTAGGAAAGAATAACCCACGAGTAGGCGAACCTCGAAGATAGCGGATGATGCGTTGAACTGCAACAAGATGGAGATGCCGATGAGAAGACTTAAACTGATTGACCTGATGAATGGCATAGGAGATATCGGGGCGAGTAGTGGTCAAGTAGATAAGACTCCCAACCAGGCGCCGATAGAGAGTAGGATCATCCAGAAGGTCCCCTTCATCTTTCTTGTATTTGACATTTACCTCTATAGGAGTATCAACAGAAGAAGTGTCCTCCAAACCAGCCAAGGTAATAAGATCTTGAATATACTTATGCTGGTTTAAGAAAATACTATTGGCCCAATGATGTACTTCCAGTCCTAAGAAGTATGTGAGCTGGCCAAGATCTTTCATATGGAAAATTGCATGCAATTGCTGTTGAAGCTTAGTAATCAAACCACTGTCAGTGCCAGTAATGATAATATCATCCACATAAACCAAGAGAAGGACTATACCCGATGCAGACTTGTGGAAGAAGAGAGAAGAATCATATTGACTTTGTGTAAAACTGAAGGAAGAAGTGTACTGCGAAACTTCTCAAACCAAGCTTGGGGAGCTTGCTTGAGCCCATACAGAGAACGCCTTAGCTTATAGACATCATGAGGAGGAGAAGTCATACCAGAGGGAAGCTTCATGTAGATCTCTTATTGGAGATCACCATGAAGAAATGCGTTCTTCACATCCATCTGATACAGTTGCCACGACTATGAAGCGACAATAGCTAAGATGGTTCGAACCGTGGTCATTTTGGCAACATGAACAAATGTCTCCTCATAATCAATCCCATATTTCTGTTTGTTTCCCGGAGCTACTAGGAGCCATCAGAATGAAGCTTTACAGAGAAAATCCATTTACTCCCAATGGGCTTGATTGTGGGGGGGCAAGGAACAATATCCCAAGTGTGATTCTCCTCAAGTACTTGAAGTTATGTTTGCATTGCATTTTGTCAACACTCATGTTCCATGGCTTGTTTGTAGCAAGAGGGAATGGAAATAGAAGATAAAGTAGCCACAAGAGAGACAGAGGAGGAGAAACCATACCAATCAGGGGGTCGAGAAGGGCGAGTAGGCCGGTGAAGAGTGGTGGAAGCAGGAGCAGGAGTAGGAGCAGGATCAGGCGCCAGGTCAAGATCGTGAGGGGGCACAGAGGAAGTGGAACCAGACTCATGTCGACTACGTCTTCCATACACAAAACCAGGTTTGAACCTTTCCACAATTGTTGGGGAATCATAAAAGCTAGGCAGAAGAGATAAAGATGCAGATGACAGCTCAACATGAGATGGAAAGAAATATTGATTTTCAAAGAAAACCACATTCCTAGAAACACGTATATGACAAGAATGGGGATCATAACAAACATAACCCTTTTGAGGTATAGCATAACCAAGAAAAACAAACTTAACAGATTGAGCAGTAAGTTTATGTTGTTCATGAGCAGGGAGATGCAGAAAACAAACACAACCAAATGCCCGAAGATCAAAATATGAAGGAAAATGGCCAAACAACTAGAAACATAATGTAACGTAGGAGAGGGTAAATGATTGATCAAATGAACCGAAGTAGAAAGCGCTTCAAACCAAAAACGAGGAAACACAGATGATTCAAGTAAAAGGGTTCTTACCACATCAAGAAGGTGACGATTTTTCCTCTCAGCAACACCATTTTGTTGCGGTGTCGAAGGACAAGAACCCTGAGAGATGATCCCTTTGCTTTGAAGAAAGTCCTGAAACTCATTAGACATGTATCCGCTAGAATCAGAGCGGAAGACCTTTATGTTGGCAGAGAATTGAGTCTCAAGAAGTGTAAGAAAGCACTTAAATACTGAAAAAACTTCGGCCTTAGCCCGTAGGAAGTAAACCCAAGTAAAGCGACTAAAGTCATCAATGCAAGTAACAAAGTATTTGTAATGCACATGAGAAACAACAGGTGCAATCCCCCCAACATCACTATGAATAATATCGGAACATTGTGACGCACGAGATGCATGATGAGGAAAAGGTAGAACTTTACTTTTGCCAAGTTTGCTTGACGTACAATCAAAAGAAAGATCAAGAGAAGAACATGCTTTATTTCCCAATAAACCAGAATTAAACAAAGAACGAAGCACATCAGAGTTTGGTGGCCTAAACGTCTATGCCACATCTTATTTCCAGAAGCAACAACATTACATGCAAAGGAAAGTGAAGGAAAACTAGGAATAATGGTGGAAGGAAAAACGTGAAGAGGAAAGAGTCGTCCCACTTTAGGCCCCTTCGCGATCATCTTCCTTGACACTTGATCCTGCACAACACAACCAAAATGAGAGAAATGGACGTTACAATTATTATCAACCAATTAACCAAAAGAAATAAAATTTGTGGAGAGGTCAAGAGACACAAAAAATCAGTTGAGGAAGAGGAAAGATCACCAACAGCACTGATAGGCAGAGAACTGCCATCAACGGTGTTAATTTTCAGATTTTCATCATAATTTTTGACGTTGGAAAGAGGAACAACAGTATTGATCATATGGTTAGAGGCTCCGGAGTCAAAATATCATGACTTAGAAGAAACTTTATGATTACCTGAGAGTCCAAAAGCAGAAATGATCATCTGTTGTACCATTTCAGGAGTGAGTGTGTTTGGGTTTGCTAAGGCTGTAGGAGCAGGAATAGGAATAACCGGTGAGGCAGCAGGCAGTGCAGTAGAACTAGAGGCACCAACAAAGGCATGATAAGCAGTACCCTTCTTCCTTTTAGGTCGAATGGGACAAGCAGAGATGATATGACCCTGTTTCTTGCAGTAGTTACAGAACTTCTTGGGGCAATCCCAAGCAATATGACCAAAAGTTTTACAACTAAAGCACTGGACAACACGCATGTCTCTACCCGTATTCCTCCCCTGTGCTGCATAAGCCACAGAAATAGGTGCACTAACATTAGCCCGATGTTCCATGGCAGCCTGAGTTACCATATACTGCTCCTCACGAGGAAGTTCACTCAAACAAGCATCCAGAGATGGTACAGGATGGCGATTCATTAGATTAGAACGTGCAATTTCAAAATCGGAACGGAGTTTCATCAAGAATTGATCTCTCTTGCTTGTTTCATGCACTGCTTGAACAGCAGAAAGAGCTGCAGCGGGAACATTAGCATAAACAATATCTGAATAATCAGCCCAAAGATTTTGAAAACCAGAAAAATATTCCTCAATAGAGAGACTTCCCTGTGTGAAATTAGCCATCTCATACTCCAATTGAAAACGTCGAGCTGTGTTGTCTTGATTGTAAACCTTGTTTAGATAATTGCACATGTCAGCGGCAGTTTTATAAGGCCTTAGATTGAGAACAAGGTGGGGCTCAACCGAGCTAAGGATCCAGGTCATAACCCGAGCATCCTTGATTTCCCATTTAGACAAAGCCTCCACATCTCTAGGTGTGGGAACACTTCCATCAATATGACCCCACAATTATTTCCCTTTGACAAATAATTGAAACTAAAACTCCCAAGCAGAATAATTTTTGCCAGTAAAATGAATATGGAACGAGTCTAATTTATCTGATTACATGATGCAAGTTGTAACCGAAAAGAAATTATCCAACCAGAAGATTGCTGCGAGAAGCACGAAAAAAAAACAGACGTGCCAAGAGAAAAAAAAACCAGACCAGAAAATCAAAATAGTTGCCAAAAAATGACCACACCAAAAAACCACAACAGAGAGTGCCGAAATTGAAGCCAAACCAAGAAACACTTTAGTCGGCGCCGAAGAAATCACACAGACAACACCGACACGCAGACAGAGCCAAGATGATGCCGAAAGTTCACAACTCAGCACAGAAAGTGCCGACGTAGCTACCGAAAGCACTGAAAGTTCAAAACAGACCCCTGAGGAAAAACAAATCCGAGAACAGGCAAGAAACTAGAACCTTGCTCTTGATACCATGTTAAAACCAAGTAAACTTTGGAAAAACTGGCTCTATGAGTTCAACCCCTCTCATTATCAACGTAAAAAGCGTCTATACAAGGAAAGTAGATCAAATGCTATACACGGGAAAATCTAACTGATTCCTAATATTCAACCTATATATATGGTAATATATCTGTATAGCTAATATTAATAGAGAAGTCGTAAATTGTATACGTTAACAATATGTTGATGCATTTTTCGGTCTCAACAGTATGATCAGATGACCCTCTCCTTTCACGTAGTGATTTTTGGTGGTGGCGTGTTTGGAATGCTCATCCATCGCTTGCTTAATGATAAATGACTGAAAATAAATGAGACAATGGTTTACATGGTTCGGCACTAAGGCCAACATCTATGGGTCTTGGGTGCCAAGTCCACTATAAATATAATTGAATACAAGCTCTCCATCCTCACTAAGCTCTCAACAATCACTCCTATGGACTTCTCTAGGAAGTCCTTTGGTTCTCTTCCTCCCCTCTAGAATTCTCTCCCAGCCCAAACGAAGCAGACCCCCTCTCTCGGTTGCCTCTCCTCTTCTAGTCAATTTCCTTGCTTTATGTCACATCCCCCTAGCTTTATGTCCCCTCCTAGCTTTATGTCTAATCAATTCCTTATCATTGTCAGATCCTCTCTTTCTCCATTTCTCTCTTCCATCTTAGCATAGTGGGCTATAATCTTCTGTGGGCCTTTGTTGGGCTTAACACTTACCTAATTTTACCCCTAACAATATATATATGTAATTGATGAATAAAGTACTCTCATTTAAAAGTGCATAGGTGTGCAACTTAAGTACACAATAGTATAGAAGAGAACCCCTATTCAAAAGTAAAAGAATAGCAAAAACTAGAAACATTAGAAAAAGCAAAGTAATATATTTTCCATAACACCCCCTCAAGATGGAGCATGTATATCATATAAACATTGCTTGGAACAGAGAATTTCTTACCTATTTGGACACAAGGGTTTTGCAAATCATTTGCCAATTGGTCTCTAGACTTCATGAAAGATGTAGAAATATCTCTACTAATCTTGGCTCGAATGAAATGACAATCATTTTCAATGTGAGCATCCTGATTATTGCAAAGCAATGAAATTGGAGTATGAAAACAATGAAACTTGAGTAGGAGTTGAAAATCCATTCTCCTGAAGAGAAATTTTTTTTTTTGATAGGTAATCATAGAAATCTTATTAATAGAAAATCCCAAGTGCACAGGTAGTATACATGAGAAAGAATCTAGTTTGGGTTTACAATCGGAATAAGAAGGTCAAGAACATTGAGACCGTTACAAACAATGGTTCCCGCCCATAAAGCAAAGACTTAAAAAAGAAAATTTTTAATTCCTCCATTGTTCTCTCACAATCTTCAAAGCTTCTTGTGTTTCTTTCCCTCCAGATACACCAACACATACATATATGAACCATATGCCAAATGGCCGCCACCTGTGAGTTACCCTGAACTCCCCGCCAACTTGCGAGAAAGTCCACCAATCTAAGATGCATGACCCATGACAAACCGACTCTAGTGAAAAAATCATCCCACATTCCCCTGGCCACCTCGAAGTGTAGAAGCATATGATCTACTGATTCTCCCTGCTTCTTACACATACAACACCAATCCAGCACAATTACCCTGCATTTCCTCAGGTTACTGTAGTCAGGATCTTGTCCAATGAAGCTGTCCAAACAAAGAAAGCCGCTTTTGAAGGAGATTTCGTCTGCCATATACTCTTCCATGGGAACCTGGTCAATCCAGGATTCGTTAAAGCTTGGTAAAAGGATCTAACAGAGAATTTTCCTTTCTTAGAGTGATTCCAGTGCATCTTATCCCCGGTGCCTCCTGGTATACTTATTGAATACAATGTCGAAAAGAACTCTAAGATAATCTCCACCTCCCAATCTTGGGCTGCCCTACTAAAATCAATGTTCCATTAAGGGGGTTCCCCTGAAGAGAATATTGCAACTATGTCAATTCATTGGTAGTACGAGCCATTGCCCTGTATGATGCTTTTGCACTAGACATTTATCATGCTATCACCGTTTGTTTCCTACTTTTCCAAGTGACCAAAATTTCCACCTACCAACGTATAATATCTTGAAGTAAGTTATCTATATGAGGGAGAAGCGGCCCAATTTGCATTGGTAAAGCCTTCTACTATGAGGTTGTCTATATATGTCCA